>VZTX01025329.1:708498-791635 GCA_013400915.1 Pardalotus punctatus
GCGCCGGGGGGTCCCAACACCTGCACGGGGCGGGGCCCCCGCACCTGGAGCGGCCCCGGCCCCGCATCCCGCACCGGGCAGCGGTGGAGCCGCAGCCGGCCTCGGGAGGGAGCGGCCGATGCGCAGCCCAGCCCGCCCTCGGCCCCGCGGACACCGGCTCCGTGCCGGGGTTCTGTGTGTCTGTGCGTGCGAGACCCCGCGGCTGCCCCCGCTGTGCCTTTCCCTGCGCTCCGCGTCTCGGGGTTGTCAGGGGCTCGCCCCCGCAGTGCGTTGGTTCCTCAGTCCCCGGCACCTTGTGCGCCGCATACGGAATGGTACGGGTTGGAAGGGATCTTAAAGACCAGCTCGTTCCAGCCCCGCTGCCGTGTGAAGGGACATCTTCCACTCGCCCAGGTTGCGCAAAGCCCTATCCAGCCTGGCTTTGAACGTGTTCTTCCAGGGATGGGTCATCAGCAGGGGCTCCGGGCTAGTGCTAGTCCTCGTCCTTGGAGACTGGATGCTTCCCCCTGCTTTTGGGGGTGCTGGGTGTGGAGAGTGCCCGGTGCTGGGGAGCAGAGGGAGGGAAGGCTGGGCTCCCTGCCCGGCTGCAGGCAGGTAGGATCCTGCAGGAAGTTTCACAGCTGTTGCCCTCAGCCCTTCCAAGTGGGCCACGGGGTGGAAGCTGGCAAGTTGCGAGGTGCTGAGGAATGGGGATGGTGCAGTGCCCCTGCTCGGTGGGAGATGCATATCGGAAGCCTCAGTACCTGTGGATTGCATTTGGCACCTGGTGACTAACAGATGAAACGGCCCTTGCTGACCTCTCAGACTGTAGCTCGTGGGATCTTTGTTACTTGGAGAATGCCCGCTAGGAAGGGTCAGGGGCAAAAATGCTTTATTTGCATTTCAAGCTAAAGGAAGTTAGTCTACATAAATCATTTAACCACCTGTGCTACCAAGGACCCTCCAACCTGATGCTCAACCCCCTCAAGTTAAGGACTGACTGCTATTTGAAACTATGGGAGTTTGATGCAGTTAAATTTTTTAAAATAAAAAAGATACAACTAATAAATTTTTCTGTACAGAGGCACTTAAGTTCTGGTTGCCAGGCTGGGGTGTTTTGGTGGCCTCTTGAACTTGGAAATGTTCCTGTTAACGGGTATAATCGATACCATAAAACCAGCGTATTTAGAACCCTGCTCTTAAATTAAAAGATCAAAGGGAAAATTAAGATTCTTTCTCCTCTTTATTGGCCATTTAATACAGACTTGATGAAATCATAAACTCTTCAGTAGGAGATTGCAGTAACTCTTCAGTAGGAGGTTTCAGTAACAGTAGCACCTCAAACTTTATATGTTATCTGCATGAGGAAGTAAAGGTAACTTAACTCACCCTTTTATTTTGCCAGTTTCTTGTATTGCTACTTGAAACACGAGGAGTGTTTGATAATCCTTGCACTGCAGGTCCCTAAACCCAGCCTTCTTTGAATTTTTCTCTGTCCGAATAAGCGCATTCTTACCTTGCAGCTGCCGGATATTGTTGTTCTGTGCTCACCCAGTCCTAAGTAAGGCCTGTTTGACCTGCCTCTTGCAGGTGAATTAACACAGTGTCTCCAGTCTACACTGCCCTGTCTACTGCTGTTTCTTGTACTGTTGTCTCCAGCATTTTAAGGGAATTGGTGTACTCGGGGGTTTGCTGGTTTTTTTTTTTTTTTGTTGGTTTTGTTTGGTTTTGGTGGGTTTTTTTGCTTTTTGGGTTTTCTGATTTTTGGTTTTTGTGGGCTTGGTTTTTTTTTTTGTTTCGTTTT
The DNA here is from genome assembly GCA_013400915.1 of Pardalotus punctatus. Lineage (NCBI taxonomy): Eukaryota > Metazoa > Chordata > Aves > Passeriformes > Pardalotidae > Pardalotus > Pardalotus punctatus. The sequence goes on from VZTX01025329.1 coordinate 710,282, forward strand.
GTTTTCCCCACAATTTTTTCTTGCAGCTGTTGCAAAGCAGGCTGTAATTTGTTTAAACAGTGCCACTGCAGTCTAGTGGGTGGCTAGCTGATTTTTGGAAGGTTTACTGAATACTCTCCCAGCCCACCCTGTGTTCTAAAAATAAGCTGTGGAGTAGTTTTACTTAAAACAGTCTGTATATGTACCTATGGAAAGAAGTCTTTTCTGTATGTTGTAGTTAGATCTTGAACTCTGTTCAGTCTGCTGATGGGGAACACAGCATCTTTGTCAGAGCTGTACATTAGCTGAGTAGACCTTGCAAGGAGACACTTAATTCTGGTGCTAGTTTATCACAAGAGTTTTTTGAAGTAGATTGAGTTCCTGGATTAGGTTTCAACTCCCTGAGGGGATTTCAAAATTATTCTGAAATAATATTCTTTCTCTATTCAAGTTTGCAAACAAGAAACAACAATATGGACATAGTATTTTCATATGATTTTTATTTTTTCTATACAGCAGTAATGAAGTTACTATTTCTTCAATATGATGGGAAGGAGCAAGAGTGAAGAGAATTGAAAATTGTGTCTTTCACTTATGAAACAAATTTGCTTTGGTGCTGGCAGTAGGCAAAGGACTTTTTTCAGTATTCTAACCTGAATTCTTAAGCCTCACACTAATGAAACCAGCATGAGTATATGTATTCTTCTTGGTGAACTTCATCTGAATGATAACTCCCTCGCTTAGAGACTAATGTAGTAATGTATAATTTGCTTGGGGGTGGTGTTTCTTGAAGTCTGTGTGATACTGCAGTGTCCCAAGCTAGCAGTAGCTGTAAAGCAAGTAGTTTCTTGAAAAGTGTGTTGTTTTGATGATTTTCCTTTTTTATTTTATGAGGTAAAATTTTTCAGTTTGGACAAGTGTCTCTTCTGTAAAACTGAAGTACCAGCGTTCAGTGACTTCCAGTGTTTGAAATGGTGTCAGTTATCTAGCTTATTCCTATTTCCTGTCCCTTCTTTTATATCATTAGTCTGATCTCTGATTTGCAAGAGGGAGCTTGGGATAGTGCCAGAAAGTTCTTAAAATTGCTACCTTGGGATACATCATCCACAGAAATCTGGCAGTGGGAGAGGCTGAGGAACAGCTAGAACAATACAGCTGTCTTCTTCACCCACCTACCTCACATTTTTTTCTTTGCCTCCTGCTGTAAAACTTGAAGCTTAGTGCTTGTTTCAGATTGTTAACAAACAAATGATGCAATTAAAATTTATGTGCTACTTTAAAACAAAGAACACAGAAGAATTCAAGTAGCTTTTGAAGAATTGATTCTGATCAGTTACAGTTTAGGCTTGTTAGTCTTGAGCATATTTTTTTCCTGGCCCAAAGCTGTTTGTTGAGACACTGAAGCTTCAGAAATACCTGGCACAGTAATATTTATCAATAGTAATTGGCAGGATTTTAGATTTGGGGTTAATTGATGGTTGTTTCTGAAGATGTTGTTTTAAAGTTAGTTGTTCTGCAGGATGTGTTATGTGGAACCATTTCTTGTACTCCATTGCAAGATGGCGTGAAATGGAGTTGTGTGTGGTTTTTCCCTCCACCCTGTTCTTTCCCTGAGGGAATTCACAGTTTTTCCTGTACCGTAAATATTGGTATGGCATCCATTACTTCAGTTAATTAGTCATATAGAGGAATTGTTCTGACTAGTTGTGGATGTTGAAATCATGTATTACAGTGTACATCATTAGCTCCTCTCAGCCCCTCAGCACCCATGGGTACTGTATACTCAAAATTCCCCAGGAGAGCTTTGGAGTTCAGGGCCTTGGGGGTAAGTAGCAGAAACAAGCATTTTCCCCTCTCCTTTTCCTTGGTGCTTAGTTAGGACGCTGGGTAACCAATCCTGAAGGAGAGGTGGTTGAGGTTCAGGCAGCCCTTGCAAATTGCTTGGGTAAAGGGTGCCTTCTCCACTAGGATTAGGCAATGAATTGATTTCTTTTATTTTTTTTTTATTTTTAAGCACTGTCTCAAGTTTCTTTCTATTTAAAGCGTGATTATAGCACCTTTCTCCAAACTTCTAAAGTATTGTTAACTTTTAGGTAGATAAAAAAATGCATATAACTTTTGTGTCCAGGCTCTGTGTGAGTTTCATCCATATGCAGTCGCTGTGCGAGTCTCATCCAAATGCCTGGAGGGGGTTCAGTCTTGATCTGAAATACACACAGGAGTGTGAACTATCAAATATGTGAAGCTGTTGAGAGGACAATTTGGCTGCAGCAGTAAATGTTAAATTTCTTAGAAAGCAACCCTTCCCCTCCCCTGCCAAAGCCTGAGCAGGAATACTTGACCTTACAGCTTTTATTGCTTAATGGGTACAGTATTCTGCTTGGCACTTTCACATGTTGTCTCCTTAGCTGTAGGATTCTACTTCGAGCTCTCCCAGTCCTTTTAATTTGAGAAATGAAAGTGGTTAGGCCCTGTAAGACATCTAGCCTTCAAGCTCATTAACTGGGATCCTTAGTGCCTCTAGGGAACTAGATAGCCTGGCTGTAGGAAGTGCTCTCGTCTATTTTTGTTTGGCTGGTGGATCCACAGTTGGTCTACCTCCTGTCTCAACACAGCCATCACTGCTCTGATCAGGATCTTGAGGCTTTGTAATGAAAATATCCTGGATTAGATTACTCTCTGCTCCCTGATAGAGTAAACATGCATCCTGTCAGCTTGGATGACAACCCATCGGGACTGATATGCTTAAATTAGGCAGGTTAAAGTTAGGCCATTTAGCACTGGAAAAGGTACTTGTGCATAGCTGCACCAGAGGAAGAGTAGCTATGGTTTTTCTCGTGAAAAAGATTACAATTTGACAAAAGAAACATCAAGGGAGACACAGCAAGATTTACCTGTATTTAATTGTTCTTTGCTCCATTAAAACTCCTTTCTAACGAAAGTGCTTGCAAAAGCACAGTTCCAAGTAAGACCTGAGGGCAGGGAATAAGATGTGAGAGCAAGACTTTGTGCCAGAATGTGAAATTCACCTGGTAGTGATGAGCTATAATGTACATGCATCACACCTGGTTAACACAGGCAATCATCTTGGAAAAAATAATGTAGCTGATAGCAGTATATTGATGATCTACATTAATGTTTAATGTCTTATTTACCAGTAGCCTTTTTTTCCCCAGGTGGAAGGCTTTGCTGACAATACTTTACTTATTTTTTTTTAAAATATATTCCCCCCCCACCCCCGAACTTGGTGCATGCTTACTACCTCTGCCTGATGGCTTGTCAGCAGACTGTAGGACACCTGTGGAACTGCCATACCAAAATACTTCTTATTTTGCCAAAAAACTTGTAGTCCTTGTGCACTTAAAGCCTTCTCCTGCCTGTTGTAAATCATGAACAAATAGGCTGTCAGTCAGAAAATATGGATCCATGTTTCCTTAGTTTTGGGGAGGTAGCTCAGGGAATTTATATGCTTTCATCTCCTCAGTATTGTATTTGCCTTGAAGATTTTTTGGTCAGAAACAAAAAGTTGAGGAAATGGTTTATTATAAAAATCATATCCCTTTGGTCTCAAGTGACACAAATGCAAAGGGTAGTTTTCAGGTTTTGTTTTGCTCTTTCTTAAAAGAAGATAATGGGGTGATGTTTTAGAGAGCGACTTCAGCAATGCTGGGTAGTGACAACTCCAGTTGATTTCAATAGCAGCTGCAGGTGTCACCTCTAAAAAAGAACCAAGGCCTTAATGGTGACCACTTCAGAACGACTCTTTGAAAAAGGGATTTATTATTGGCATGCTGTGTGTGCCAGCAACTATTTGCAGCTTGCCCAGAATAGAAAGTCTAAAGACTTAAGTTTCATGTAACTATAGGAAATCTGTCTTCTAATTTTAAGCAGAAGTGCTCTTTGCACTCTTAATCTTTGATGCATTTGTGTCACTAAATCTAGAATTTCTTGTGTCTTTGAAATAAATATGCCTCAAAGGACAGTATTCTGCTAACCATTTGAACTTTATACCTTCAAGTTCTGGGGTTTTTTTGAATGTCACAGAGATGGTCAGATAGTAAAGAACACTTCTATTTATACTCCTTGAAAGCTTCCTTAAATAAACATGTGCTTATTTATTGGAAACACTGAGGCTGGAAGTCAAAACTTGCAGATGAAGTCCCTCACCTCCCAGCCAGCAAGAGTGGTGTGCTTGTACGCCTCTTTTCAGCTTTCTAATCTTTATTCCAGAAGGTGCTGCAGCCAGCCTATCTGTGAAATGCTACACTCCTAGCCACACAGCTGGTGTGGGCATTAAATCTTTGACTGAAAATGGAATAGGTATTAAAGTAGTCAGGATTACTCTTACACGAGAGGATATGAGCTGGAGAAGAGGGTGAGGTAGAAGCAGAGCATGGTTCAGTTCACTGCAGTGCAGTGGAAGCTTTGTAGCACTGTCTCTGGGCTGTTTAAAGATGTTCCAAATGCTCTTTTCTCAATAGAAAAAGTCTGCATAGGAAAGGTTTGCTGGAAACATGACCACTTGTAGCTTTAATCTTAATCAGGTTTATCTTGAGTGCAGTTGTGGTAAAACTGTAATTGGTTGTGTTGTATCAGACTTGTGATATTTAGCCTAATTGGGCTGTGTTCCCACTGTATTTTAGGTGGCTGAAGTGATCCTGTGATGTTTAGGCATTAGTGTAGGTGTTGAGGAGCTTTGTGTGGCAGAAGCTGCCTCCTGTGTTTGAGGCTACTGTTTGTATTTCCTGTGCAAATGCAGCTCACTTTGAGAACTATTGGGGGTTCACTGTTTTTCAGCCCAAAAGCTGCAGAAAATTAAGCTTTTGTCAAACAATTAATAATGTGGAACAACTACATTTTCTGGATTTGAATAATGCCAAAAAGTGTGTAGTGATTTTTTTAGTATATTTGTTCTTAATATATATTGTTGGCACAAAGCTTTTCTTGTATGAGAAGGAGATTTGAGACAGATGTGTAAAGTAAATAATGGTTTTGGTTTTTAACTTTGGAAATTACTTCTGTCTTGTTCCCTGTGGGCCAGTGACTGACTGGCCCCTCTGTTGAGCAATGCCTTTGCGTCACTGCGTGTAGGTGAGATGAGTGGAATTAGTCTTTTTTTTTTTTTTTTTTTTTTTTTTTTTTTTTTTGTTTTTTTTTTTTTTTTTTTTGTGTGTNACTGCTTGTTTTTCCTCTAGGTGTTGCTTTGTGATGGCTCTGAAATACATGCTGTGAAAATACTTCAAAAATTACCCTAAGTTCATAAAGCAGCTATGATCACATCGTATACTTAGTCATCTGCAGGAGCCTTGGGTTACTGTGTGCCAGAAAGCTTCCCTCCCTTCTCCTCTGAAAACAAGCCCAATGTTTTGTCAACTCTGTGTGGGTCCCACTCGCATTGCCTGCTCTGTTTCAGAGCTGCTCAGCCAGCTGAAGAGACTAGAAAGTGACCCTGCCTTTCCTGCCAGCACACCCGTTTGCTTTCCCCTGTTCCTCTCCAGTTCCAGCTGCTAGTAATGCTCTGACCTGGGAGGAGCTTGAGAGCATCAGTTTGGAAGGAGAGAGGCTGCTTGAAGGAAGGAGTGAGGAATAAGGGTGTGTACTGGCAGTGCTTCTGGCTTCTTGATGCTTATCATTTGCTTACCTGAAAGATAGTTGCTGCTATTCCTTGGCAGTAACTCCACCATTCCCCTCCTCTTCTGCACTGTGATAAAGCTTTGATGGGCTTTTTGCTAGAAATCTGCTCTGGCTTTGGTTTGTGGGTGTCTCAACCGGGTCAATCTCCGGTCAGAGGTGACTGCAGCATGTGCTGTGTCCATTCAGAGCTTTTGAGCTGCTCAGCTCTCTCAGGAGGTGGAGGTGTAGCCTGACCACCCCATCTCACCCCACGCCTGCTCCCAGGGCTGGGAATGAGCCAGTGTGGATAGCTGAGAGCATCTCTGTCTGTTCATTTTGGGCAGCACTGACTGCCTGCCCCCCGTGGGGTGGTGGGGCCTCCTTAGAGCTGCTTCTTCCCCCTCTGTGCACCCAGGGAGACCTTTTGGGCGGGAGAGAGCTGAGGAAAAAGGTGTGATGGCTCTGGTGTGGATCACCTTGAGTCAGGGAGGGATGGCCATCCCTGTTTTAACCAGTCTTTGGTGCCTTTGCTTTCTGTACAGGAAAAAATACTCTGCATAAATGATTGAGTGCTGTCTTAAGCAGAGTCTGTCATATGTCCATTGATACTACAGACAAGCAATGATGCTAGACTAGGACTGAACAGATGAGTGTATTTTTTAATTACTCCAGTGCTTTTGGCTTTTTTTTTTCTTTTTCTGGTCTGATGGCCAGATTTTGCTCAAAGATAGTTAATTTTAGAAATCCAGTGTGTGCAACATAGTAGACACATTTCAGCATCCCTGAAGATTTAAATACCATTCAGCTCTGAGAGAAATGCTTGCTGCTTACCTGAAATGTCTCTACTGCTGCTTTTGATGTTAAGCATTTTTCTTGTCATTATATTTGGGGAATGATTTGCAGTTATAAAAGGTTGTTTAAGGGTTGAGCTAGACCTAATGCTTATTTATTAAACTATTCCTAAAGGCTTTTCTTTGGAGGTGTAGCTAGCCTTTAATTTGTATATAAAGGAGAAAAATTAAATATTGTTGCTACTTCAGATGCTAAATAAAGTGTAAAAAAGTATAGCTAACATAAAGATCTTCTGATAATAAGAACTCTGAGCTGAAACACGTAGTAAGCCTGGATTTTATCTCTGGTTGAAATGACTGCTCCTCAAGAGAATGCTGCATTAGATTGAAGGGGCAAGGCATTTCAAGGCTAAATGACAATCTTAGTCTTACTTGATTAGAGCTTGCAGAGGTTGCTAAGAAACAGCTTAATAGTCCTTGAGTAACCAATTATATGCCCCTTGGACAGATGCACAGGTGCTCATTCTCTGAACTTGTTGGGTTTTTTTGGGGTTTTTTTTGTGTTTTTTTCTTGGTTTTTTTTGTTTGTTTTTTGGTTGGGTTTATTTTTTGAAATCTGAGATAAGACTAGAGTATTAGTACACAAACTGAAATCTGTTTACATCCTGCTTTGGACTTGAAAGTCCTGATTATATGTATCGTGCTCCCAGCAGGATGTGTTCTGGTGGGCTTTGTTTAGTATGTTATTATTTTATTATTATAACATTTAAATTATTCTTGCACTGCCTCTTCTTGTTCCAGATAGTCCACTCTGTCTGTAGTCTCTCCAGTGCCTTCTTGTACTATGAACATACACCACCCTAAATAACTTTAAACCTATAACATTCCAACTGGATACATTTTACATTTTTCAGATCCTTAATGAGTAAGGAATATTAATATTGATGCAGTGCCCAATTGCTGGTAGAAAAGTGCTAGCTTTTGGGTAGAGCTGACTTTTCTTGCCCTTCATGTAAATTGTAGAGAATTAGTGTATGAGCTAACAGTTAAACATCAAATGGGGTTCTTTCCTTTTTTATTCTTGTTTGGGTTTGTTTTTTTTTCCCCTGAATATGTATGATTCTGTTTATAGCATTGTAAAGTTCAACAGTCTACTTTAAGACAGAATCTACACTTTTAATGTAATAGGTCCTGGATTCCAGCTGGAGAACTGAAGATCTAATTAGGGAACTTGTTCGTACTTGGAAGACTTGATTGACACATGCTTTAAGCAGTAAGTTGAGAAATATTTAAATAGCTTAATTATTGATCTTCAATCAATCTACTGAAGTAGAAGTTTTTTTAGGGTGTGCAATTTTTAGTACCATTTAGTGTTCTTCCTATTGATCGAGGACAATTTTAATAGCGCTGGTCTGGTAACCCATGCTATTGCTTAATAGTTTTAGTTATTGTTCCTTTTCCTTACACCATGTTTAAAAAAAAACAAGTGGTGATTTTGATAGTTCTGACTCTGTTACGGTACAATGACATGATTTCCCATGTATCACAACATGGAATTTTTACTGTAACTGGCTACACACAATTACCAAAGTCTAAAAGTCAGACCATGTGCTTACTTGGGATGTTAAGGGCTGGTATATCCATGTGCTGCCCCTCAATAATGTTTGGTTTTTGCACACAACAATGACCTGATAGCACCCCTGTGTTGGTTCTAAACTGTTGTTTAAATCATATTTATATGTAGGCTCAGAATATTTTAGTGTTGTATTTGGCTGTTGGATACCTTCGTAGAACAGAGTATTTTTCCGTGATTCATCCACTCATTGGTGCTTTCTCCTATCAGAAAGTGAGGAAGGGAAGGAAGTAGGGAAAATGAAGTATTTAGACTTGCACAGACATGTAAGGTGTTGGTTGTCAAATATTTAGTGCTCCTGCAGTGCCTTCTGATGTTTGCTGTTCAGCTGTGGTAACTCCAGGGCTGTGGAGTGACTACCAAGCTATAAACCACACATTTCTTGTTCTGTGAGAGGTGAAGGGTGAAGTGCTTGCCTAAACCCAGCTGGTGACAATTCTTCAGAGGTTAATTTCCAGAACTCACATTCCTTTTTTCGAATGCTGAGTGTCCTGGGCTTGGACTGAGGACTATCAGAATGTTAATTGTCATAGGGCTTAGGCACAAGTACAAACTGTTGTGCAAACTCTGCATATCAGCAGAACTTCTCAAGCCCTTCATATCTACTCCTGGATCACTGCAAATGTAAGGTAAACAAAATAAGCTTTGGCTGACAAGAAAGATAGTCTTGGCTTGTGGCAGCTTGCTATCAGTGATAATTTGTTTGTCCCTGAGCCATTAGGATGGATTTTCAAGATTTGGTACTCTGTGAAACTTCAGCTTGCCAAGGAATCTGGAGAAGTCGCAGCAGCAGGGAGTTGGTGGCAAATGAAGTGCTGAAACTGTAAAGTAGTAACTTGGACATAGCCTTGAGTTATGGCTCCATCTTTGGACTAACAAAACTGCTCTCTGGCTTTTTTAATGTTGGCCTGCTTTCCGTGGCTTTATTCTGTTCTCCATTGATCCTCGTCCTTAGGAGGAAAACTGTAACGTTGTTACCCGCCAGAGGAGTAACTAGGGGTCAACAATGAAATAAATTTGAACACTTGGTGACATAATCTCCCTTTCATAGCTTCCAGATCCGTGTCAGTGGGAGGAGAAGGGAAGAAAACAGAGAAGCATTCTGAATTTACATGCTTAGAGTAAATTTACAGGGCATGTGCTTGCTTTCAAAAGGCTGTTTCATGTGCTTTGCTACTGTTGTTACAAAGAGTTACAACGCTTTCCTTGCCAGTTCGTGGGTTTTGTCTGATTTGTAATAATGGAACTCTATCGGATCCCCTCCAGTTTACATGAATCTGAAAGATGGTTGGACATTGAAGTTCTGATGCTGGTTTGTTTTGGTGGAATTGATCATGTCTTGGTTGCCATATATTCAAATAGATAGCTTGGAATTGTGGGTTACATATGCTATTTTATGCTGTGTTTATTTGCTGCTGTAAACAATTAATTTTTAATAGTAATTGAGGACAGTGTAGTGGTTGATGCTGCAAACATGCGATAAAGATTTACTGCAGCCACAAAGCACTGTTCAGAAAATTCAGTCCTGCTGCTGGAATACGATAGAAGCATTTGTTTCAGGAATGTGTTTAAAAACTTAGTTTTTTCACAGCTAAACTCTGGCTCTACCATGTATATTTAACTGTGTGCATAATTCCTGTTTAATCCTTTATTCAAGTTCCTTGTGTGTGTTGATCTACATGAAAGAACTTGTACCCACTCTTAGAGTGGTAACTCTTATTTTTCTGCTCAACTTATTCCTGCAAATTTACAGAGAACTAAAATAAGGGATTTTATTTCTGTTTGCTTCCCTGCTAGCCTCTTTAGCATGTGCAGAATTTGAAAACTGAGCTGGTGTTTCGCTTGGGACTGAAATTAATGATATCTTAGGTGTGTTGTCCCTTTCTTTTGGATTAATGACGCTTCTGTTACTATCCATGGGCAGATCTGCACTCTGATACGCCTCTTGTGGAAATGTGAAGTTCAAGTTGACTGAAGCTTTTGTGTGACTCATGTAGCAATAAAACGGAGACATTTGTGTTTCTTAATGTTGAAAAGGACTATGATGATACCTGCGCTCAGAGCCAAAGCCATGGGAGGAAAAGGATGGATCTTGTTTAGAGCCGCATGAGGGTTTGATCAGTCAGCTCCTGCCATCACTGTGGGCCAGCGGAGTCTTTGCTTTGTGTCCCCTTTCAGCTGTGGCTGCTGCTGCCCAAGGAGCCCTGGAGGTGACTCAGTTGGGTGGGACTGATCAGGGAGTTGAAGGGGACTTAGACAAACAGTGCCACAGTCTCTGCTCCCTCAGGAGCAGTGGTTGAGTGTGGGCCTCTCCTCTTCCTAAGGCAAGGCATCTAGAGCTCATTAGCTGGAATTGGTTTTGTGGGCATTTTGCTTTTTTAAAAACAAAGGGAAAGATTGCAGTGCTATCAACAGCTAACATTATTTAAAAGGGTTGAGATTAAAACACTACTCTCTATTCCTGAGGACTTTACATACATAGAACTTGGGGGCATATCTGGTTTTTCATGTATTTGCTTACCTTCTTAGTATGCATATTTCCAATACAAAAGAGAGTGCATGCAGGTGTTCTGTGTTTAGAACAATAATTAAAGTATGTTATTACATAGTTAGTTTAATTCCCTCTTGACTTCAAGTTGAAATTATAATGAAGCATGGCTTTAAGTGCCCAGAGGACACTAATATCCATGCCACATGGAGTGCAGAGGGGAGGGGAAGAGCAGTATTAATTACTAGTTCATCTTTGAATTCTAAATATTAGCATAAAACAAGTCTTGCACTAACCCTTAATGGGTCTTCATGGCTGTTACATACACTTCAAAAGAGACAATCTAGCTACACTTTCATTAATGCAACAAGAAAGTGTGTGTATAATGGGCTTAATTTATCTTGGATGTCTTCCAAAACTTTAGGAAAATAGTAGGACGTGGATACTTGGTTAATATCAAGTTTGTCTGAAACAGTTCAAAGGTGGTAGCAAGGCTGAAAGCTTCTGCTTAAATCTAATAAGAGTGATGCTCCGATGGTACCCAACTGTCTGCCTGGTACGGTGCTTGTACATGTCTCTTTTTCTAAAAGGCTATTTTTCCTCTGTTCTCTAATTTCATCAATACTTTCTTCTGTTCTTTGCTATTGGATTAACTGGGTGGATTTCTGGAAACTCCTAGTGCTAGTTCCAGATGTGGTGGAGAGGACTGAATCTTATTAGGTGTGAAGTCATGAGAGTATCTCAAGATGTAGCTTGTTTATTTCCTTTAATGTAATGATCAGGCAAAATGTCTGTTGACACTTAATCCTATGATCCTCCATCTAAAACAGTGGATTCTGACTTTTTTTTCTTTTGGTCCAATAAAACTGGGTACTAGTAAAAACATCTACTGCAATTGCTACTCTGATCTCTTGTATATATTCAATTTTTAATCTCAATTAAAAATCAACACCTTGTGTTCTCCCTGAATAGGATGGAAGGCTGTTACTTAAGGTTCAACCGTGTTTTCAGGATTGACGCACATGGGGTTAATTTCATTTTCCTTTCTGCTGTCTTTGCTCTAGAACTCTAAAAAAGGGAAATGTAACTGGGGGAGGTTAACTAGGCTCTCCTGTTTGAGAGAGGCAGAATAGAAACTGTGATACTTATTTGATAATTCTCAGGTAAGCTCGTAGGCTACTAGGATGTTGTCTCTTCCTTTTGTGTGGTTGTAGTGTTCCATACCAAATCCTATTGCTTTGATTGGTAGCTGTTATACTTGAAATAATGTTGGTAATTGGCTGGCTTCTCTACTATCTAATTTCTTCCAAGGTGTAGAAGGAAAGCTTGCTGATGGTATTCCATATTCCAATATGCTTTCAAGAAACCTCACTGGGACAGGCACAGTAACACCCCTATCAAAGGACACCCAAATATTTGTTAACTTTTAATCAGTCTCCATAAATGTTTAGTGTATCTCTTTGGGTAAATTAGCAGAGGGGAGCTGTGCCTGTAGGAAGGATGAACAATGGTTCCTCTGTAACTCTTTTGTGTTCTGAGCTCATCATTAGCTCTGATCAGCTATTTGAAAAAAGCAAAGTGATGAGCAGAGTGGTTTAAGACTGTTTTCAGGTGGATTTGACTTTGTGTACATGTCATCCCTCTTCACAGTGTTGAATTCTCCCTCAGTGGCTGTGTATGAACAGAGCATTGCAGTGCTCAGGCTGCTGGGAGAAGTTATCCTTTTCTGAGGCCTGTTTTCTACACGCTTAAAGCTTTTTATCAGATGGTAGGCCTCTGCTCAGCAGACCTGAGGATCAGCTTCAGGATGCTTCTGCCATGTTCTTTGTTACAGATTGGAATTGGAATCATGAGGTGGACTTCCTTTACCTGGAAGAACATCAGTTTCACAAAGAAGTCAAGTGGTATTGAGTTTCTGCAAGGCTTTTCCCAGAACTTGTTAGAAACTTGGAGAAGGTCTTATGTGCTTACTGACAAAAACTTTAAAGGCTTTTTGGCTTTTTTTTTTTTTTTTCCCCTTACTAGACAGTGTGAAAAAGTTCAAATGAAAAAGATTATCAGAAACAGTTTACTTCTATATAGATATGGCTCCAGAAGGCCTGTGATGTCTTAATTCCTGCCTCCCTACTCCTGTTTTGGTCTAAAATGTGTTTCCTGAGGTCACTAAGGATTCTGATCTCTGCTCAAATTTCTGAGCATTTAGCAACTGTCAGGCACACAGATATATTGAGGCAGACCTGAATAGCTGAAAGGATAGATCTACTGTTTCCATTTATCAGGGTATCCATGCTGAGGATCCAGAAGCATCTTTTGGAAATCTAATTAACTGGTTTACTCTGAAGTGACTAGTTCTTCCAGTAGTTTGTGTCTGGCATCTTGAGTAATGACAAGGGTTCCCTACAGTATTTGAAGATGTGTTTTATGGATAGTAGTGTGCATTTGGGGTGGCTCAGTCAAGTTAGGAGAAGTTCTGTATCAAGTCTGTGGCTTTGTTTTCACTTTTTATTCCCTTTTAGCTTTTAAGTTCTAACATTTCTTTAGTTATTTCCGGACTGTCACAGATGCTCTTGCCTTAACAGCTTTTGTGCCATCATGCTAACCTAATCTTTGCCCTTCCTATTCTATTCTTTCCCTGATTCTGCCTGGAGAATATAGATGATGTTTTGAAAGCTGTTTTGTTCCTTAGACTGGTTCCTGAGTGACTGAGGGGCCCAGCTTTCAACAGGGGAAGTATTTCTTGCTTGCTCTTCAGCTGGTATGGAATACCATGTCTGGCTGGTGTGACACTTGGCTCAATGACACACGTAGACAGTGCAGAATGACTTTCTTAGTGTAGGAAAGTTAATTAGGAATAGCCCCAGCCTTCAACTGTGCCACAGAGAAGCCAGGAGGGATTTGTTTTGGCTAGTGTAAATAGAATAGCTAAAGTTTGGAGATGAGTTGCCGAATTATTTCAGTTATTTTTCTGTGTAAACCTTGGTTCACTGGTCTTGCACAAAACAAGTACTGATTTTCTTATAGTTAAGCCAGGATTTTTGTCACAAATGTGCTGATGAATTTTTGTGTGGAAAAATTGCTATGAAATCACTAAGCTTAGTGTTTCACTTGACACATGTCAATTCTTCTAGTGAAATAAGTGCTTGCTGTATTAGAGCATTTCTGTTGTCTTGCCATGAATGACAGTATGTTCTGCTTTGTGTCACCTGACTTAATCACTATTAAAAGACTGTCTGGATTACCTTTTCCTCAGGGGAAATTTCGGAAGCCTACAGTCCTCTAAACCTTTATTCTAAATAATAAGATCGCCCAGTTAGTAGATCAGCTTTAGATCAGCTTGTCTTTTTTATCTGAATAGCATTTGTTGCATTTACTGCAACAGGTACCTGACTGAATAGCATGCATGGGTTGGTGATTTCTGCATTTGTTCTATTTCATGTGACATTTCAGTATTGCAGAAAGGAGAATTTTGATTAGATTTTTCAATTATGGCTTCTTCTGTCGTGGTTTTCAAAGAGGAGTTCTGAGCTGTAATTATAAATCTGATTTAGAACAGTACTTTGTTTCTTCTGGCTTCCTTTTCTTTCTCAAACACTCTTGGTCACAATTTTGATTATCTGGGGATAGAGGGTAGTAGCTCAGGCAGGTGTGCAAGATTCCACAGTGTAATTGTTTTATTTATTTTAGCACTTTTTTTTTTTTTTTTTTTTTAATATTAGCCATCAGAAATAGTGAAATACTTGCTTCAGAACCACACCTGTACTGGAACTAGAGTTCATGCAATGTAAACAAATGTTCACTGGAGGTTAAGGGCAAGAATATAGAAAACTGCCTTTCGTTGTCCCTGGCTTTGTTTTCAACCTGGGAGCCTCCAGAAAAAGTTGTGATTGGTCTCTCCAAAATATTTGTGCCAGTCTAGCCTTGGACCCACAAAACTCTTAAAACCACTTTGCCTTTGGGCCACCTGTGTAGCATTTTTCCAAGTTGTGCCTCAAGTGCCATCTGCTCTGACTTAATTTCTTCTGGCCATGACTGTTGGCTTACTTTCATACTTTTTAGCTCTTGTCAAGACTGTGGAATAGATGATCTACTCCTGACCCATCCCCAGGGCCTTTTGAAACATTTAGGCTTCTATCACATATTCGTATTGTGTCTCTTCCAGGCTGAGGAGTTTTGGCCGACTCTTTCATTTCTCTCATGGAAATAATTTAATTCTTTGCTCCTCCTTCTTGCATTTCTCTGCACCTTTGATTTCTACTGTCCCCCTCTTGAAGGATTTTTGTTTTTTTCTCTAACTTCTTTTCCTATCCAAGGTGCTCTTTTCAACTGACTTCTGAATATTAAGTAGTCAAGACATGGATGACAGTGGGAAGCAGATCTCTTATTGTGATCAAAGAACTGGTGTTGATTTTGTGAAGGGAACTTGCTAAGCTAGAAACAAGATGGCTTTGGTGGATTGAAGGAGTAGCTGGTTATGGAACTGGCAAGTCAAAAGATGTATTTATTATTTATTTATACCTTGCTTATTGATACAGATTTGCACAGAAGAACAAGGTCACAGGTGTCATTAACTCAGGATTATGAGGGGCTCTATAAAAATTAGTTTACATTCAACAAGGTTGGAAGTTAAAATGGGATTTGCAGCACTGTACTCTTATTATGACAGTTGGTACAAAGAATTCTGAAAGAAGCCACGGAAAGAGAAAATCAGTAAGACTAAAGCTGTTTAAAGACCATGTAGAATGCCATTATTGTTGTAACTACAATAAAGTTACTGGTCATTCATCGTAAGATGAAGTTGATTGTTTTTTCATAAGCATTGGCTTATTCAGTTGGGAAAAAGTAATCTATTTCCTCCTTGATGTATTGATTAGTTTTATAAGCCAATACTTTTGTTGAGACTTGTGTCACAGAGGAGGTTCCTAGAAATGGCATTGACAAAAGGCATTTGCAGTAAAATAGGAGCTTTTCAAGGAGACTGACAGCTTATAGGATGGATTGGTATTAAATATTGATATTCTTGTTTGTTACTGGAAAATCTTGAGAAAAGGCAAGTTACCATGGGAGTCCTTGTACCTGAGTAGCTGAATTTTCACTGAAGCTTTTGTTTTTCTGGAAGTTGTCTGGAAGTATATGCAAAACAGATCATTTGGAAGTCAATCCTATAGTGTTTGTTCAAAATTTAAGTGGCCACAGTTGGCAGCTCAGACTTCAGAGTTGGAACTTAATCTCCCTTACCACAGCAGAGATGTGTACATGCTGGAATCAGGGGAAGGGGGATGGATAGGGTGGGGATGCATAGCAGACAGCTATAAAAAGCAGAGGCAAGCATTACTTCTGTTCCCTTGGACTAGCATTACTGCTGTGTGTGTAATGGTGAAAGGCACTGCTCTAAAATAGGGAGAGGCTCTTCTTGAACCTTTGGTGTCTCGTGAGCTGAGAGCAGCCAGCGGACGAGCTCTTCCTCAGATGAGCTCCTCACATGACTGCTGCCTGGGCACATCTCCTGCAAGTTTTTTAAATGAGAAGCTTGTTCCTGGTACTGTGAAAACTGTTACAGGGTTGCACGTTTCTTCCTTCCTCAGGGATGGTGCCCTGGCTGCAGCAGCTGTCTGACAGGGTGTTGTCAGAGGTTAGGGCCAGTGCTGAACCAAGTGCACCATCTCTGACTTGCCATTTATCACAAGGCTGACTTGGCTGAGATTTGCTTTGAGTTTCTGCCTAGGGTGCTAAGTTACGAGAAGCTCGTGGAGTCTTTATTCCCATGGTTTAGCTTCTCATATGTAGATGGATCTCCAGAGGGCTCTCGCTTTGCTTTTATGTGGTCTGAGGTGACTGTATTAACGTCCTCCCTTTGAGGAGCTCTGGTCTGTCATGGCATCTTTGGCTTTTGTGAGAATGGGTCACCGTTTCTACAGGGGTTAGCTTAAGCTAGTATGTGACTTGAGATGATTTAAAGAACTCCACAGCTGAAATATTTGCTGTCCTATGATAAAGACCCCTTCACACAGAGAAACTTCTTATGTATTCTGCCATTGCAGCAGGATCTTCAAACTTTCACCTGCAGGTCTTACTACAAATGTATTCTCTGGTAAGGAATGTCAGGATCCTGGTCAGTTTGATCACCCTGGAGAGATGCACACTATGCTTCTGTTTCACAAAGCACTAGGCACTGCCAAATAGGTGTTGTAATACCCATTTGAATCCCTTCTTCAAGCTGTTTTATCTTTCAGATGTGTGCAGCTGGTTGTTGGTGGGATTCTTCCACCTAGTTGCTGGGTAGTTTTCTTTGCCTGAAGTCTCTACCTGGGTGTTAAATTTGATAGATTAACTCCAGGACTGACTCTTATTGACCTGTTGTTTTTATTTGTGCCCTTTTTGCAATGAAACGATCTTAGTAGTCTAGATTTCCCTCTGCCACCCCCATATGCACATACACACCCCTCCAGCTCAGGTTTTGCTTAGTTTGGTGGAGGAGTGGAATGAGTGTTCAAACTCATGTAGGTGGAGATATCAGCCTGTTGTCTGTTAACCATGGCAAAAAATAGCCCCCTTCACCCCTCCCTGGTTCTGCAGACTTCCTGAAGATTGTCAGGTGGGGCTAATTCATGAAGAGTTCCCCTCACACAACAGTAGGGCTCCAGAGTTTGTAAACATCATCCTGCTTTTGTGACTGGGCCAAGAGGAGTATAACTGCAGTAATTGCTCTCAAATAGAAAACTTCAACTTGCTTAACTGCTTTCTGCTATCTGCTGCTGTTTGCAGTACTCTAACCCAGCCTTCCACTCCTAACAAAATGGGATTTTTTGGCCCTGGTTTCCAAAGGGAAGGCTTTTGTTTAGGACTCACTATGCTTGCTCCTTAAATGGAAAATTAGGATTTAGAGGATGGACATCTTTATGATTTTGCTGGTTGATGGTCTCTCTGAATTCAGCAGGCAAGCTTCTTGCATCCAAGTGGCTGAAATACCCTTCAAGTTTCAAAAAAGCCTGTCCCTCCCCCCCCAAATGGGGATGATTTACTCCCTCAGTAAATGTCCCTATTATGACTTTATAGTGTCTCTTTCTAAGAGCTAAAACTGCAGACTGTCTGTCTGCCCTTAAATCTGTATTGACAATGAGTTTAGGGTCTTCTCAGAATCTTTCTTAATTTCTTCCTTATTCACTTCCCACCTCTGGGTTATTCGTGAGGAAGTTGTACCTACTCGTTGTGGAGTTCCTGGGGAAGGAAATGGAAATATGCTTGCCTTGAAGTCAGCTTTTTCCATGGCAAGCCAGCTGCCTGGGGGAGGGGGAGAGGTGCTGAAACAAAAAAAAAAAACAAAAAAAAAAGGGGGGGGGACCAAGCCCCCAGACCTGTGCTGGCCTCACTTGACTCAAAGTTCCTTAGGAAAGCAAGTGTGAGAATTGACTATGCTGATCCAGCCTGGGCTTGGCTACAAGAATTGATGGTGGCTTGTTGCAGAAGTTACAAAAATTAACCTGCAGTAAGACTAGTGATATGCTGTCCAATGTTTGGATACTTGAAATATTTGAGTACAAATCTTTCCTGTGCTTGATTGAGGTTTGAAAAGAACCAGTATTTACTGGCGATGAGACCCTGCATTTACTGTGTGATTGTGGAAAAGGAAGATAGGGTGAGCTTGGGAATGTTCAGGAACCACACTTTTTTCTACTTCATAGCTGATTTTTAAAATATTTTTCCCTGTAGAAAATCCAGTAAGTCCTTTTCTTCATGTGAAATTAATAATTTTTTTTCTGTTAGCCTAAAAGTCACAATAGAATGTTATTGATGCAGAAAACTTTCTGATTTCAGCTCCATCTTCATCTCTTGCATTTTTCAGACTGTGAGTTGGAGAATATAAATTCTATACCTGACTGAATCTGTCATCAGATTGATCATCTTTCTTGGGATGAAAAGTCTGACATGACTGGCTTGCCAAAAAAAAACACCCTACCTTTTGAATGTTGATTTGCAGATATCAAGGTAATAGTAATAGTTCATGAAAAGGCAGTGCCAAACCAATATTACAGGTCTTGTTTCCCCCCTCCCCAGAAAGGAGGTCGCTGGGATAGTATGGGGAGTGTTTTGTTTAGTGTAAACAGTGGAATAATGCTTTGAAGTTGCTTGTGTCAACACCAATCCTGAGAAAAAAAACACAACTGAGGCAGCATCACAAGGATAAACAGACTTAATTTGTATCTTTCCAAGCTACTTGGCATATCTGTTTAGTTAACTCCTACGGAATGGTTCTTGCATAAGCTGTGCTCTTCTGCAGAAATGTGCTGATGCTCTTCTGACTTGTGGTCTTTACCATCTTCTGAGTTTTGATATGATGAGCACAAATCAAATGCTGTCATGTGTTTAATTCTTTCCAGAAAATAAACCTAGACACCAAAGTCAGTTGAATCAAGTCTATTTTCAATGCTGTGTGTTCATCCCTATCCCCTCCCCCTCCAATCTGTGCCACTCCAATCTGTGGTCACTTTAAAAATATTTTCTAAATATTTTGCTAGTACTGGTTGAAATGAACAACAGATACTACTTCACAAAACTTTTTGTATGTATCGGAACAGACTGGAATATTCATGTCCTGCTGTTCTACCAGCCTACAGCAGGAGTTGTGTGCAGGTTAAAGAAGCAGGTGTGGTGGTGTGTGTGTTTGTGTGTGTTATGCACAAGACTCATGGTTTTGGGGCATTCTTAGGATACTTGTGGAGTGTTTCTGTTAGATTTATGCATGAACTTGAACACACTTATATTCATATCAGTCTGTGAAGAGCATGTTCTTAAATAACTTTTAAGATAAGCTGCTCGCATCAAAGAGCAAAGACACTGCTGGGTGATGTGAGGGGGTTAAAGACTTGCAGTATGGGTAGACCTTAGATTCTGGACAAGAGCTAAATTAATGGAAGTTCTGTTGGCATTTTCTGTAAGCACAATTTAAGAAAGATGTCTGGTGTCAATGTCTTTGCTACAGAAGAGTTACTTGCAGCTGGTGTTAGTAGATGGTGTGCTGGTTAGTCTGTGTTAGACTTTCTGTAGAAGAGAATTAAAATAAAATAAAAAAACTAAAAATTTCATTAAACAAATAAGGCTTTCATAAAATGAGTATGGCCATTACAAAGCTGAAAGTATCCTTAAAAATTAGTACCTATTAATGTTATTCAACTTTAGTTCTTACTCTGTTTATTGGATAAGGGTGAGTGTATGGATGTTAAAATTTCCACTATTAAATAATTTTGATAGTCAAACCTGTTTCTGGTAATTGAACCATAACTGGGAAGCTCTCCATGCAGCATACTATGAACACATTTAGTAACACATGTTTTTTTTGTAAGTTTTCAGCTGTCATTTTAAAGTGAAGTGCAAAACTCAAATGTAAGCAGATCTAATGCAAGACTTGATACATGTGTTAGTGGGCAAGACTGAGGTTTTTTTTTAACCAGTGGGTTAAGGACCAGTTTTCTCTTGAGGTATAGTAATTGTAATATGATCATCCATTGCACTACCACAATGAGGAATCTGTCTTTGAAGTTATTGACCAGCTAGAGAGGAGAAGGGCTGACAAGCTGGGTTGGTAACCTTAAAGTCTTCCCTAGAGGTAAAATAGCCATAAAAGTCAGTTTTACAGTTGCATTCTTGCTGTGTCTGTTGGGGTTTTTGAAGGGTGACTGTGTAACTCAGTAGAAAGCAGGAAGTTGCACAACTGAGAGCTGTCCCAGCTGAAACTGATGGTACAGTATGTACACATTTGTCTATCAATACTGTTTAATGTCATTTGATTAATGTCTCTAATCTGCAAGTGGGACTGCAAGCCTTCCTGGAAGGTTACACTCCATGTGCTTGTTCATGTGTGAACCAGCCAAGTGCCAGCCTGTTCCTCCGTAAGTAGACACAGGGAAGTGAAAGGATTTAACAGTGTGTGTCTTATCTTTTTTTTCTAGGTTCTTTAAACTTTTCATAGGTGGGCTTGTGGCTCTTGATGGTCACCAGTGGGAGGATGGTAAAAGCAAATGCTGGAGACCAGGTCTGTGGGACCTGGGGCTTGCAAAGCCACGAGGAGGCAGCATGAGCTGTGTGGGCTCTTCACATTTTGGAGGAGCAGCTGGGCACCAGAGTCAGAGTTCCTTATAATGTAATATTAAGTTTTCATAAGATTGTAAAGCAGTATTTTCTACTCCAGAGACTATGCCAACTTAAACCATGAGATTTGCTGCCAGAGTTGTGGGATTCCTTGTTTTAAGCATCTTAAAATGGGTAGTAGGCCTCTTTATCCCCATTCACACTGTCCAGTGTGATCATGCTGGAACAGAGTGTTGTGTAGAACTCTTTACCTGAAAAAATTTGTTCTCATCCTGAGCAAGGATACAAATGTGCTTTCAAATGGTATGATGGGAGAGCATAGATGACTGGTTTGTTTCCTAAGACAGTAAGTGGGGCTTAAAATTTTTTCTGCTTTTTGTGGGCAGTCAGATGCAACAGCCAATTAGCAGTAGCAAAGACCAGCACTTACTTAAGATACATAAATGGATATCTGGAAGCACTTGAGCACTAGTCTGTGCTTCTAATATAAATCAATGGAACATAGGAAAGCTAAGGGATTTGTTAGAAGAGAAGTAGTTAAAAGTGGAAGAAGTGTGGATGACAGGGCTTTGGATCTTGCACTGATTTGAAGAATTCTGCCTAGATTAGTTCATAATTTTGATGCAAAATAAGGAAACTTGCATTTGCCAGAAGATGATGCTCGGGCAGTACTATATAGAACTTATTTTCTCAACTATTCAATATATGGGTTTTGTTTTTTTTCAGGTAGCATTTAGGAAGGATTTCAAAGTACAGTAGAATCTTATCCTGCTTCCCTATGTGCAGAGAGTGGGGCAGGGGAATGCAGGGAGTTGGAGGGTGAAGCTACTGAAATGCTGCACTAATATTTTTCTTCAGAAATTGGGTGGAGTTGTGAGCTGTGCTGTTTTGTCATCCCTCAGAGGTAGAGGCCTTTGCCTTCTCAGCTGGTCTCTCTCAGTTTTCCTTTTCCAAGTGCAGTACAACCTCAAGTATGCCTCTGACCAGTATGGTCACTGCTGAGCTCCCTTTTCCCTTCCTTTCTTGAGTGTAATCTAAATAGTCACCACTAAGCCTATTTCTGTTTTAATGATATAAAATCATCTTCCCTAGTCTATGTCTGAGCTGAAAGTACATAAGACTTATTTTTAAAGGCTGTGGTTTGTATGTTACTGTAACTGAGCAGTAGAAAAATATGTACTCACTTAAGTGCATTTCAGGGTAGAATGATCTCTGTTGTAGCCGCTTGAGACCTCAGGGAGCCTTTCTGTTGCACTGATCTTATTCCTGCTGCTGTTCCAGAATGGGGAGGTTTCATTCAATGTTGTGATCATCCCTCCTTGGTTTGGAGTTGAGGGGTGTATAAAGCCCATAAGGAGCTATCTCAAAATAAAAACACACATCTCTTTATTTAACAGTAAAGTAGTCGTCATGACCCTGTGAAAGATGGCTGAAGCTGAGTTCTTGAACAATACTCTTGCAATTTCTTGACTGAATGTCCCCATATGCATGTGAATTTGTAGATCATCAAGCTGTGAAGTCTGCATGCATTAAGGCTCGACTCTGTATGAAGATGTGTGTAGGAGGGTCTTAGGATAGTGGTGAAATAACTCTTTTCTGTTCTTGATGGTTTTTCCTTGATTTTGAATGTATCTGAGGATCTCAATGTTACTTGGAGCAGTTGGAAACTCTCAAAGCTGAATGGTTTGACAGCTATTCTTGTTAAACTCAAAACAGTTTAAAAATTACCTGTATGCATAAGGTAACTTTTTTCCTAATTAGTATTTGAATATCAACATCTGTCTACATATTTGATCATAAACTGAGGAAAATGCCTGAAGCCTTGATTTAGTGAAGTAAAGCTTTCATGTTTTTTCTAAATCATTTTAAAACTGTCTGAAATCATGGGGCTTTTCTTTCCTCAGGGGGAAGTACAGTACCAGGTGTGCTTGCTGTAATAATTGTTTCTGCTGTGTCTTCTGTAGATCTATTTCTCATGCTACCCTTTCATGGGGAAAAAAGTCTATATTTTTGATAGCTGCAGGATGAATTGTGTTTCTTCTTTAGATAGGTTTTCCTGTAAAACAGACCTGGTATAGACTTATCTTTCATATGCTTCCTAAAGGATGGATCTCATTCCTTTTTAGGGGAGGTGGTTCAGTTGTTTAAGTCTTAAATATCCCAACTGTTTCCCAAGGTTCAGAATCTTATTTCACTCAAACCTTTTAGGGCTGTTTCTGAAAAGGATTTCTGTGGTGAAGCGAAGCTGAGAAGTAGATGTAGTGGGAGGAGAATAATAATAATAATAATAATAATAATAATAATAATAATAATAATAATTCAGTCCTCAATGTGTGTGGGGGGGAATGTTTTTGTTTTGCTGTTAGCATGGCTTGTCCCACAATTTTTAATGATGTTATATTTCATGCTTTTGAGAAGATGTCTCCAAGGGCTTTCACATGAGGGAAGTGAAATTTTTAAGTGCTTTCAGTTGGCTTTCTTGTAGCAGTAATATCTGCTAATTTCAAATCAGTTTGTTTGGGTATAATAGTAGTTTTTTATTACTAATTGGTGTTTTTATTCTAATTGGTGTTTTGTTTCTTTTCAGAGATCGTTCACATTAATTTTAGAAGCATGGGATTGGGATAATGATACAAAAGCTGGTGAGTATTTATGTAAAGCTTGGAGTTTTTAGTTGCTCTGTGTTGTATGTGTGCAGATTGGGGAGGGGGAAAACTGTAGCCTGCTGCAATCAGCCATCCCTCCAAATCAGCTCTAGGCAAACATTTTGTCTAAGTAAAAGGCATGTACAAATTCGGACAGTGAGTATTGGGTTAGGAACTGTGAAAAATAATTGCTGTATAGGGAAAAGAATGGACAGTTATAAATGAAGGGTGTAATTAACACGACTCCTGATAATTAGCTCTAAAATTGTTTACAAATAATGATAGGCCCTTTTCTTAAAAAAAAGGGAAGATAATCTGTAGAGTTGCACTCAAATTCTCCTCAGTCTGCCTGTGACCATGCTGTGCAATAATTTCCATGATCAGGTGAACAAGTAAACATTCTTGCTCTCCATAAGGAGACTATACTTCATGTTTTTGATGAAAATGTTCTTAATCTCTGTTTCTTTTAAAGTACTAGAACTTACATTGCCTTTTCAGTCTGTAAATGCTAATACTCAGTGTCAAAGCAGGGTTATTGATCTGAAGTAAAAGCAAGATTATTGTATAAATACTTCAAAATATATGAAGATGCTGATTGCTGTAATGCTGCTAAAGTAGAACTCCAGCTTGAACCTACTCTTTGTAAATGGTTTATACCTATATCTTAAAATAACCAATGCTTCTGGCTACAAGGATAAAGTGAACCTCAGACTTGCATTGTGGTTATTGATGGACTATTTCATTTTGGTTGGGGTCAGTGTAGAGGAAGGTAAGTGTTTGAACATTAAGATAGCAAAGAGGTTATATATGTCCCAAATCATCATCAGTTTCTAATTATTAATTCCATCCTCTTCTGCGTCACTGACCACATTTATCAAAATGCATCAAGGATAAAAACTTGGCAAAGCTGAATTAATATTAAGGCTAAGTTGGACTTTCAAGGTCCTTCTTCTTGAAGATAGGAAAATGCAAGTGGGACTGATCCCAAACTTAGAAATTTTCCTAACATACTCTAACGATAGGCAATAGTAATGATGACTTCACAGTTTGTTCCTGAACCCTTCTTCTGTTAGATTTAAACTTATTTTGTCTTGTTTAAGAGCTTCTTCAACCCTTTTCTATTGGCTATGTTTTCTTTACATCTCTGATATTAATGTTGCTGCAACCCTTCAGCTGAGTTGGTCTACAGCTTTCTTGAATGGCGCTTCGCAGAGCTGGGCGTGGTATTCAAAACAAGATCTTGTGTGCTGAGCAGAGAAAGCCTGAATCTTGAATAAGTTTAGATACCCTGCATAGCTAGAGATTGGAGGAATCCTCTTGAATGCTTTGTTAAAAAAGTACTATGTGATGTTAATTTAAATGGTTTCTAGTTTGGGATAATTTATCTAGGGGCAGCTAGTACAGCAAGTATTGGAATATTCATGCCCTAGTTATAGAGCGCAAATCAGCTCATGAGATGGTATAGAAGGGAGTGAACAGAAAGAGCCAGCCAATCCTGCAAATCATCTGTGTGCATTTGAGTGCTGAATTTAATTTTTTAATTAGCTTCTTAATAAATAATAGTTTTGTAACTTTTCGTTTATTTCTTAGAATATGCAGAATTGCCTCGCAAATCTATAGCTTAAACCTCAGATTTCTTTTAAATACACTTGATAATAGAACAGTCACGTCATGCTTGTGTTAAATCTTTGTTGTTCTTTTTAGTTTAACATGCTCTAACAAATCTCTTTACTTTCATTCATGTCACACTTTTTTTTTTTCCCCCTGAACTTCAGGCCAACAGGACACAGTGTCTTCTGGAGGCCCAGTGTGCCATCTCCTTAATTTAACAGTTTCTATGAACTGTGGGAGTCTATATAAAACTGTCAGATTACAGTTTAGCTCTCATGAAAAACTGCTAAGGAAAGTGAACTTCCCTTTAATTTAGGCTGCCAGAGAGAGGTACTGTTAAGTTGTATTGCATGTGAAACCTAGCAGGCTTGTCAGGTGAATTTAAGAAGGCTTTCTTGGCCTGTAATTTGGCAGAAGATGAGCGAAATGCTTGTCTTAGTTAAATGTTTCTGTAGTCTGTTTACTGATTCTGTGATGTGTTGCTTTGCCATGCTTCAAGTTAGACTTGCATATAAGATTCCTAGGAAGAATTCCTTAATGCTGAAGGCTTTTTTTTTTTTTTTTTTAATTTTTTTTTGAGTGATCTTGGTGATCTTGGCAGTGAGTCCTCCAGTAGATTTTGCCCTGTGAATCTGTCAAGACACAAAGATGCTTCACTTGTATTTTTGCAAGAACAATTGAACTGCCAAACAGGCACAGATCAGTAGAAATTCACATGTTGGAGAAGAGGAAAGGGAATACAACAACTGCTCCAGAGAAAAGACAAACAATATCCGATCCTGGAGGGGTGAGGTGAATGTCTGTAGAAAGCTTAACTCCCTATCAGTCCTGAGCACTGTGCTGATCTGGGGATCAGGTTGCATGTATCTTCTGCTGCTACTGTAAGAAAGATTAATCAAAGTAATTGCCAGAGTCTGTTTATAAGCTGATTAATTAGTTTAGAGTCAGGGTTTGCTTTCCTTTAATGGGGATGAGTAAGGCTGAAAGTTAAATGTAGGTTTTGTGTTCCATCTTGGACTCTCAAGTGGGTATTGAAAACCAAAACAACCCAAAAACTCCCATCCAAAACAAAACTGCCTCCCCAACAAAAAAACCCCAAAGCAACAACAAAAATAAACAACAGAACCCAAACAAAACAACAAGCAAACAAAAAAACCCCCAAAACCTAGAAAGAGGGGCTTCCAGTGAACTTTAAGGTTCTAGAACATTTGTCATCCTACCCTCCCTCTGTGCCCAAGCATCCTGTGTTCTTCCTGCACTCGCTGAAAGCGAGGCAAAGGGACTCAGAGCTGGTCCGTGAAGTGCCATCTCAAGGGCAACTCTGCCACATCAAATGTTCCCCTGTACAAATTCTAAGAGGATCCTTCAGACCCCGATTCCTGAATTACTCCTCTGTTTTTCTCCTCCTCTGCGCAGCAGGGTTGGCTCAGGGGTAAGCTTGTGGCAGTGTAGAGTTACTGCTTGTTTGCTTTGGGAGGGTGGAAGAGGGGGAGAGGAAACTGGCTTAGATACAAAGTCACTGTGAAGGGCCTGTTTGCTGTCATCTGTCACAGCAGTTCCACTTTCCAGGTAAGTCATTTGACTTGGCAGACTTCAGTTGTGCAGCAGAGGTCTTGGCAATGCCCAGCCCAGCTCTGTCATGACAAAGCAAGCTGGCATCTTCACGTGTGAAGTAACTTTCCATTTCGCCCTGTGTCTGCTGTAGGCATGCAGTGATTGCCTTCTTCCTTCCCATTAATGTGTAGGAGACTAACCAGGCCTTAGGTTTTTTGAAATGGGTGCTCAAAAAAAGCTGGAGAGAATGTACTTCTTGAGATTGGGCACCTCCTGCTCCTTTGGATATGAAGTTCATGTGGTATCAGTGTGTTCCCTTACAAACAGCCGCCAGCATCACCTTTTGTGCAGCCCTGGTGGCTTGTTGGGAATGTGTGACCTCTGCTAAGGGTCAGGGTGCTGATGGGCAGTGTTTGTATATTGCACAGGTAAATACTCTTCAGATAAGGCTTTCTCTTCCAAAAATCAGATGCTTCTAAAAGCTAGATGCTCTGGGAACATTAATTAAAGAACTACCTTTCAGCGATCATCTCCTTTTATCTATACCATTATCTGCTTTTCTGGAGAGGTTTGTAGAAAACCTGTTATTTAAGGAAATTGCCTGGGGGCTGTGTGTGTAAGTTTGAGTAATGAATGATGCTTTTTTGACCAATAACCAAATTCCCTTTACTGAGGGCTTAAAGTAGTGAGTCTTTGAGTCCCTAAGGTGAATTGGTATGGCAAAATGAGATGCAGGGAGCAAACTTGCCTCATCAAAACAGGTGAGAGAGACTGAATATCTTCAGACATACTTTGGTATTGTGGGGGAGGAAAGAGAAACCTTGACAAACACGTTCCTCCCTGTGTTTACAGATCTTTCTGGAAGATGCACCTAGGATTAGTGTTAAATTTGAAGTTAAACAGAACTCTTATACTTACTCTGGTACTTAAGAATTTAGTATTAGAAATTAAATGGCTTGGAGCTGCTTCCCTGATGCCTTTTGTGGTTCAGGGCAAATTATTTGGCTTGCTTATTTAGGCTGTTAAGCCCTACTTGTACTGATTCAAGCTTAAGGAAAAACCCTTAAGACTGAATATGTTCATTTTCAGAGGAGCTTGTGAAGATAAAGTTTGAGTGTTCAGAAAGATAAAAAGAGCACTCTTGGGTTATTTCCCCTGTTCTCAACCCCTGGTATCAAGAGGTTTATTCTGCAGAGGTATATTTGCAGTAGCTGTAATGCTTGTTCCAGTTGTTTAACTGGGTCTGATGAATCTCCATTAGCCTGAAGATGCCTGATAAGGGTTTTATTATATAAGCCACTCCTTTAATCTCAGGACCTGTTCTTCAGTCCATCTGATGCACTTTGAGGAAACACACTGCAGTGGCTGCTGCAGCTGTTTATAAGGAGCCTACGTTGCTTGTAGCAGTTAAGCAACTCTGTGTATTTGCTGTTAGTTCAAATTTCCTTCAACATCAGCATGTTTTCCTTTATAGTTTTTCAGATCAGTAGTCATTGGAGGAAAATAAGAATATAAAAGGATGCTGAAATCTGCTCAGGGAAGTGGTGGAGTCACCATCCCTGTAGGTATTGAAAAGACATGTGGATGTGGCACTTGGGGACACAGTTTAATGGTGGCCTTAGCAGTGCAGGGTTAATGGTTGGACTTGATGGTCTTAAAGGTCTTTTCCAACCCAGGCAATTCTGTGATTCTATCTAATCATTAAACCTTTAATGGTGACTGGTGTGGTAAATATCCTGTTGATCAAAAATAAGATATGCAGGCAGCCTTTTCTATCTTGCACGTTTCTTGTCCACTCTGCTACTGCCCATGTGCTGCTGGATGACAGAGGAGCTCATGCACAGGAATGAGGGAGTTAAAGAAGAGGGATAGACTTCAGTGTGTCTTGGCTGGCCATGAAATGTTTTGTGCAGTCTAGTCCAAGCAAGCATGACTTGTAGCCTGTACATGGCAATACCACTTTTAATAATCGAGCAGAGAGATACTATGCGGTCTTAATAACTGGAGTACCTTTCAATGCTTAAAAAGGGTTCTTTTAAAGTTCAATATTCTTTAATTTCAAGGGGAAACAGTTTTATAGAAGCAAGCTTGGAAAAAAGATGTTAAGAGAGCAAAATGTAGAGTCTGATACTTCTGCAAATTTTCCTTTAATGTTGGAGGTACTGACAATTGTCACTTTAGTCCTTTTACATGCTAAGAGGAAAATGCCACTTTGGTAAGAGATGCACAGGATACTTCTAAACTGTCAATAACATTCTAGTTGAGAAACAGTCCCTCCTTGGGTTTTGTTTTCTAAACAGATTAGGTTAATGAGTTTTAGAAAGCAGCTAGGTAGGTAAAAAGTATTTGCTGAAGGTCATAGCTTAGTATTGCTTGTTACCAGCTTGGCATGTTTTGTATTATTAATAATTTTAACTTCAAACTTTATCTCACTACCATTTCAGCCTCTTGCTATGTGCAAGTTTTTGGTTATTCGTTTCTTTTAACATATATTTTACAGAACCTTTATTTAAAGACAATGGGTGCTGAAGCTCTGAGCTGGCAATATTATAGCTATTTCATAAATGGGTATGAAATTAACATGTGCAAGTGAAGCTTCTGTACCTTTTTCCTATCCTTAAGTAGTGTTTGTTGTTCCAGATGCAACTTGCACCTAGGAAAAAACTGTCAAGTTGGTTGGCACCAGATTTGAATGGTGAAACCATTAGAAAACTTCTGTCACTGGGGTTACTCACTGTCTGCCCTTACCCTTTACTGAGCTTTGCTTATTCTCAGTATTTGCTGGAGCAACTGTGTAATTTCATTGTACTAGCAATACTTGTCTCATTGAAGCTGCTATACAAAGAATTACATGGACAAAGATCCAAAATGGATATTAATATAAATGGAAATACTTTGTGTTGGCATTTTTGATAATCTTACAGCCTAGAATCCTCTCGTCCCCTGGGACAGGTAATAGTTTGTGCCTGTTTGGCCTCAGTGAGTGGAGCCTGGCAGTAGCAGAGCTGCTGCTTTCCGTGGGGACAAGGCAGGATGCTCACAGAGTGTGCTGCAACAGGGATCACAGTTATCAGCAGTTCCACTGGGGGTGAGGATAAGCAGGATACAGAGCTGAGAATGGCCCTTGACAATCCTGGGCTCACTTGTTTATTCCTTCTCAGGATGTCAAATATTAGCTGTGTTCTATGGAATGCTTGTTAAAGGTGTCTTGCCTTTATTTTAGAGAGAGTAATAAAACAGAAACAAAGCTATTCTATGTACATAATGCAAGCCTACCGCAGCATTTACTATGGCTCAGTAATTTCCCAGCAAAACAAATATATTTTGTTTTACTTTATTTTTAAAATTAAACTTGCGGCAGAGAACTTTATCTCAGATATGAGATTATGCAGATTTTGCAATTTTATAAGAACAAAAAGGAGGCAAGAAGAGCCTCAGATCAAGATAAAGCTGCTAGTTGTCAGCATGTGGGTGTGGTATGTTTGGCTGCCTTGAAAAATAAGCTATTTCCTATGGATTATGTTCCAGGGTTTTTTAATATTTCCTTTGGGACACTTTTTTAAATTGGCCTTCCTGTAATGAACTTTGCAAGGCAAAGGAAAATTCAGTTATACAGTAGATCTTTATCATCTTACCATTTTCTTTACTTGGTTTTTTCTTAACCAGTTGAGTACTTCTGATTGGATTCCAAATGTCCTTGTGTGCTATCAAACTTAACCCCCTGTTGAATTTACCTTTCCTTCCAAAAAGGTGAAAACTCATTAATAGAACGAGTGGCGCATGCTGGCATGATCAACCCGGAAGATCGATGGAAGACCCTACAAATTAATGGTCCTGTTGCCCACTTTGAAGTGCAAATAAGGGTGAAGTGTGACGAAAATTACTACAGTGCTCTGTGCAACAAGTTCTGTGGCCCTCGAGATGACTTTGTTGGTCACTACACGTGTGATCAAAATGGAAACAAAGCCTGCATGGAAGGTTGGATGGGAGAAGAATGTAAACAAGGTAGTATGTTTCCTTTGTTTTGGATTAGCCCTGGTGTATATAGAATAGGTGTAAACTGCAGAAGGTGTTTCTGTGGTGTCAGTGCTGTAGCATAGTAATTATAGCACATAGAGCCTTTGTCCTTTAAATACAAATTTTTAAATAAAACATCCTCTGAAGAGTGGAGCACAGGATACACTGTTGCTTCTGGCATATGCTGTGAACACACCTAACAAGTTTAGTATTCAAAACAGGGAAACTTTTTTTTACTAATTGTCCTTATTCAATCGTGGTGTTCCTTGAAAGCAGAATGATGTATTACATCTGTTAATGTAAGATTTTATTGAAGTGATATCATCACTAATACTGTAGACTTTAATGCTGTAAAAACGCTCCCATAACACTGCAAATGAAAAAGTTTTAAGTGTAAAGCATGCAAAGCTGAAAGCTTTTTGATAGCTCTTAATGGGAATAGAAATTCAAGTGTAGTCATCTCTTTTAATGTACCACTCAATCAAATCTCTCTGCATTTTGCCTTCAGTAAGTAATTAGTGCTAAAATTATTTGACATACTCTTCCTTCTACTGAGGGCTTCTTAGTTTTGTTTTCTGTTCAGTAAAAAGCTTGTTAGTGTTGGGGAGGACCATTTTTAGGGCTTACTCAAGGTCACATATCACATAAAGATTGGGATTTCCAGCATTTTATTCCAGTCTTATATGAGGTTTTAAAAACAACTGTATTTTATAAAAATTTCAGTGCTGACACTCTTGCTGCAAAACTTTTTGGCTGTAATGGTGCTGTGTTTTGTGAAATAACTGTCTGGTGGCAACAACAACTTTTGGAACATGGCAAAAGACAGTCTGCTTTGCACGAATAACAGACAGGCTAAATGACAGGAGCCTTACCTGAACAGCTCCAGATTGCTGCTGTACTATTGGATACCTGGCTGCCCAGACTGATGCTCAAATCTTTTTGTGTCTACAGCTGTGTGTAAACAAGGATGTAATTTGCTCCATGGGGGTTGCAGTGTACCTGGGGAATGCAAGTAAGTCTGCATGCTTCAGTGTGTATATATATATATATATATATTTTTTTTTTTTAGCAGCTTAATAATCTCTTGTGTCCTCCATATATGTTGCGACTTTTTAAAAGTCTGCTTTAAAATGGAAAAATTCTGTACAAGAACATGGATGGAAACGGATTTGAAGTAGATGTTGTGTGTGTAAGGACTGCATATACTCTAAACTGTTTTGTGATGCTATTCTATTTTTTACCTGTATAGGACTGAACACATTTGCTTCGTGTAGTTTGAAAATAATAATAGTAATAGTAGTAGTAATAATGATAACAATAGATTTTTCTCATTTGATAAAGACACAGTTTTAAAGTCTTTAGGAGTTTTAATCTCTATGTATTTGTTTCCCTCAAATGAAAAGGGCAGTTTGCTCTTTGGTCTGTTAGAGCAGGAAATGTTCACAGTTCTAGAACACTCAATATATATTTTGATCACCAAAATATAGTAAATTTTGCTATTCAAAGAAAAAAAAGGGTTTTGGTAATAATGGAGAAGCAGTAGCAATCCCAGCCTAAACTTTCTACCCCAGGTAAATTTTTTTGGTCCCTAAATATGAGAGAAGAGAGTGAAATGTTCCCTTAACTTCATGATGCAGTTAAGTAGACTGTGATAGCAAGGGCAGTTGATTGCTTTCCTGTAAAGGTTCAGGCATTCAATGTAGTAGGTCAAGGGGAAATGGTTGTTATTTTTACATTGGTTGTTGAATAAATGGGACAGGTCTACTTGCAAGTTTGGGATCCTGTGTAAATTGTTGAGCTTATTTGTGGTCAGAGCGGTATGCACCATTGTAAGGGTAGATCCACGCAGCGGTTCCTTAGTGAGCTGTGTTGAACCTGCTTGACTGAAATGACGTGAAACTGAGCTGTGGCTGCCAAGAGCCCCTGGGAGCTGTCAAATACTGCTTTGTGGCAAGCTGTGACAGTTTAAGGCAATTTGGCTTCATCCTTCTGACTGCTACAACTGCCACAGAAGTGGCAGAAAGAGGGTGCAGATAGTTTGGCTTTCCTGGGCTTAGAGCTAAGTTGGGGTTGCGGTGCCGGTGTGTGAGCTGTGGTGGGTGACATGCAGACAAGTCCCATCCTGCTGCAGAGCCTCATGTTTTTAGCAGTGGGGGATGGCAGATAACAAAGCTAGCCTTAAATCATTGCACCACAGAGTCCTGAAACTTCCACCAGCTGCTTCTTGGAAGGTTTGTTGTGTTGTAGCTCTCTGACCTGACTGAAAACTGTAAATTTGAAGTGCAGTGCTTCAGTTTGTGTGTGGTTTCACTTCTCAAGCTATAAAACTTCCTTTGAAAGATTTTTTTTCCAAGGCAGATGTTTAAATGATGGCTTCCTTTTGTGTAAGAAAGAATATTTATATATGAAGTTATTTGTGATCTTTCCATATCACTAAATATCTTCCTTGTGATTTCAACTGTTGAGTGCTGTTGGGCACTTTTTTGTTACAAGTATAGATTGTGGTTGAGGTTCGGGCCAGTATCATTTCTGCCTGAAGAAGAAACACTCCTTCCGTTGAGCCTTCCAAGAATGTACTTGTTCCCCTTGAGAGCCTATTTTAATGAATTTTGATTCATGTAGGGGTTTCTGGAGTCCTGTAGGTTTCAAAGCAGCATCCTAGGAGCCTGTGAATATTTGCTTTTCGAATGCAAGAAGTCTTTGACTGAATGCATAAAAGAAACAGATTTAAGCAAATACAAAGCAGTACCTTTGGTTGGATGGGGGGTTTTTTTTTTGGGCTGGGGGTGGGCAGGCAAGATGGGTTGGTGCAGTTTCCTTTTTAACTTCCATTTCTCTGTGATACCAGCTGTATCTGAGAAGGTAGGAGCTGGAGAGGAAGAGGGAGGTTTCGAGGAGGAAATAGAAAGCCATTGAAGCTGAGGGGGCTGGGGGGCTGTTACCTTTTTCAAGGTGCCTGTCAGTAGGTGGTCTCACAGGAGTGAAGCCTTTCCTTGCAGCCTGGAGCTGATGTGAAGAAGCATCTCTGTTCAGGTGTTCCCTTGCAGTTTACCTTGTTTCTTGATGTCTGTCTGCTCAAGTCAGATCCATGATCAGCAAGCTGGAGGAGAAAAATGGCTTTTCTATGTGTGGCCACTCTTTATAGTATTGCAGAAAGTTCTTAGCTATCTCTTTAATGCTGATTTGGTAGCTTGAGCATGTTCACGCAGCTGTCTTTAAATTGTATTCTGTCATAGTTATTAGACTGTATTGGAAATGTTGCTTTTAACTAAAATGGATAATAGTTTCAGTAGAAAAATGATGCTGGCCTAAAAATAAATAAGGCTTACAGACATGACCTTTATCTTCAGCAGTACAAAGGAAACTGTTATTTAAAAGAAACTTCTATGTTTGGTGCTATTGAATTTTAATCTAGATTCTTTCATCCTGGTTTCTGGACAGCTGCCACTGTAATTTAACAGGTGAAAACAATGTCCTTTTTTAATTCAGAAAGAAAATGAAAATGTGAGAAGAAATATGGGTGTGAAGTAGTTGGGAACCTGCTGGTGCCAAAAGCTACTTAATTGCCAATATCTGCAGTAGCATTTGTAAATAGAAAAGCTGGAAAATGGTTTCCATCTTCAACTTGCATGAACATGGAGGTAACTTAAGCAGGGACTACAAAACTTTGGGCAAGGTCTCAGGTAGAGATCTACCCTCCATTTTTTTGTGTTCCACTGTAATTTAGAGCTGTTCTTGGATTGAAAGTTACACTAAAATTAGAAGTAGCTAAATGACCTCAGACATAAAAAAATACAGGATATGTTACTGGTTCTGGATGTGCATCATCTGTAGGTCAAGTTCGTGCACCCATTTACTTTGAGAAAGTTGCAGTGTTGAGATGTTTTTCCATTTCTTCTGAGTTTCCATCAAAATGGAAAATAAGTAGGGTATGACCAGATGTCCCAAAGCGACCTGATGTAGGAAATGGTTTTATGGTGTAGCCAGGTCTGGGTGGTAGGTTTTTTTGTAATGGAGACAATTCAGCAAAAAATTAAAATTTCCTGAATAATGAGGAAAAAATACATCCTTGAAGAAAGCAAAAGCAACTTAGCTGAGTGTTGCAAGGTTGGAAAAATGTCAGCATCTTAAAGAGGAAGCAAACTAGTCTTTATCCACAGTGCATAAAGAAAGACAATAAACATTGGTCTGCAGTAGCAGACTAAATGGTCTGTTTTTATTGATTTCACCAGGCCAAAGTAGTAGGATGGATTATCAAAGACACAACATTGCAGAGCCATGATGTTCGTGCTTTTTGTATGTTTTTACATCATTTAAAGCACTTTGTTAAATGCCATTAAGCTGCCTAGAGGAGAATGAAGTTTCATCTAATGGCTCATATCTGGCTTGGGTTCAATGGCCTTATGAAATTAGAAAAGTTGAATATTGAGAAACCACAAATGACAGTCTCCTTCCTTGATTAAAACCGCTGACCTGGGTATGTTTGGTACCACTCATAAAGTGTCACTAGGCTTAACAGCTCAATCTTTCACTTCCTTGTTATCCAGAGTGGTATGGCTTTGGTTGTGGTCCAGATATGCCCCATATCTGGCCTACATTGTCATAGTCCTGCCAGGATGACAGTATTTTCAGCAGTCTTTCTGCTTTTCCCATTGCCTTTGAGTGTTTGTTTCTCATCTAAAGCAAAACAAAAGGAGTCAAATCCCTAACACAGCTTAGCTTTTATTCTGGAGCCATGATAAAAGCTAGATTTTGTCCTGGGAAATGCCAGTCTTACTTTACACAGCTCTGATACAAAAATTTCTTTAGAATGTGCAGACTAACTGAAATTAATTCGAAATGGGGTTGTTAATAGTACTCTAATGTGAATTCTGTGCAAGGTGAGCAAATCAAGTGTACTTTTTAAAAGAACTTTTAAAGTAAATTAAGGTTTGTCTGCTTTGAACTGACTTCTCTCTAGAATTAATTTAAAACTATATGTCACAGTTTTAGTTTTACATTTTGGGTGATTTTTTTTGTTTTGTTTTTGTTTAATCATGTACCTTTATCTGTGTTCCATTGAAAAAGTTTTCTCAAGCTTTCTGTCCAGTGTTATGCCTTCTGGAGTCCTTGTGTTCCCATGCAGCAGTGCCTGCAAGGGCTGTGGGCATCTCCCAAGTGGTTTTGTTGCCTTTGTCTGTCACTTTAAGGGCCAGACCCTGCTCAACTTCTACTCAGTGTTTTCTTTAGAGAGATGCAAGAACAATAATAAGTAAGAGTTGCAAAATGAGCTACGACTACCTGGAGTATTGGGGGTATAACAATGTCCTAGAGAGTCTTTGTTTAGCCTCTGGAAAGCCTAAGACTTTCCAAAATCACTTGGGATTTTGTGATGGTTGGGTGGGTAGCATGTTAAATATCAGCAATGGGGAATTTTGTCTAAACTGTTTTTTTAAGAAAACCCCAGCAGTTGGATTCTTGTGAACTCATTCTTGGGTACAAGGTGATCTGGTGAGGCTTCTCAAAACAGGTTGTAACTGAAACACCAGAGGAATAGCAAAAGGTCATAGAGAGCTGAAAAAACAGAAAAAAATTACTGCTTCTAAAAACTGGGAGAAAGTAAGAGGTGGGAATGTTCCACAGTTTTTCCAGAGTGGAATTATGAGAAATCTCATAGGCTACTCTGAGCAGTAAACTAGAAAAAAGCATTGTTTGAGCAGTGTGCTTGGCTTGCTTGTGCTTTGGCATCTGACCACTTCAATTCCTGCAACACTGGACTGCCCAAGGTCCCTAAAGAGCATGAGGCTGCTGTTTGGCCCCTCAGCAGTGCGCTTGGTACCAGGACTGGAACATCTCCTGTCTCTTCTTTGTGGTAAGATACCCTATCACAAGTTCAGGTTGCAGAATTCTTACAATTGCTGTGTCTTCCATCATGTTAAGTTCTCTTGCCTGTTGTTATAACCAGTATGCCTTTATTATTGTTTTTTATGTCCTAGTGGTGAGCCCTTAGGGATTGTTGGCGAGCATTTCACAAGTACACACATTAAGTTAGGCAAAGAATCCCATGTTTTGTTTCTTTATTGGTCAAGGAGCTGAGGCACAGTGTGCATTCCCTTGCCTGTGAGTGGGTAGAGAGGCACAGAACATACCCTAAAGGTGCATCTGCACCCAGGAGATGTGAGTGGCTGTGCAGGGAGTAAAAACGTGTAGTGCTTGAACTTGTCTACAACAGTGCAGCTGAGCTAGAACAGTAGATCAAAGCAGAGTAGAGAACCCAATATCTATACTCCAAACCCTTCAGGGCTTTAAATTTTAAACCTTCTAGTCTGTTCTTGTGGACTGAATGCCTGTTTACAGCTGGAACACATTAGGTGTGCTCCTGGCATACGTTGTCTTACATTACCTTAGTTTAACCTAAGAGGAATCCAATTCCTTTGTTCCAAAACAGCTCCATGATGTGAACTAACACACCATCAACAGAATGATCAGGCAGTTCATGTAAAAAGCATTTTCCTGGTGTGAACTAATGCAAATACAGGCACACCCTTAGTGCCACTTATGTAAGTTAACTGAGCAATGTTCTGGCTAAAAACTTTTGAACCAACCCCTCTTTTAACTGGTTCTCAAAACTCTGCATAATACTGGAGTGAGACTGTTAGCTTTCAATAACTTCCTTTATTAGAGGAGAAAAAAAGTTTGTAGGGAAGGGTTTGTATCTTCTGGTGTGATAAGAATGCTGGGGCTGAGAGGAAAAGACAACAAGCTTTCAGGTAATTAAGTTATTTGAGTTCATTAATGAGCACGTTTTCCTTTGCTATTCACAAAATTATCTTGCTTATTTTGATGGTAGGAAAGTGGGCGAAGTGTTTCTGTGACAAGTATTAGTGAATGAGTACTGTACCACTTATTAACGCTGAATCCGGATGCTCAGAATTGTAGGATCTAACAGCTGGACAATATTGCTGCCTACTGTGCAACAAGTAATCTCCTGAAAGTTTAAACAGGCTTTCTTATGGTTATTTTAAGTAAATAACTAATATAAAGCTATTGTTCTGGCCTATGCAACACCATCCTGTTCACGTCACTAGAAAATTTAGTGGTTTTCTATTTAAGAGGGTTGTTTCTCCCCCACCCCTGAATGATGCATTTTGCTTCTGCTCTTAATGTCACTGTTTTGCTTTGTTTTCCTGTGTTGAGTGTTTTGGCACCAGCTTCCACTTGAGACATGATTGGGAGAAGCTCCCTCCAAAAAGTCTGCTTATAAAAAGGTGTATAAATACATCCCAATAATGTTCTATTTGTAGGAGTTGCAATATATCAGTAAGGTGTCACCTGTGATATTTAAAGGTTTATACCACATTGCCTACATTCTCCTTAAGACTTTTAAAATTTATTTTTAGGTCCCATATTCTGATATAGACTTCAGAAATAGACTTCACTTTAGTGGTTTAGGTGTATTTATGTATGAAGTGCTGACAAAGCTATGTAAGTAGGTGTAAAACAGAATTTATTTAGGTATCCTCTCATTCTCATGTATTGCAGAGCTGTTTGTAAGGTTAACCAGCATAGATTAGTGATTGGATGAGATGTGCAATATGAAGTTTCTCAACTGAACTTCCTGCACAGAGGGATCAGGACTCTCAAATAACCAGAAGGAATTGAACCAGGAGAGTAAACCACATATGAAGATAACACAAAAGAGCTGAGTTGAAGCTGAACATTGAGAGCATCCTGACTTTCTGCTGTTGGCAGAGGCATCCTCCTTTTGGATTAGGAGGAGTTGGTCATGCAAGGTGCTGAGGGGCTGTGGTTCACAGACCATCAGGATCAGGGTACATCCTTTCTATAACTACCATGGAAGGATTTGACATAAAATCATGGAGTCTGGACAACTTTTCCAGGGTCATCTTGTCCCACCTCTTTTCCCAAGGAGGTCTAGTTAGACCAGATTGCCCAGGGCCTTTTCCTCACACTATAATATACCTGTTTACATACAGCAACATGGAATCTTTTGAACAGCTTGCTCCATCTGGTTTGGAAATGCTCAGTTTCAACTTGGCTCTCACTAAAATAATTATAACACGAACTTCCTCAGAGGAAAGCAAAGACCACTGTCAGCTTTTTCCTTAATTATAATTCTTTCAGAAGAACATAAGGAAAGCATAGTTCTGTAGAAAAATCTATTTTATTGGACTTGATGAGGTTAGTTTTTTAATGGCCCCAGGAAAAATAAAACCCCCAAATGTTATTTCATTCTTTTTCCTACTTCCCTCTGCTTCTAAGTACACATGTACCTTTGAACTATCTGTAGTGATGAGTGCTTCAGTAGGATTCCCTGATGCTAAATTTACTACTTCAAATGCACTGAGATTTACTGTAGAAAGTCCTTTCTTCTTATCATGAAATTTAGCTGTTTGAAGCCCCACTGAGCTGAATTATTGTGGCTTTATCTGCTTGTCAATGACAGCAGTGTTTTTTCTGCACAGTTGCAGTTTTTCTAATCTGAAGATTGAAGTGTTATCTAGAATTTTTGCTAATGTTAACTCCTGCCACCTCCACTTCCTCCAGTCTTTTGTTTGAATTCTCATTTTTCTATTTCCACCAGGCTCCCATCTAAAGAAAATGGAAACTGTGAAGCATACCTGTAGAATTACCAGATCTATTCTCCAGGTTCTTGGTTTCAAGATAACCAACAATGCTTCTTCTCTCCCTGTTACACTCTCTGTGTTAATCCTGACCCAAAGGGATGTTTTGGTCTGGGAGCAGATGCCTGTTCTTCAGCCTTGCATCAGGAAGTTACTAAACTGTAATAATCTATTTATGGTAGCTTCTTTGTACTGCCAATAACCCAGCAAGGGCTAAGATTAAGCCGGGTCTGATTTTGTTTTGCGTGTGCTGGATTGTGAAGACGAGTTTGAGCTGATGAAGTCAGCAGAGGGGAAGGACAAAGGAAGTAGAATCTTGATTCCAATAAGAATTTTCTTTGTCTGTTGAACAATGAGAATCCTTATAGATTCTCTGAATTTGGCTTTCTTATTTTGTCAGATGTGAAAAAATTAGAATTGCAATTTAGCTGATTCTCATCTGGGATGGGAGGGCAGGGAAGAAGTAATTTCATTGTTAGCTGCACTGGCAAACGTTTCCTTTTGGTTTTTGCACAAGTGGTTGGTACTTGAAAAGGAATTCTGGATTTTTGGTTTTGGGTTTTTTTCCTAGATGATGCTGAATTTGTGTTTGTACCTTTTGGGCTTCTCATAATGAATCATTAATTGTTTTCATCCTTGTGTTTGTTTTGATATTTTTGTCATAAATGACATACCCATACCCATAAACTACATACAACGTTCCCATTTCTGGATTGGTTTACCTTTATTGATCCCATCTTGCTCTCTGGGTGAGCCGAGATCCATGTAAACATTATCTTTTTAGAAGGAAGTGGAATTAATGCTGCTCTAGCACCTGTTAATGTAGGATGCAACCAGACTTCCTGTTCAAGAGGAAATCCTAATTTACTCTTCCTTGTAAACTGAAGGCTGATCAGCTTACCACATAGTAACCTTTTGACTTGTAAACATTGTGTTCCTTTGGACTGCTTTTAGCCTCTAGAAATTATTTCCCTCAGGGTTGGTGTAACATTAACAGTCAGCTTTGACTGTGTTGAATATCATGAAAAGGCAGCAAGCTTTCTTCTGATGAAGTAATTTTAATGCCATCAAGCGTCCCTACAAACTCAAGTAGGTGCTTAAGATGCCTTCAGGTTCTAGAAGGTGGCTGTATTTTTCTTCACACTCTTAAGCAGCACTGCAGTGTTAAACAAAGAAACATGTTATCCATTGGCTATGGAGAATAAATTTAGTTATTGTGATTATTTGCTTTGTGATGCAGACTTTCAGCTCTTGAAAATGCTTGTTGTACGTGGGTGGGGAGTTGGCTCTGGCTGGGATAGTCATGGTGAATCACTGGCAGTAGTGCCAGGTTTGGCTTGGATGAAGATTTGGGTTGGGGCCAGTAAAGTGAGTTGCAATGCTTTTTTTATTGTTTATTACCATCCTCTGAAAAGATTTTTCTGTCCTTGAGGAGGAAGGAAGAGATCAAATTTAGCAGGAGCAGTATTTGTTTCCTCTTGCTGCTAGTACAGCAAAAGAAAGCAGCTTCTAAAACCTGAGCATTCCCCAGGTTTCTACCAGCCCTGCTCAGAGGAGCAGTCGAGGTCCCTGGGCTGGGTATGGGCTGAGGCTCTCCTTGGAGATCTGCAGCTGGGAGCTTTTCAGGGCAGGAGCAGGTACTGGGACAGGAGCTCAAAGTAGTTCTACAATGTCATATGGAAAAAATGGTCTTGTGGAGATCTGCATCTAGATTCATTCTGCCAATGTAAATAGTAAAAATTTAAATACTGTAGTGCCAGCACAGCTTGTTCTGTTCCTCTGGGGATTGATCCAGGTTACTGAAACAGTGGAAGGGGATTGACTCACAAGGAACCAAGACTCCTTGTTGATACTTCTCTTCCTTGTCTTCTCTCACTGCCCCCCCCCCAAAGACTTAATTTTCTGCTCTTTTACGCTATTCAAATCATGTGGATAATAGAATGATAGTGTTAAATCTAAAAAATGAAGGTTCATTTCTAATGGCTTTTTCCTCTAGGCAGTGGGGCCGCACTGTTGTGTGTGTGCCCAACTCCCATTCAGTGTGATTTTATGCAACTCTTTGTTGCTAGCATGTCTCTTGAATTCTGTATAGGAAATACTGTCTTAACAGGCAGAACATTTTTTTTTTTTGTTGGCCCAAAAGAGCAAGCTTACTATTTCTTGGTACTTAAAATATGTGTTAAATATAAATATATGTTAAAAAAATCATTAGCCTATGCCCTTCCCCCTCTTCCCCCCTTATGAGTTCAGACTTTAATACTTTCCTGTGTCAAAAAGAGTTGCTTCTTTTAGCTGACTTCTGTTACAGATTAACATAAAGATACTGGTCTCAGAAGAAATCTTGAGGAAAAAATTCAACTCTAAAACAAATGAATTATTAATGGATTTTGTTTCTGTTCTTCTTCATCCTTTCTCCAAAGAGTACTTTTGCATTAGTGTCAGTAGAGAACACTGGTGATATCATGGAATACATCTCTTAAAAATGTTTTTTTTGAGAAAATTGTCAAGACTGCTGCTTCTCTGGCTGTCCTGGTCTTTTAAGTCTGTAGCACTATAGAGCAAATGAGCTATTATCTTTAAATCTCTCTTCCACAGAAAACCACTATGGTGCTTGATGCAGTAAGCCAGCAGTCTCCTTCTGCAAATTAATTTCAGCTTTCTTGTATCGATTGCAATTTTTGTCCTGGTGTGAGATGATTGTGAAGATGGGACTTCTTGTGAAAGAACAACTAATTCTTGTCCAGTTCTCATAACTTGTAGCGCTTGGTGGTGTTTGTTGCCGTGGTGTGTAACACATTTGAGCAGGATGAGTTCCAGTAAGGATGTTCAACAGGACTAGTTGTGTCCCTTCTAAACAGGATAAATAAAGTTTTATTATCTGTTGCACATTGAACAGTTGACCTTGTTTCTTGAGAATGGTAAGTGTAGTGTTGTAAATACATGTAATGCTGATAATGGAGCATCATGTTGCTAACTTTTAACATGTGAACTTACATCTTAGGTGTCATTATGGTTGGCAAGGACAGTTCTGTGATGAGTGTGTCCGCTACCCAGGCTGTGCTCATGGGAGCTGTAATGAACCATGGCAGTGTAATTGTGAAACCAACTGGGGTGGCCTGCTCTGTAACAAAGGTACTTAACATTAATATACAGGAAAAATAAGTTAAGTTGCATGATTAACTGATAACTCATTAACCCTTTTTTTTTCCTGCTAGTGTGCAACTACCTGAGTGTTTCTGTGCCTTAATTTTTGTGTGGCAGATGGTGCCTAGGCATCAGAAGTACAGGAAATTTAAGACAAAAGGCTTGGAATTGTCCTGACTCTTCTAACTCCTGCAGTTGTCTCTTGTTCATTCTTCCCTGTTCTGTGGATAGTTACCAGATGACAGGCTAGCCCTTGGAATATGGGGATGATGTGGGTGAAAGATGTTTGAGCCAGAAAGGCATCTGTGTGTCTGACTAGGGATTAAAATGGTGAGATCTGTGTTCCCTGCTGACTGTCCCTTTTCTCTGTCCAGATCTGAATTACTGTGGGAATCACCATCCCTGTCTGAATGGGGGAACCTGCATGAACACTGAGCCGGATGAGTATCGCTGTGCCTGCCCCGATGGCTACTCAGGAAAGAACTGCGAAATCGGTACTTTGGGATATTGCATCTCTTTGGAGATCTGGAGCTGGTTTAGGCGCTTTTATGTGCTCAGTGGGGATATGCTCCATCCCTTCTGTGCTTTAGGCTGGCTGTTCAAAAAATCACTAAAGACAACAGAAATGCTGCATCAGTTTGCCTTTAAATGAGGCTGAGAATATTTTTTCCCTTTGGTTTCTCTTCCTTAATCCCTACATGCAGTTGGGCTGTAGTCTCATTAAAATAGGTTACACATATGCCTTTCCCTGTTGTCTTTCTCCCTGCTGCACATTTTCTTGTCTGGAAGACATACATCTTATATAAGGTGGGGACTAAGGAAGGTGGAAGTGATGGATGCTTCAATTTCAACTGTGGTGTTTGGCCCAATTCTTAGTTGGCTTAATGTGTTGACTATCCTTTTTAAATAACAGAAACTTAATCTTTTAATATGGGACTTCTAACACATTTGGATTAATAGTGTCGATGTTAACTACTATGGAACTGTGCTCAAACCCTCTTGCAGAGTCACCTTGAGCAGTCTGAACAAAAAGTGTCTTCCTTGTGCCGCCATGGAAGAGAGCATTTAAAGCATGTTTGTGATGAAGTATGGCTTTGATTTGAGTCTAACAGATCTCTGTCTTGAAAAACTGCTTCCTATCTCAACCACAGCACAAAGATAGCGTGTTGCTTTTTTCTATCTGTATATGTGTTACACAAAGACCAAATGTTAATTTACTGGTGGCAGCTTTGGTATTTGGAGACTTTTCTTGATTATTCTCGCTTTGGAGGTAAATGGGCAAGTGTGCAGTTTCTAGTTCTTTCATATTTTGTTTCATGTAGTTGGGTGTTCTTTTTATTTGTCATGATGGTTTGTTAAATTTTTTTTAAAATGTGATATTCACGGTCTTCACTATGAATTTTGCTGTTCCTTGACAGTTAAAAATTTAAGTGAAAGAACCCTTTTTTTTTTTTATCCACTTCACTGCTTGGCCTTAAGTTCACTAAACAATTATCAGCAGCAGGTTTTCAGAGTTAATCAAGATGTAGATCTTTGAACTTCATAAAGTGCTACGTGGTATTAAAGATACCATCAAAACTTGAATTTTGCTTCAGCTGGTAGAACGTGATGTAAAGTTTAGACTGAAATGGATGAAATCTTGCCTTAGCTTGCCCTGAAAGCTGTGGGGGAGTAGCTTGGCTTTTCAGGTGAGGAGGTAGTGAAAAAAGGGAAGCAGAGAATGGGGAACTTTGCTGATGCTTGGGATATTGAAATAGAGTGACCTGTCTGTGCTTAGACTTTCTAGTTATTTGATAGGAAGGATGACACATCTTCAGGAAAATCCTGCTTCAGTTTCCTACTGGGAATTTAACTCTGCAGGTGGGAGAGGAAGGCTCCAAACTTCTGTACTGGTGGCATCTCTCCACTGTTATTTCTCTTGGTTACTTTTGATCAATGCAACTTTTAACCACAAGTTCTCCTTAATTGGTCCTGGAAGAGTATTTAGCAAGAATTTTCTTTCCTTCTTTCTCCCCAGCTGAGCATGCTTGTGTCTCTAATCCCTGTGCTAATGGTGGAATTTGTCACGAAATTTCATCAGGCTTCAAGTGTCACTGCCCGTCGGGGTGGAGTGGACCAACATGTGCTATTGGTGGGTATGCTTGTGCTGGTGACTGACCTGTTGGGTTGGAAGGGTTGATGCAGTGTTCTTGGTGATATCACTCCCTGTGGGTTTGGAATTTGATGGTAGTCTTTTACTTTCCCCATCTTTTAAAAGCTGAGCACTGGCCGAGTGAAAAGAGGGTTCTGTGCAGAACCACGGTATTGGTTGGATTCAGTTGAGATCTGGTATCAAAAAGTTATCAAAAGCGTAGCTGGACCATATCCAAAGA
Source organism: Pardalotus punctatus (assembly GCA_013400915.1). Lineage (NCBI taxonomy): Eukaryota > Metazoa > Chordata > Aves > Passeriformes > Pardalotidae > Pardalotus > Pardalotus punctatus. The sequence continues at coordinate 754,836 of VZTX01025329.1, forward strand.
AATGTGCTGTTGCCAAAGCTTGTTTGACAATTCCTGACTCCTTAGCCACTCTGAAGCAAAATACAGAATGGTTTCATTTTAAGAAAAATAAATGTGAAGATTAAAGGTTCTTCCCTTCTTTAATAGTAGAAGAGTAGGTTTAGACACTTAAATGTTTAAGTGCCTGGTTCAGAGGACAGAGAAATGGTTGAAATATATTGTGGGACTGTAACTGGTTTGCATGTTGCCTGTGATTCTGTGATTTGGAACCACGGGTGGCCTACCTGTTTTTAAACAGCAACTTTTCATCAAAAAAACCCACAAAAAAACCAAAACAATAACAAAACAAAAAAAACCTAAAAAAACCCAACAACCCAAAACCCCAAACCCCTGAAAATTACCAACCACAGAACCAAAACTGGCTAAATTTGTATCGTGATCTAGGAACGGACTTGCAATGAACATTCAAATCATAGGTAGGTTAGCTGATTCTTCTTTGCTGTTTGCAGATCTTTCCTCCTCTCTCTGAAAGATGTGAGAAAAGCCTAAGTAAAAATTAGAAATGTTAGCCTGTCCCTAAGCTTGTTTATTTGTTAAGCCAAGCCTTAGGCCGTGTAATAGAAGGCCCCCTTTGACTTCGCAGATATTGATGAGTGTGCATCGAACCCCTGTGCTCAAGGAGGGACCTGCATTGATGGTGTGAATGCATTTGAGTGTATTTGCCCACAGCAGTGGATTGGAGCAACTTGCCAGCTTGGTGAGTAATTGCCTTCCAAAGCTTTGGAGACCACTGGAGATTATCCCTAAACAGTGAATAACTGTGTGTGTTTCCAGCATGGTGTTTATTGAAGAAAACATGGAATATGTGTGTTGTTGTTGGTGTCTTAGCTCACCTTTAGTAGATCTTGAAGCTGGAAGATTCAAGTGGATCTGTAACTATTTAAGCCCCAACTTAAGCTTCCTTATAATAGTTCTTTTAGAATGCCCCATAACTTTTCTGTTGCAAAATGCAGCGTTGGTGATGGTAGCTCCTTCTCCATGGTGGCAGAACAGTGACTAAGCGAGGAGGGATTTGCCCTGACTAACAAATTACCTTTTTGAGTTTTGGCAAAGGGAAGAGTAAGATAACATGCATGTGCTACCGTAGGCAAGTGTGCATTAAAATCCTGTGGTATGTAAATGGTTTTAGTGCCCTACCAGTGTATAATATGAGCTTCTGATGCTTGGATTGCATGGACACTTTGCTTGGTGCTGTGGTAATCTGTTTCTGGGTTTGTTCTTTATTCTATTCTTTATTTTCTCTTCTTTCACAGATGCTAATGAGTGTGAGGGGAAACCCTGTGTTAATGCTTACTCTTGCAAAAATCTCATTGGTGGATATTACTGTGACTGCATTCCAGGATGGACAGGAGTAAATTGTCATATCAGTTAGTATTTCTTTAGTATGTATGTTGACAGTAGGATGCTTTGTTTTTTAAGAAATAATTTGAGTAATAGTATGCTTTCTTTTACAAGAAAAGAATACCTGTTGTCAGGATTTTTCTAACTTACAGCAATGTAAATTGAAAATACTGTTTGAAAATTTATTTTAAAAGGTTCTTGGTATTAAAGTGAGCTTAGATATATACTTAAGTAACTAATAAATCTCTTGACTCTTTCATGTTTCTGAATGATATATACTGATTCAATTTAAAATACTTTCAAGTAAAAAATGTTAGATATAAAATTAACTGGTACTGATAGCTCATTTTGAGTACACTGTAGAAATATAGAATATAATTTTCTATTTGATATTTTTTAAAAGTAGGAATCTCTTAAGACATCAAGAATCCTTCCTTTCCATTGAAACATCTAAAAAAAAAATCTTCCTGAAAGCTGCTTGTTCTCCATTTTTATGCTAAACCTATACTTTACAGCTTTGTCTTCCACTATAAATTGTAATGCTTTGCATATTTTATCCATAGATATTAATGACTGTCATGGACAGTGCCAGCATGGAGGGACTTGTAAGGTAACTCTTGTTCATTACATTCCATGTTAAAAATTAATCTTTTTCTACCTGGTTACAATTTCTATAGTTTGCAATTACAGGTTGGTTAAATGAGTTCAATTGTTAAAAATGTAAATTCTTCATGTGCAGACTCTTGCACTCATTTCATAAAATAAGATTTTTGTGGTGCTATTGCTGTCCAAAAATATAGAATACAGAAATAACTTGAGTTTTTGTGTGCAAGTTTCGTCAGTAAATGAATCCTTCTACTTTTGCTTCTTTTCCCTGTTCTGTGAAGGATGAAGTGAACGGTTACCACTGCTTATGCCCTCGTGGTTTCACAGGAAAACACTGTGAGACAGAAACCAACGAGTGTGAGAGCAATCCCTGCCAAAACGGGGGCCGGTGCAAAGACCTGGTGAATGGATTCGCTTGCCTGTGTTCCCAGGGATTCTCAGGAATCTTCTGTGAGGTGAGGGCAGCTCAGACATTACTGCAATGCTTGTCATGGACTGAATTCCTGAAAGAAATATATCTCTGGGTTTAAATGGGAGTAACCCAAGGCTGGAGCGTTGCTGCCTATCGTAGCTGTTACCTGATACTCTGAATAAGCAAATTTGTTGTGTAGTGCTGTCATAGTAGCTGTAACACTTGAATTTGCAGCGTGACGAACTTCAAGTTGTTACAGATAGGTGTTGGCCTTCCTAAGTGTTTTAAGGCTGCAAGTACTCTTGAAGCTTGAAATGTTTTCCTTTGCAATTTTTAGGACCTGTGTTCTTTTGTTACACTAGGGAGCTTTAGGTTCTCATCCTAATAACTCTGAATTACATAATGGAATTACCCTTCAAATAATCCTACTGCTCTTGGTAGGAGTATAATAATTATATATCAGTTATTTGTATTATCTATAATGGTGATAATTAACATAATTACTAAAGGCAGGCAGATAGGCAAGTATTGGCTCTCAGGACTTTGTTTGAGATCATTTCAGGAACATGTAGTTCTAGTGCTTAAGGATTCAGATCTGAAATACTGAAGTCTTAGTGGTAATTCTTAAAGTACTTCATGGTAATGAGGATATTCCTCTTTCTAGGGAGGATGTTAGACTTTCCTGTGTAAAATTATTTTGCATTAGGTATTCACTTTCTGGCTTTTGCTGATAGTCAAATCCATCTGAGTGTTATGCTTAGCATCAACTTGAGGCATTAGGTTAGAATTTTGTTGGATTTGCTCCAGAATTTTTTTGTGGAGGACATTGGAGTGATATCTGTTAAACGCTGAAGTAATTTTATTCTACGTTATTTGCATTGTTAAAGAAGCAGTGGCCTCATTTTACTCAAAGTTTAAAAGGTCTGCAGATACCAACCAGTTTAATAAAACTGGTGCAGCACATAATAGCTCATGAACAGTTTCTACATAAGGATCATAACTTCAGTGCTCTACTCTGGGCTGATTCATACAGTACTGTGTAATTAAAGTTTTAGTAAATGTGTTTAAATAATAGGGGGGAGTTGGCTGCTTGCCTCGCGTGTTGCAGGAAGTATCTACCATTGATTCCAGATGCTAAAGTACCAGCTACTGAACTTACATTGGGAAGGGGAAATTTACACTAATGGAAGGAAACAAATGGAGACATCTGATAGAGGAGATCTGAGAATCTTTCTCAGACCATAGCTATTTTTTATAGCTTTCTTTGAATGCTCTGTATGGGAGCACAAAATGGTTTGCTGAAAATTTTTCTGTTGCAGCTCGAAGTGTATGTGCTACTCTGAATTAAATACTTAACACCATTTGTATTCCTTCTGCTTTGGCTAGTTTTGCATTTTTCTCATATTTAGCTACTGAACTGCTAAAAATAGGGATCAAAAACACTATTGAACTTAATTTTATGTCTGTAAAGTTGAAAGCTATCTCTCTCCCAAGAGAGATGTGAAGAGGGAAAAACTGACTTGAGGGGAGAAAAGCAATCCTTAAGAATAACAATTTGGAGGAAAGATACTGTGATGTAAAAATATCCCTTTTGAGGCTGCTTGTGGATTTTGAGACCAATTTAGGGCATCATGAATCAGTGATCTTGTGTGTCAGTCTAAAGCAGAATTGTTTTGCTGCAGCAATGTCTATGTTAAAGGCTATATTATGAAGACAAGGTTTAAATTTTGCTCTCTGGATCAGATGGTCGGAGTTCAAAATGCATCTCCTGTATCTGTGTGTAAATTGGTGTGGTGATGGTATTTGTAAAAATAAGGCCCCGAGCAGCTGAGTTTGACTAGACCTACTTTGAGCAGGAGGTGGGGAGTAGCTGACCTCTAGAGGTCCCTTCCAAGCTGTGTGGTTTTAGAATAAATTCTATGTGTTAATTGCGATGGGAAGAGAATTTACTCTAGGGGATGGGATTTTGTTCAGGTTCTGTGTGTCTTAAGTCTCTTGCAGACACAAAGCTGACAAGTGCACTGGTATTTAACTTGCCTTGTAGCACTTGGTACGTGGGTGTGAAGGACAGAGAAGTGACTTATAATGATCTAGAGAAGTTGCAGTAAGATGTCTGCTAATGGCTTAAGTAATTATTTACTGAGTTTTTGCAAATATGCTTATTCAGCCTCCTGCAAAGGACTATTTTTTCTGCAGTGTCAGAAATGCTTTGCATGAGGATAGACTAAAGTAAGATGAAGTTTGTCTTGCAGGATGGAATGCAATATGTATGATTCATAAACCTTCTTAAAACTTGAGGCTCCTTGTACATTAGCTTCATCTGTGTCTTTGGCAAAGCAGATAATGCTGCTTACTCCTGGGAAATGAAGCAGCTGCCTCTAACTGTGGTCTCTCTTACAGATGGATATTGATTTCTGTGAACCTAACCCTTGCCAGAATGGGGCTAAATGTTATGATCTGGGAGGAGATTATTACTGTGCCTGCCCTGATGACTATGATGGAAAAAATTGTTCTCATCTCAAGGACCACTGCAAGAACAATTCTTGTAAAGGTATCTGCTGTTGTCCATAAATCTGTCTTGATGGCAGTACATTAATAAAAATAGCATTTTAGGGATTAGTATAATGCAGAAATATTTTTATTGTACTCACTTGGACTTCATAAAGTAGTGAGGCAGTGAGAGGAAGTGCTCCTTAGTTAAAAAGAGGTAGATGGTAACTTATAGCTAACATAAAATTGTGATCAGTTTTTATTTCTGTAAAACTCCTTTAAAACTGGAAACTATTGGTGATACAGATCATTAGTCTAAAGATACACTTCTTTTTTAGTAATAGACAGCTGTACAATAGAAGTCTTCACTAATGCTACCCAAGAAGGAATCCGTTTCATTTCGTCAAATGTTTGTGGGCCTCATGGACGGTGTATTAGTCAGCCAGGAGGGAATTTCACTTGTGCCTGTGACAGAGGTTTTACTGGAACATACTGTCATGAAAGTAAGTAGGAGCTTGTAAAAGATTATTCTTTTTGCTCTAAATTTATTTTTGAGTTAATTTTACGAAGCTTTACAACACAAAATAAAACATTAAGATTTCAGTAAAGTTGCATAAAGCACTGTTTCAGATATGCTGCCTGGAATTGTTTCTTCTGCTAGCAGTCTTGATAGTGGTTTACACTTCCTCTGTGAAAGAAAACTGGTTTTAGTCCAACTTCAATGTAAGAGTGTCTTTACCCACTAACTTTATATGCAGTCTTATGAGCCATGGATTTCTCCAACATGAGAATGGTAAAGAAAGGACTAGAACATGTATTGCTGGTCTGGGTGTTTTTTAAACACCTGGCTATTTTTGCCAGGTAAACTTAATGCTCTGGTTTATTTTTATCACTTGCTACATGAGAGACAATACAGCCAGAAACCCTACCAGGCTTGAAAACAGACGTTTGAGCTTTTCTTTTGTATGTACAAATGCAACAATAACTTTGTGTTGCTTTTCCTAGAGACGCAAGTGTAGATCACTCCTCTGAGTAGGTGAAAACAGCCTTGACGAATAATTGTTGACTCTTTATTGTAGATATCAATGATTGTCTTGGGAAACCTTGCAAGAATGGTGGGACATGTATCGATGAAGTTGATTCCTTTAGATGTTTCTGTTCAAGTGGCTGGGAAGGAGAACTGTGTGACACAAGTGAGTACTGCTCAGTGTTGCAGGGGCAAATGATGCCGTTTTGTTGTAACAGAGATGGTTGGTATGTTCCTAATAATGGGGTAGTTTTTCTGTTCTATAATTTTGTTTGCAAAAGTATTTTCAGAAATAGCTTCAGGTAGCTGCTCTAAAAGTCTTTGGTCCTTTAATCAGAGCAGAATTTAATTCTTTGGTATAGTTTACCGTTTATCTCACGAAGAAAGAACTTTTTTCTCCTGGGGCAGGCAAAAGTGTTGGCCAGGAAGTGAGCTAGGCCAGCTCATGGTTAAGACACCTCAGAGGAAACTGCAGTTGTTTCTTTTAATGCTATGAATGCAGCCCTTTCCTAAAGCTGGATGGCAAGGACTTGCTGAGACTTATTACAGGACGTGCATCAATTAAGATGTGAAATACAGACCGAGCAGCTTTTGGCAGTCAAAAGAGCCTTTTGTGTGGTCTAGATGAAGTTTGTTCTGGAATACTTATGTTCCACCTATTAAAATATTTGTCTGAAGTGAAAAGAACTTTCTCTAAAATTCATGTTTGTGTATGTATGTTTAATGTGTATATACATGCACATATGTATATATGTGGTTAAGCCACCTCTAATGGCTGTAAATATGTGTGTTTTGAAACACAAAGCAAAAGAAGGGAGCCTTAACTGTCTCATGTGCTTGTCATGCATGTCCTGTGTTGGGGCTGCTTTTCAGGACATTGTGGACCCAACTAGAAAGCTCTTTCTGAAGTTCAGAATACAGCTGTTTGTAAAAAACGAAGCTATTTTGGTGCTCTACTTAGAAGCCATACTGAGTGGTCCTTCTAAGCTGTCAGAAAGTCATGATTCTTACTCAGTCAGAGTTTTTTCCTTACTTATATAAAGATAACCTCATAATAATTAGGATTTCTGTCTTCCTAAGTAGTACAACATTTATTTTCTTTGTAAAGAAATATTTTCTATTTTCTCATGGCATTAGCTGGGCTAGATCATCTAATTTGAATGCCTGGGGTTTTTTTTAGATTTCAATGACTGTTCTCCTAACCCCTGTCACAACGGTGGCCGATGCATTGATTTGGTAAACGACTTCTATTGTGAGTGTAAGAATGACTGGAAAGGCAAAACGTGTCATTCACGTAAGTTTTCCTTGCTTTGATCTTTAGATTACCCAAAGATTTATTTTCTTCTCGTGGGACTGGAGTTCCTGAAATTTAAAATAAAACAATCGCAGTGAAAAAAATAGGCACATTTTCATTACCCCTTCCAGTTTCCCAGTCACAAAATGGAACATTTAAAAAATAATGTTTCACTACATGAAGGATATTTCGTGAGAGGTGTCCTTAGATTGCATGCTTTGGGCTGTTTATTGCAATACAGCAATGATGTGTTTCTGATACTGGTGCGTTTGAATATAAAGTCTCTAATTTTGTGATTAAAAAAGTACCTGGTTTTAGCATTCATCAGGACCAGTGGGAATTAAAACTGCTTTGTTGGGGTGTATAGGTGAATACCAGTGTGATGCAAACACTTGCAGCAATGGTGGAACATGCTATGATGATGGAGACACATTCCGCTGCTCATGTCCTCCAGAGTGGATAGGAAGTACCTGCAACACTGGTAAGCTTTTTAAATTGTCTGCAGATGAAGCCAGAAGAAGCAGAGAAGTGTTTAAATAATCAGCTGTTTACTAAACAGGCACACTGTTCTGGCTGGCTAGTTCAAAGCTGTTCCAGTTGGGTGGTGACTAAAATTTAAGGAATTTCTTCCACTCACCTGATGTGATACTGATTTTTAGGAAGTGCCTCTGGTTGCTTAATATGGTCTTTTCCATGGTTTCTATCCTAAGTACTTTTAGAAAACTTGGACTTGTCTTTGACTTCTCTATTAGTCTTTAGAGGCCCCCTGGGTAAAGGCTTTCCTGGTAACTTAGTCCCTGCTTGGCTTGCAGAGTCATAAGGTTTGGGGTCTTGAGGTGTATATGCAGACATACCCTGGAAAAATGAAATGGGGTTATTCCTGGGGATTTGTGGAGTTACTGCCTCCTGTAGGGAACTACTTGTGATTTTATTTTTTTTAAATTTTTTTTTCCTTTGGAGACTGAATGTAGTATCTGTGGTGCATCTTTCTGAAAAGTGTTTCTACTTTTTAGATACAATTACAGCTTTTAATCAAAACCTAAGCTTTAAATACTATATTTTCCTATAAAGAATGCCTCATGACCTGGGTAACTTACTGCCAAAGTAATAATTTAGCAGTACTTGAAGAATGCTTACACAGATGGGGCAGAAAGGACGTAGTTCTTTTTCAATACAGTTTCATAGTTCAGTTAAAAAATTGAATTGGGATGATGGTGAAGGTAGGTGAGAGGCTATCATGTGATGTGGGTATTTTTGGAGTTTTTTGGACCTTTTTGTAAGTTTTTAACTGTTGACTTAAATACTGTTTAGGATTGTGATGTTGACATATCCAGGTGCTAGGTACTCTTTGTTTTCTGGGCTAATAGAGACTTTTTCTGTTTCCAAAGCTAAAAATAGCAGCTGTATTCTAAACCCTTGCATGAATGGTGGAACATGCGTTGGCAGTGGAGATTCCTTCTCGTGCATCTGCAAAGAAGGATGGGAAGGACGCACATGCACACAGAGTAAGGCTTTTCTCCTTTCTTCCCCTGCATCCCCTTGGGATATTGGGAGTGTCTGGCAGAGAGCTGTTAACTGAAACAAAGCAAGTTTATGGGGTTCATGTGCCAAAACATCTGAATCATTCAGAGTGGGAGGTAGGTAAAGAAGATGATGCTCGAGTAATGAATGAAGAGTTTGTCATGCTGCTTTTTGCATCCAGTCTCTGCCAAAATAAGACTCTTAGCCTTCTATAAAAATATAATTTTTGGAAACATGTGCAGAGCAGAAAAAATCCTCCCAGAAATAATAATTTTAATAATGAAAAGTATCTGAAAAGGCAGGCAGTAGTGTATAAGCCATTTTCTCTGAGGATAGCAGTTAACTGCTTTGACATACCAAGACAATGAATTGGTTAGGTGGAGTAAAGCCTGTAACTTTGTTGGTTTTCCCCCCCTCTCAGGTGTAACATTGGGAGTGGGAGGGAAACTCTAAAACAGGGAGTCCTGTTTTTACTCTACCTGCTGTTGAGATCTATGATAATTGAACCTTCCTTGCAAGTGTGGAAGAAAACATTCAGTTCTGTATATTTTTCTTGACTTATCAAATATATTGCCTTTTGAACTATAGTGTTACATATTAGAAAATAAATTATACCATTATTTACACTAGTTTATATTCTTTTTTCTAGACACCAATGACTGCAACCCTCATCCATGGTAAGTACATGGACTCCAGTCCTGTACCTATTGTGAAAATAAAAGTGAGCACAGTAATATGGATTTACATTACAAATTAATTGAAGCCAGCCACTGCGAAATATCTTATAACCATTTTTTGCTATGCCATATCTATTCCTTCACAGCAACAAAGACCACAAAACAATCCTGGGCTGATTCATGTATGAACAAATAAATGTTTTAGTGTAGTCTCTGTGGTGGCACTGACTACTAAATTGCAATGATGTGAAGTGAATCACATGTGATAACATTTGAACCATTTCTAATTGAGTAGGATTAAAAAAAGAGAAATCAAAACCTGTTAGCTTACAAAAAATAATTTTAAATAATATAAAAAATGTCCTGTTAGACCAATTACTATGTATAAATGTGTTTAAAAACAAAACTGAATTTTTGAAAAATTAAATGGGAATACCTTAAAGAGAGAGATGGGTGTTTGTGGTTGAAGGGGAAAAATACTGATGTGTTGATGAAACAATCTACTATATCTTTCTCAGTTGTCCACTCTGATGCCATAATCTGTTCTACATGTTTCATGTATTACAAAAAGAACCAAATATGGAAAAGCTTGGGCTTTCCGTTGGGTTGTTCACTTGAAAATGCTGTTCACCTCCATGAGTTCTATGGCTGTACTTCCTCAGGCATCTGTAGGATGTTGCTGTTTTAACAGCTGACTTGCTAAGCAATATTGTTTATTTAGCATTACACTTTCTCTGTTGGTAGGACTAAACTGTCCCCCTAAAGAGCAGCAGAAGCTTTAATTAGCAAAGCTTTAATTGCCCAATGAAACAATGTCGATGGCTTGTTAACCAGACTATTTTATTTACAGTTACAACGGTGGGATCTGTGTTGATGGAGTGAACTGGTTCCGATGTGAATGCGCCCCTGGCTTTGCTGGTCCTGACTGCAGAATCAGTAAGTACCTGCATGGGTGGAGACCTGGATGGTTGTACCACTCTGATGCATAAATGGGAAAGAACACCTGGCAGCCCTTTTTACATTATCTCAGCTGAATTCCGAATAATGAAACAGGAGCTGCCTGTTAGCCAGGTACTGATACCTTGTAAATAATGCCAAGTTATGGTCTGTTACTCATTTCATTAAATGGTACTGAAAAGAGTTGGCTTAAATCATGCTTAAAGACTTGATTGCTGGATTTTCTTGGATAATTCTGACATTTCTGGGGTGCTGGATTCAGAGAAGCTTAAGTTTTAAATACTTCTGTTGATAAACATCTTGTTGGTAAAGATGACACATATCTGTGTGTGTTTCACTTAACGTTAGAAACCAAAATCCCCTGAGACACTGCAGAGGGAAACAAAAACATTGTGAGTGTAGTGCTGGCACGTGAATAACAGAAGTATGATAAAGGTCTTTCAAAACTAGAAAACAAACCCGTTACACTGTAATTATTCTGAAGGATAGAGGCTGAAAATAAGGGAGAACAACAGACCCTAAAACTGTGTTGAAGTGTTGTGGAACAATCTGGTGTGGTAGGTTTTGTTGTTTGGTTGGCTTTTTGGGTTTAGTTTTTATCTTTTTAGTGGAATTTTACCATTTTTTCTTGAATGGAATATATACTTTATTTTTACATTCTCCTTTGGAAGATCAGACCTTGAATCTTCTGTCGCCTCAAGGCTTTTGGGCTTGGTCCTTCCACTCCATCAGTGTGGTGATGTGCTTTCACGCTGAGACTTCATCCTCGCTCTGGCGTATAGAAAACAAACCAGCACCTCTGAGTGGAGGGCAGCTGCAGCACTTGTGGAAGCATCAACTTAGTGATGTCTCAATACAGAACCAGGGCTGGCAGGTCATTGTGTCTAGATCCAGATACCCAGAAAGGGATATTGAATTCTCCTTGGGTGTTCCCTTCTCCTTAAGGCTAGGATGTCACAAATACAAATACTGTGCATTTGTAATGGAGCTATAGATATTTTTAACTTGCTTAGACTGGTATAGATGGAAGGAGTAGCTCTGGCAAAAATGCCTTTTATGGCTGATACAGAAACAGAGTTAAGTCACCTTTTTTCAACATACAGACTCTGGAGAATCTTAAACCTATATACCTTGAAGACAGGAGGAAAGAATAGTTAAATCCTGTTGAAGTTTAGGTCTCGTGTATTTGCTTAAAACTTAGTGCACTTTTGAAGGAAGCTAAAATAGAATCAAAAGCTCTTCTATATCCATTGGATAATTTTCCATTGCCTACGTGTGTAACAGTTTCACTACTGCCATTTACCATGTTCACTTTCAAAGTCCAGTCCTTTAAAAGGAGCTGATGCCATGTATCAGATGAGAACTGGTGTTTAAACAGTTTTTCTGAGGGGTTGGAAAGGGTGTTCATACTCAATGGAAGGAAAACTGTGAAAAGATGCTTTGAAACAGAAAGGTTCTGGTTGAAAATGAAGCAGTTGGTGCCTGTGGCTCACAACTTGATAAGTTGGTTTGTGTTGCATAAATTGGTATTGGTCACTTCTCCAGGATAACAAATGACATATTGCTGTCCATCTGAATGGACTATGCTTCCCTGCCTTTTTCCATTGGATTCTGGGGTTAAGCCTCTGAATCTTTGAAGGATATTTTTAAGAGGCTTTTGTGCTAAGTGTCTATGTGCTAAATTTATCTACTCACTATTTCAAAGTTATTAATGTTCATTAAACGTGTGTTACAAACTAAACTGTTATTCTTCTGCCTTATGGTCACTTTGTATTGCAGAAAGTCACTTTTTTGAGCATTGTTGAGCAAGTTCATTGTTCACCTCTTGCACTTTGGTAGCTTCATGAAAGCACATGCTTTTGTAGGAAGCCTAAATGTCTGAGATTAGTGCCAGAACAGGATGTGGGACTTGTTCCATAGCTGAATGTGGAGAAGGCATTAGCACCTTCAGCTGTCCAACACCTCTGCTCTGTGAGATGAGTCAGCATATGACTGCTGTTTTGATTACCAGAACTTCAATTAGGGTGCAATTATGAGAAATCTGTTACAAGTTATTGCTGAAATGGCAAAATTGTTTAATTACAAGATAAAAGCAGAGGACAGTTTGGCTTCAGAATTAAAGAAAGGAGATATTGTCAGATTACACCTCAGTAAATTATTAATTGCATTGTTCTGTGTCCCTGTCACTGAGTTTTACCTATTTTCTATCCAGATATTGATGAATGCCAGTCTTCTCCTTGTGGGTATGGTGCCACCTGTATAGATGAAATAAATGGATACCGATGCACTTGTCCCCCTGGAAGAATTGGTCCTAGATGCCAAGAAGGTATTCCTATATTTGCTATCAACCTTTACCCAAAAAAACAATAGGGCACAATGTAGCCAGTATAAAGTTTCTATACAGTGGTCTGATATGTAAGGAACAGTCATATATAAAAATATAAATAATATTTTTAATTTAAATTCATATGGTATTTATAACTTGAAGAGATGAGGTGTCTGATTGTGCTTTTTTATTTTTCTTTCCTTAGTGATTGGAATTGGAAAGCCTTGCTGGCTGAAAGGAATGACATTTCCCCATGGCAGCCGGTGGGAACAGGAGTGCAACAGCTGCCACTGTTTGGATGGACGTATTGACTGCACCAAGGTGGGCATTTTGGCCTATTTTCTTAAATTCCTATGGCTGAAACGAGCTTATTGTTCTTCATGCACAAGTTAGTCTTTGTCTCCCCTAAATTTCCTTTGCTTAAGAAAAAAAGTGGCTTCCTGTAAAAGTACTTATGGATTGTCTTTATAATCATAACTTACTGTCCTCCTCTCTGCCTGCTAGAATAGACTCTCTAGAACACTTGTTGCAAAAAATTAAATTGGAGCTAGAGTAATGGATGAATAAATCACACTGCTAAAGTTTTGCAAACACAGTTTTAGAACTCCTAATTTTGTGAAATGTTAATTCGAGGGTGGAGGACATGTAGGAAGTAGTTTTTTTCAGTGGGTATTAAATGCCTCTTTGTATTGTCCTTCAGTAGCTTTAGGAATTGACAGATTTTTACCTTTGTTTATTTATTATGGAGTAGATCCTGGTGGTTTTGTGACTTAAGAAATGTGAGACCTAAATGCAGATTGAACATGTGCTGTAAATGCAACTCATCCATGCGTGGTTTTGGTTTCTTCCATGTGTAATTTTTGCTGTAATTCTTCCATTGCACTTTCTTGCTGACAATTGTGCTTTAAGAAATCTATAAGTTCCTACACTAATAGCTGTACAGGGCTGGGTATGATCTTGAAGGTTGAATGGAATTATGGAATATCCTGTGTTGGAAGGGACCCACAAGGATCATCCAAGTCCAGCTCCTGGAACGGAGCTGTGTTTGGAAACTTGCTGCACCCCAGGAGTGTGTGGGCACCACCAAACTGTTTTCTTTTGGGGGTGTGGTTGGAGTGGCTGTGCTTATCACCAATGTGCATCAGCTCTTAACATATTCAGCATTCTCTGGCAGGGGTCTCAGTACAAATATTGAGGAAGTTAATCTTTGTGGAGATACTACTTTTCTTTCTAGATTATAGAAGCCTAGAGGACTAGATTAAAATGACTGCTTAAATTTCTGTATAACTCAGCTAAGTGGGACAAATCCATAAAATTCTAAGGAGATATGCCCAGTCAGTGGTTTCTTGGATTATCTTTGCAGAGTTTTTTATTTTTCTGTCCGTACAAAATGTCCTTATTTTGTGGAGGAGCAGCTCCATCTGCTACTAGGACTACAGCAGTATCGAAACACAGATATTTTGCAGGCAGATCATGACCATCCTGTGTGAATTGCTTATTTTGATTTGATGCATAAGAGCAACTATCTCTAATGGTGCTTTGTTCCTTTTAATTTCTAGGTGTGGTGTGGAAAAAAGCCTTGTCTGTTACACAAATACTGGGATAATTCAAATAACCAGTGTCCCATGGGTCAAGAATGCCAGGAGAAGTACATGAAGTGCTTTCAGCCACCGTGCACAGACTGGGGAGAATGCAGTGCCTCTGAACCTCTGCCTATCAATATTAAGTGTCTGCCTAATTCTGGGTACTTGGACAATGACTGTGCTAGAATTACTTTAATTTTTAATGGAGACAAAGTCCCCCAGGTGAGAATAGAATTCCTAATGAAGTGTGGCAATATATGTAGGCTTCTATTCTGTGTCATAGCATGCAAGATTAAGGTTTCTAATATGACTCCTTGCTATTGTAAGATTGCAAATTTTATTACTAGACTCCTCTGTTGCTTTTTAATTGTGCTTTGTCTAAAGGGTGAGGCAAAATTAGGGTTTGTACTGAATACTTTACTTACTTGAGTCTTGAACTATTTACATTTCCAGATGGGCTCAGACTGTACTAGCATAATCATGCAAGCTCAGTTTTTTGCCCTTCATTCCAAAAGCCTGTTCTTCACTTTTCTGCCCTTTCTTGCTGCCCTCTTTGCTGCCTTCATCAGTTCTTAGCAACTGCAAGAACTCTGAAGATGCTTATTTTCACACGTTATTTTTCACTTGAACTAAAATGACAATCTCCCTTGCTTCTAACAGGGCACAACCACAGAAAATATCTGCTCTGAAATCCGGTATTTACCAGCCACTAGGACTGTTTCTAGGGACAGAACTCTGATAATATTGTGTGATCCATCTTACTCCACAGAGAATGCAGTGGAAGTCGCTATTGTAAGTATGAAACTTGTGTGTATATGTCTATATACAAAAATGGTTTCTTACTAGTTTTTGCTGGGGAAGAGATTGTTCAAGCTTGTTTCACTTGAATGCAGGTGAAGCAATCTGTGGCTTAGCTTTGTCTTCAAAGCAGTTTTGTGATCTCTCCATTTCCTACACTGCCAGAGAGCTGAAACTGCAGATTTTGTTAATGAGAGATGGCTACTACGGCCTCATGATGAATTACTCTAAAGGCTATTTCAGCCCAAATTATTGAACAGGTGCCTACTTGTCCTGTCAGAAATCTTGCGCTATTGACCTTCTCAGTAAGGGGATATGGTTACAGGTGGCTGGATTGGCTCTTGTGAAGAGGTTTCTGCTGTGCATTTAGAGTATGGCTGCTTCAGGGATGTTCTTTAAATACAAGGTACTAAGTGAGAAGTGGAAGGAGGTGCAAGCTGAGTAGATGAAAGTAACTGCTGCCCTAATGAGCTAAAGACCTGCTTTAGATGCACTTACAGCTCAATCACTCCATGTTTGTGTATAGCTCAGTTTTCAAGAAGGAGTTAATTTTCATGGTAAATGTTTATCCAGGCAGAAGCTTCACTGTCTGTCTCTACTGGTGCTGTAAAGAGCATGCTGAGCCATGGTGCAGGGAGAAAAGTGTATGGTATAAATAGAGCAGACTGTTATTAGTCCAAGCTTCTATCTAGATAACCCACATCTTGAACTGCTCCAAACTATGACTAACTTTAGCTCATCAGTTTAAGCACCATGGAAGTCACTGCCTTTCCTTTGAGGTATGCTAGATTAACAAGTAGGTGTGCTACCCACCAAGTCTGACACTGCATCTGCAGTTTGGGTAGAGCCAGCCATGCTGTTGCTGTGGTGAGCTTTTAGAGTACTGTTTGTAGCTACTGTCAGGCAAATTCAACTGGCTGAACTCAATTAAGATGTAGCTGGATTTAAAAAGTACATTTCCACGGTTAGGTGACTGCAATAACTTCTTGTTTTCCCCCTTCACTCCCTTCAGTCTTTTGTCCCACACCGAGATGAACAAGATAACAGCCTCATTCAGAATGCTGCTAATACAATAGTAAATGCCATCACCAAGCGACAGAACAGCACGGTTATGTTGGCAGTAACTGAAGTCAAAGTCGAGACCATCGTTGTTGGGAATTCATCATCAGGTAAGCTTCCAATGCATACCTCCACTGTGTTGTGTTTTCCGTTCCGCTGCCATCAGACTTCTATTTCTTTACACATTGTAGAAAATGATCCACCAGGTTGTGTCTCTAGTTGCTCTTACTAACTGAAGAGAAAGTGGCTAAGTACATCTTTCACAAGATCAGGAGTTCTTTTCATGTGCAGTTCCAGTCCTGTCCAATTCTCCTACATTAACCTTAAGCCAGCCTCAGCCCTTGCTGCTGCACTGAGGCTGTGAGGAAATGGGAAAGAGGGAAGGTAATGGTGTGATACCAATTTCTTCTGAAGTGCTCGTGTGCTATTTATTTACCTTAACAAGTGTTAAAGATGTTTAGTTTCTTCCAACACTTGGCCATGATAATGTAAACCTTTGCTCTCTTTTTCAACATGTGTTTCTCACTAGTGCACAGCTGGCTTAAAATGTAGTATTCATTCCTCTTAAAGAGGATACAGTGTGATTGGAGACCTTTATCTCTGAATGCTGGCTCTCCAAGAGCTGTGCCAAAATAAGCGATTGAAGGTTTTGCATGCCTGTGTTCCTGCCTGGGGGAGGCAGGAGAAGGGCTTGTGGAAGACCGCTGGTAGGCTCAAGTTCAACTAAGCCCCAGAGTGAAAATCTTACAATGGTAGGAGGCTCTCCCAACTTTTTCCTAGGCCTCCCCAACATAATCTTCTGGAAGATCTTCCACCCATAGTCCAAACAATTAGTAGATTGCCTGGTTCCACTTTCCTTGCGTTTTCCTTCTAGGAAATGCCTTTCATCTGTTAAAGTCTTGGCAAATGTGCTGTTTCCTCAGCTTTCCTGAAGGAGTGTGCCTGCTTTGTGCTTGCCTTGAACAGCAGCTGTGTAGAAGATAAGGAATTGAGCTGGGATTTTGGCATACCTCAGCCTCTGGGTTTTCTGATTGCTTATTAAATTCTAGGACTAAAGGGATGCAGATTATTTTGCCTCCCACCTCAGTAAGATTTAAAGATTCTCCTAAAATAGTGGATTAATTTGGGTTCTCTTGCACAATGGTTTCCAGACTCTTCACTTTAATGAGTGCTCAGTATTGACCACTGGCCCCTAGTTCTTTTAAGTGGAGTTATGAAGCAAACTATAACCTGGACACTCACGGTTTTTTATTTAATTTATTGCTACCCTTTATTTGGGTGAGGTAGGTTGAAACCTATCAGAAAATGTGGTATAAAGCCCTCTGTGTTGAGAATCTCATTTCTGTGGGATGCTGAAGTGTCTAGGTGGAGATGAAAATTTAGATGCTTCACTGATTTCCACTAGCTTTAAGAAAAAGTAGGCTGAATGTGGAATCTGTATGCACGCAAGTCTGTGTAAGGACCTGTTATTAAGTAAACTTGGATCCATGGTCATATGGTGAAATAATAAATGTGATTGCAGTGAGAATGCAAGCTTTGCATTCTAATCTTAGAGAAGCTGTTATGGAGAGCTCCTTTTCCCTTGAAGTATTTCCCCCATTCCATTTAGTATAAGGTTGCTTATGTAAAATCAGGAGAGAATAGTTATTCATGTGAGTGCGGTCCTTCCCCAGACTGTTAAAATACAATTTTAGATCCCTTGAGGCCAGCCATGTTGGCAGTTTACTCACCCTGCTTTACCAAAAGGAAATGTTTGAGAATGTGTCACGTTCCACATAAGAATGTGCTCAGAAGACGCTTGAATGTTGGAGTGAACAACCATGGTGTTGAAACATCAGTTGTTTTTGTATAGTTATTTGCAGGTTATTCTGTAAGCAGATGTCTTAACACTGCTGAGGGAATTTATGTTTGGATCAGGCATTAGAGCGGTGGGTTGACAGCATTTGTCTGCAGAGCTGTTGAACAATCCCGTTGCTCTCTAAAAAAACAGAGCACCTCATCTCTTGTTGCCTCTTACCATGTGTGAAGTTTTGCTTATCAAGAAGAACAGAAAATGCTGTTATTCTATCCTAGCTGTAAAGCTCTTGAGGAAAGGAGGCAGAAGAAGTCCAAACATACATAAATTTTCAGAAATATTTTCCTAGAGAAATAATCTGTTCTTATGTGGCTGGGAGAATGCTATGCTGAGGTTTGGATTGGGAATGCGGAAAATGCAATTGCATCAACTACTTTTCTTTGTTCATTGAGTGGTGAAGACTTTTCTCTCTAGGGACAGTATTCTGGTATTTCATCCTGAAGTGAAACTGGAATGTGCTGAAGCGTGCACAATAAATTCGGTTACATAGCTCTAATCTGAATGCTTTTGGAGATCATTGATCCATAAATGTCTGTAGACATTGATGGTAAAGAACTGTTCTTTCTGATGGGAAGTGCAGGACATATTTTTGGTGCAAGTGCCAGTACTTCTAGAGCAACTTAGAGGCACAACACTTCATTGCCTGCCTTCTACTAGGATAAGGTTTTTCTTAGGAGTGGTTACTCAGGTTTTCTGAGTCAACTTCAGTTAGATGATTGAGAAAGATGCTACTTAAGAAAACCAGTTTGTCTGTTGGAGGGGACAAAAAGTCTCAAATGGAACTTTCCTCCCTCATCATTAATCATGTAAAACTAAACTAGTAAAAAGCACTTCCAGATGAACTGGAGCATTCATGCAGTTGTTACTGTGCTGCAAACACATCTCTTAAAAACAGTTCAGGGGATGACCTGTAGTTAAGTATGGATACTTCTCTTGCAGATGTCCAGTGCTGTGTATCTTGTTCTGTTAACTCAAGACTTTATTTCTTTCCATTTGCCCTCTAGATTATTTGGTTCCAATTCTTTGTGTGGTATTTAGCATTGTGTGGCTGACTTGTATAATCATCTGCGTGTGGTGGACTCGGAAGAGAAGAAAAGAGAGAGAGAGAAGCCGTCCTCCCAGAGAAGAGGGTGCCAATAACCAGTGGGCACCTTTAAATCCCATAAGAAATCCTATAGACAGATCTTACAGTAACAAAGACATTCGTTATGAATGCAAAAACTTCATATCTCCTCAAAAGAGAACTTGTGATGCAGTAGAGGAGTATGTAGAGTATGAGGAAGAGGAGGATGAAGAGGAGGAAAGAGATGAGGAAATGGACAAATTCCTCTCTCACAAACTTGCAAAGCCTTTGCCGACAAAGGTGTCTGACACATCAGAGAGCAGTCCAGTAAAGAAATCCCATCAAATAGGCAAAATGGACAACAGATCTGTAAAAAATGTGAATGCATCAAACTTTGAAGGCAGTAGAGACTAAACCTGTATTTGGGATGTAGGCAGACTGTGCCTGCGCTTTCTGGGGAGGGGAAAAATTGACATCTCCACTTTGCATCAAGGACTAAAAATATCTGGAGTCGAATGTTCATAGTTTCTTTATTTTGCGTAAAAAAAATAAATAAAAATAATAAATAAAATTTATTTTGTTTCTTTAGCCTTGTATAAATTATTCAATGACTGTCAGATGAAAAAAAAATGAGTAATCTTTGATAGTTGCTATTTTTGTAAAGTTTACTTATAATACACTCGCTGTGTGGCAGAGGAGAGGTTGTATTTTCAATATGTGTAAAGTTTATTACAAAAGACTGTACACTGTTTACAGAATGTATTTCTTTTTATTACTTGCTCTAATTTAATGGTGGCTTTAAAACCTCCTGGTTGAGGAAATGTGTGAACTTTAAACTGCTTTCTTGACTTTGAATCTCTATTAATGGCAGCTCACTGCACTTGTTACGTTAGTAGCTTCTGTAAGATTTTTTCCAAATTTGCCTTACACACTTTGTAATAGGAACAAAAAAAAATTATAGAGATCTTTCAACTGTGGTTTAAAAGTGGCCTTTTTATTTGTTTAATTACTTTAGAATTGCAGTATTGAAGCATGTGACAAGTGCCTTGAGATTAAACTTTTTCTATAGCAACTGTCAAAGACTGCCATATCAATATAGTAAAATTGTGAGAACTCTAGGTTCCCCAACTGACACAGTTTATTTTCTAATAGTGAAAGTGCTTTTTTGTAAATATGTACATATTAAATGAATCACTCTGTATATTTGATTTAATAAGTTAAATATTTTGGTCTCTTTTTTTTTTTTTTTACATGTCATTCCTTTTAATTTATGTTGCAGAAAAGGAGGTTCTATGGCAGTTTATAAGACTTTTTTTGGTATTATGTCCAGATTAGAAAATGATGTTAATACAATCAATGTTAGGATTCTGTTGGTCATTTGTATTTACTTAGGAACATAACCACTTACGTGTAAATAGATCCAGAAATGTTTGTTTATCCCCATGTTCAGCCCATCTCAAGAACACTAACGGGTGCATCTACTGTACAGTACCAACATAGAGAGGCATTGTTTTTTCTTTTGTGAATATGTTAATTACATGTGGTATTACTTTTTTTTGCGTTTAAATACAGGCCTAATGAAGGGAACAATATTTTCCTCAGTCTTGTTTCTGTTGTGCTTTATTCATCTTTCGCTCTAAAGAAAAAAGGCTGGCAAGCTCAGAGGATGGGAGTACCTCAGTAGAAATGGTTAAATGTTATGGAAGGCTTATGCTTTTTTTTTTTTTAAGGTTTTTATTATTGCTGTTAACTGGGCAAGACAACTATAAGTTTATTTTAATTACTGAAGAAGCATAACACTACATACACCTAGTTACCCTACCACTGAGAGGAACGGATGTCTGAGAGTGTAAACTCTGGCCCACGAACAATGTAAACATGAATGTTTTGAAACCAGTTATTTTATACAGGAATGCAGGATTTGCTTTGCAGGATCATCTGTTTTAGTACATTTTTTTGACATGTTCTTAAAAAAAAAACCTTTCAGAAAAGAAACTATTTATTAAAGCATTTTATAATGATGTTTGTTGTAACTTTTTTACTTGTGCTAAATATTCAAAACTTATTTTGATAACCTGGTTAGGAGTTAGTTTAGAAAAGGGTACTATCCTTCTCATGTTCCCCAGTATAATCCTGAGTATTTAAACCAAAAACACTTTTTTTCTGCTACTCTTGTAACTTTTTGTACTGTAATGCTGCTGTCTTCCATAATCTAATAAAATGATTCCCTCATTGTGTGTAAGATACTTCAGATTGTTGTTTGCTTTCTAAGCGCTTGGAGCTCGGATGTGCCCAGGCCAAACAGAGGAGGAGTGAAAGTCCTGGTTTAATTCCCGCTACTTCCCGTAACCCGAGTGCCGACGCTTCCTCGCCCTGTGCCCACGGCCGCACCGCTGCCAGCCTGCGGAGGAGGTGCTGTCCACTTGTGCCTTGTAGACACCTCCAGCTCCCAAACTGGGGCTCTCCTTGCAGAGCACGAGGGCTGTGGTTGGCAGCCAGGAGTGGGTCCGGATGATCCGTGTGGGTCCCATCCAGCTCGGGGAATTCTGTGATGGTGTGTTCTGTGCGCCTGTTTTGCCCTTGTTCTCCTCCTGGCTGCTCTGTCAAGTTTTGTCTGAGCAGAGTTTTCCTTCCTGGGGTGAGAAGAGGGCTGGCTGAGCATGCAGGGGCCTGAGGTGGTATCCTCGCCCAACAGAGCTGGATTTTAAAGTAAAACCTTTCTCTACTCAGCAGCCATTCAGACCTTTCACATGTCATGCTCCAGTTTCAGTTGAGAAGATCGATGCCTGTTTCTGTAACAGATCCTTTGTACAGCATATTTTGTGTAGTAAAAGATTAATATTGTGTAGTAAGATAATGTGGAATGTAAAAGTTGATTTTTTTTTTCCTAGTAGCTGTCAGCTTCTGAGGCAGAATTCTAGAATTCTAGCAGGGCTTTTATCCCAGTCATCATACAGCTATTTTTTAATTGCTTTTTTCGGAATATATGATTGTCTTTGTCTTGATAGCTGAGAGTTGTTTCTAAGTCAGTTCTCGAAATCAAATTCTGTTATCTTTCTCAAAAGGAGAAATATTAGGTTTATATACACATAGAATAAGGTCACTGCTGTTCTGTCATGTAGTCATGAGCTGACTTCACTGCTCCCAAAGGTGCTAATTCTGCTTCTTCCCAGTGCCAAAGTAGCATATAAATTAAAGGGGGCGCAACAGTGGTCATCACCTGCTGTTCTAAACAAAGGGACTGATTCCCTGTCCAGGACTTGTTACCCTGTGGATTCACAAAACCACCCCAGGCAGATGTTCAATTTTGTAGTGGTCTTTCCCTGCCAAAACCAAGAATTATTTGATGCCTCCTTCATGTGAGGGGTGAGTTACATAAGAGATATATGAAACAAGATGAATTTTGTAGGAGGATGAACAAAATGTAAACTTTCTGACTTGTACAAATTAACCTTTATCAATTTTATGCAGATTTTATATCTATGCTGCTTTTAAATTGCTTGTATGTCTCCACATGCCTCACATCACTTTATTCAGTAGTTTTGTTTCCTCTCGATTTATTTTTGCAGGAGATGTTGAACTCTTGCATCTCAACTTCTTGCTGATGCACATGTGCTAAACCTTATGGTGCTGCCAGAATCCTCTCTGTTACAAGAAATACATAATGAGGCAAGCTAATAAATGGGCTCCTGTGATTTTTGTAAGCAATGAGTAGTTCTGGGTTAATTTTTCTTCTCTGATGCTCTTTCCAAGATCTGATGTTAACCTGAAACACCTGCTGAGCTCAAATTCTTTTTTTTTTTTTTTGGCCA
Source organism: Pardalotus punctatus (assembly GCA_013400915.1). Taxonomy (NCBI): domain Eukaryota; kingdom Metazoa; phylum Chordata; class Aves; order Passeriformes; family Pardalotidae; genus Pardalotus; species Pardalotus punctatus. Next base: position 777,696 of record VZTX01025329.1, read on the forward strand.
TTTGCTGTTGTCTGGTTTGTTCTCCAGTAGGCTATGTATTACTCCTCTTCAGATCAGACTATGCCTGGATGGAAAGTTAATGTATCCAGCAAGATAACTCACTCTGCCCAAACCTTTTCAAGAACAACTTAAGGGTTGAAAGGCATTTTAGTCACTGCCTTGAAAGCTGCAGAGGACACCAGCTGCTGTTCTAGTTGTGAGGAAACATGAACAGTAGGGATTATGTAGTATATAACAAACTCATAGAAGATTTTGTGTTAGAGGTGTGATATGTGTGACTGAATTGAACTCCCTCATTGTTCTTGAGTCCTGGTGGGCTGTCCTAATGCTTTGGATGTACTGGAGAAAGGATGAGCCTGAAGAAGTAGCTTGTGAGCTGTCCTGGGCAGTTGGCATCACTTAGGTAGTCTAGCAGTGATCTTTGGGGTTTTTCTTTTGGGTGAGGGGGGTAGAGGTTGGCTTTGCTTTTTCTCCATTCTACACACTAAAGTAGGTTCTTGTATCACTCCTAGGAATATTGCTCTTGCTGTGAAAAAATTGTGTGACTCTCAGACTTGCTCTGTTCAGTGCTGCAAAGCAGTCCCTGACAAGCCCTGTGTCCTTTATTTCATCACAGGTGGTGGGATAAAGAATGGGCTTATAAAGCAGTAAAGGAACAAAAGGTCCTCCTGAGGATGAGAGATGACTGAATCCTTTCCAAGCTCATCCATGTTTCTATGTGAATATGTGGAACTTTTTGCTTTTGTTCTGTATACATTATGCTCTGTGTATTTTTTCAGTATGATGGGGAGTTAGTCTAACTGCAAAAATATCTCTTCTTCAACCGCTTGATTGTAAACGTATGCTTGCAATCAAATGTTTATAAATGAATGTCATAGGTAATATTCCTAAGTAGGAAGTCTTCTTTTTTTACAAGAATCCTTAAGTTTCATGGTTGATTAGGTCACCTTTTCCCTTGCAAAATCTAGATTGCATCCATCCAGAAAATCTGAATGGTTTATATGAATCTCCTTTTTACATTGTATTTATGATTTCTAGAGCAAGAAGAAATAGACAATGTACAGGGCAGTGTACATTACAAATGAGCTGAACAGGGACCTACCTGTCGTGCTTCAAAGTTAATAATCTGGGGTTTTTTGCAGACCATCAGCATGATTTTGTAGGAATTCTTCTCAATGGATACTTTGCACTATCTCTATGAAAGGAGTATGTAGATCAACTACGTCAAGGGATAAATGAGCCAGTCTTTAGAAGCTCAGAGGAAAGCTCTATTTAATTTTTTTTCCCTGGCAACAAAGCTGTTTCAATTTTTTTCTAGATGGGAAAAAAAAATCATGGTAAACAGGCAATATTTAGGAGATGTTATGTTTTTTCCTCATATTAACATACTCCATCCATATTACTCTATAACCACTGAGACACAAGGAATGAATATGTGCTTTGCTGGAGTCAAACTAAGATTTCTTGGTTTCCAGTGGTAGATAAGGCAGAAGGATCACTTTGCAGGTGTAAATGTGACATCTCGTAAGGAAACAAAACCACAATTAGGGAGGCACAATGTTTTCTGACCTTTGGGTTCCCAAGAGAGGCTGTTGCTTTCAAATGTTCTCTCAAAAAAAGAACCACTTGGCCAACCAAATGCAAATCCTCCAGCCCTGTTTGGTAGGGAGAGCCTTATTAACTTGTGGGTCTTTCTCAGCTGCTATCCTGTCTTTTCTCCCACCCATCTGAAGGAGGCTGGAGTTGGAGGGGACTTCTCCCCGTGGCAGATTTGCTGTGCTGATAGGCTGTGGAAGGAGGTTGGGCAGGGAGCTGTGGAGCAGGTTTGGAAACTGCTGTGGCAGCGGTGTACAGGGGCCCTTTGAAGGCTCGGCCATCTGCCTGCAGGGATAACTCTGGGCACAACCCCACCTAGCCATTAATGAAGCCCCACCTGTGGGTGGAAGTTGTTCAGCCAACAGCTCCAACGGCGCAGACCAAAGGTCCATCTACTGCAGTGTCCTCTGTCCTGCAGGGGCCTGTGGGAGACGCTTACAGAAAGTGCAAGACAGCAGCAAATTGCAGCATGAGCCCTTCTCACACCCTGCCAGCTCTTTTGGTCAGCAGTTTAGGGGCACCTTTGATAGGAGTTTCTGCTCTGTAGCATCATATCATCCTTTTAATCCTTTAGGCTTCTGTAGCCTCATGTGGCAATGAGTTCCACAACTGCACCATGTCCTGGGTGGAAAAGCAGTCCCTTGTGTTTGAGGTGAACCTGCTCCTCAATAAGGTAAAACCAGCAAGCAGTCATTCCCTCTCCACCATCTCCACAACATTTAGGATTTACAGTGCAGACACCATTTTCTCCCTAAATCTTGGGGTTCACAGTCACAGTCTCTTCTGTTTCCATTATCAGAGATGCTGTTCCAGATCTCCAGATGGTTTTCCTATGCAACCTCTGTGCCCTTTCAAATTATTCTCTGTCCTTTTGGAGGCAGGCTGACCAAACTGAACAGCATCCTGATGCGTGGGCACCCCACACAGGCCAACACTGTTCTGTACCTTGTTCAGATCCTTTCTTGACCATCCCTGGTGGGTTGGTTTCTTTTTGCCCTATGTTGGCTTCAAGACTGATGAGAAAGGTTATTTTTTTTCATGCCTTGGGCTCTGCAGGTGCCTGGTTCTTGTTAGAGCAAGGGTGCAAATCTGTCTGAATCCCACTGTTATGGGTGCTGGGGTCCCTGGAGAAGTTCACTGCACCATTACTGCCTTCAAGGAGCAGCACTGGGGCATGGGGTCCACACTGGGCCTGAGCATTGTGATCCTGTTTGTTTGGAGCAGGGTGGGAGTGGGGGGATATGACAATGCCAGGGACAAGTGCACACCAGGCAGCAGAGGAGCTAACCCTGCAGCCTTCCCAGCAGGGAGGAGGCTGAAAACGCTGTGGGCATCAATGTGGACCCATGTTTTGGGGAATGCTATATTGGCAAGATCTAGATGTGAGGGTTGGGTAGGTACCACATTGCACTGGTTTGTCCCTCTGATTTCTGTGCTGCTGAAGAGCTGTGCAGTGAGTCACAGCTGGCAGAGCCAGGCTCAAAAGTGGTGTATCCACAGCCCTGCACTCTCCAGGGTGAGGCCAGAAGGGCCACGTTAATGCTGCACCACCAACACTTGTGGTTTGCTGCTGGACAGGCAGAAGGGAGAAGGAGGAAGGGGTGGGGGGCTGGTGGCCATTGTCCTGTGCCCAGCCTTGGGCACATGTGGCTGCTCAAACCATGAGAGCAGTCCTGGAGGCTTTTCCCCACCATTCTCTATCAGAAAGCATCAACTCTGGTTCATCACTGGGCTGCCTCTTGTGAAAAGCTTGCCCATGGCTAAGAGCTGCTTCAAACAGCTCATTATTTTAGGAGCAGAACAGATGCTGTGGCAGGGCTTTTCTAGGTCCTGATACCTGCAAGTGCCAGAAAAAGCAGCTCAAAATTAGTTTTGTGTGTCTAGGAGTTATAGTTTCAAATAAACCTGTAGGTGTAGCATCATTTCAAAATAGTGTATAATGGCTGTTGTGGAGAGGGGGGCTGTCCCTCCTTTTGTACCCTTTTTAGATGTGGACCCAGGACCTGACCTCTCCATGGATTAGAAATTCAGGTACAGTTTATATCTGTTTCTTCTTTTGCCATGTGGCTTATCTAAGTGCTTTCCTCTTTGGTGGTCCCCTCACTGCTCTGTGTCTACATGCCTGGGCTCCACTCCAAAATCCTCTATGTGTTACTTACAAGGAGGTGCAAAGGGGTGAGAGAAAGGGCTGTTCGGTGCTGAATCCCCCAGTCAGCCTGTGCAGGGAATGTGCCAACCATCCCTTGCTCTGGCTGAGATGATATCCCTGACCTGCTCTGCCTTCCGAGGGGCTAAAACTCCCCCAGGCAGAGCTGGCCCCTCTGTAGGGCACCAAAGGCTCAACTGCTGCAGCATTTTCTCATCCCCACTTCCCAAAAGAAAACAGAACGGGTGAGTGCAGCAGCTCCTCAATGGGAGGCAAAATTGCTGGAGTTGAACATTTGGGAAAGTTAAAAGATGAGTGTGGTTCAGCAGGCTCTCCTCTCTTTTTCTCTCTCTTCCTTATTATTTTTTTTTTAATTAAATTATAACCAAAAAAAGAAAGAAAAAAATCAACAGTGAAGAGCTCTGCTTTCTCAATGTATTCTTGAATATGTACTGGGAAGTCCAAATGTGCTGCCTTGGCTCCAGTGGACTATTGGGATGTGCCTGGATGCCATCCTCAGCCTGGTGAGGCTGCCTAGCATGGTGGCACAGAGACAGCATTCCTGCACTGTCCCAAGCCCCCATGGACACAGCAGATCCCCAGGGAGGTGTCCTGACAGTCTGCTGACATTGCTTTCAGTGCAGATAAACCAGTGAGGTTATCTCAAGTGCAGCAATATCCTCTAAAAAAGTGAGGAGGGGAACCCTCTTTGCGCTGTGTCACCATGGATAAAAACCTGTTAATGGGCAGCGGTGGTGGGAGCAGAGACCCAGCACCTTCTACGGGCATCGCGTGGCAGCAGCCTGGGTGTGTGGGACCCGCAGGGCAGTGCAGGGAGCACATGGCCAACATTTTCCGGCCTGGGTGTTTGAATTTTGCTCTATATTTAGTGCCTCAAACGAGTGCTTTGATTCGCAGTGTTTCCAAGCACCTGCTGCTTCCATTGACTCTGGTGGTCTATATGGGTCCCTGCAATCCTCGGGGTTAAGCTGCTCTATCTACATGCCTAAATTTGGGTACTAAAGGTTGGGAGCTGCGGGTGCTATATTCTGCTGGGGTTTGTGTTTCTCCTGCTGTGGGGCATGGTGCTAAACTGGGGTTTGTGGGCAATATGTTTTCAAAACAAGGGTGGCTTTGATTTGCCGGTTTCTGGTTCGGCTCATCTGAGCGATTAATCGTTTATCGGAGCAGAGAGAGATTATAACTCCTAGAAATCAAAGCTGAATATAGGCTGGCTGCTTCTTCCCAGCAGCAGATGCCTGACACACACAGAGTGTGGCTGCTGCAGGACATCCCTCTTGCAGTGGGAGGATTTTCCAAGGCCTGTCCCCTGCACACCCAGTGAAAGGCTGAGTTCTAATGCAGAATGCGACCACCCCACTGTCAAAACCACCAGTGGGCTGTGACAGCTCAGCAGGGCACTGCTACAAGTGGAGCCAGGGCTGGCCTTTTAAGGAGCCCAGGTCTGGGACTGGGCATAAACACTTTTCCCTTTCATGCTCATTTCCAGGGCAGGTAATTTATGAATCTTGGTAAGCACTGGCAACCATGTCCATGCTTCTGTCCCTTTGTAATATCCTGTTGTTGCTTTCCAGAGCAAAATACCAGCAGACATTCAAGGTTACTTCCTTGGCATGCTCCGTGTGTTTTCAGCCTGATTGTATCTGCAGTGTGTAGACGTTTCCTGACATGCTGGATCTCCCCCGCTCTTGCATCACAGGCCGAGCTTTAACTGTGCATGCTTTGCTGCAGCAGACCTTTCCTTCCTGACCACAGCCCCAGCTGTCTTTAAGATTGCTTCCAGCCGCATTCCCTCCTTTGTCTGGCTCCCAGATTGCTCCTTGGACATTTCATGGTGCTCCATAGACCTTGAAGGAGTTCTTTCTCCAGAGCAGGAGATGATGAGTGAAAGTGGCACAGATCAGATGCTGGAAAGGGCCTTCACCCCTCTTATTTCAAGACAAATGACATCTCTCAAAGGTGACTTTAAAAAGAATGCAAAGGTCCTTTAAAAGGACCCTCATGGCACCCTGACTGCTCCCAGATGTTGTTCTGGGACTGCAGCTCCAGGATGAGGAGCAGCCCCAGGATCCTGGTGTGTGCCTGGTTCACTGACCTGGTGCTGCTCCATTTGCCCAACCAGACCTTGAGAAGTGTGAGTCCAGGTTTGTTGTTCGTCATTGCTCCAGGATGCCTTGACATTCCTTAAGGAGATCAGAGCTCATTCCACTCTCCACTGCCAGGCCTGGCTGTGGCAGCACGGTCCAGCCCCCAGCACAGAGCCTGTATTGCGCGTGATGCTGCAGATGAAAGCTGTTGTTTGTTTACAAGCTTTCCTCAATTAGAACTCATTTGCTGCTCACACACTATATTTAAAAGCTCGTGTTTAAATCAGGGCTGGTGATTTAGGAGTGCCTGTTTTGTTTTCTTTCCTAGATACATATGATAATTCCTCCACCTGTTAAAAATGTGTTGCTAATATTTGCTGTCAGGTTTATTTTATTTTTTTTTTTGTCCCCTGCCAGGATAGCCAGAGGCCTGCAAATGTTTATTTAACTCTAGGTGTTTACTTCTCATAAATTTCCCTGCCTGAAAATCCATTTGGGATCAGGCGGAAAAAAGCTTTGCAATCATGGTGGATTTGATTAAAATAGGAAGAAAGTTTGGGCATTTTGGCATCTCTGGATCTCTTCAGAGCCACTCTCAGTGAGGCTTTCCAACACACAGCCCTAGTGGTCTGGTTCATGTCCCAGTGCCACTTTATACCCCAGTGTCCTGGCCAGTGCAAATGTCCCAGGTAGCAGAGCAAGGCAGGATGTCTGCCCATGGGATGCTTCCCTGAGTGCCCTCCATCCTCAGAGAGCTGCTCCAAACAGAGCCACTGCACCACCCCACTGGGATTTATCTGACCTTTCAGCCTTAGTAGTTGCAGGTCAGCTAAGTAAAGAAAAATCGGATTTTTAAAAATTGTTTCTCAAGATTGTTGGCTTTACAAACATCCCATCGTTTTCTTTCTATTCTGTTCACTCTTCATTCATTGCAAACTTATCATATAACTGATGTCTATGTATGCCTTTTTCAGAATATCGAATAAATCAGGTCAGATTTACCCATGGGAAGATGACTTTAGTCTCTCAAGAAAAGTTTTGTTCAGATTGCAAAACCCTTGCAACAAAAGTTGTATTGGGTTTGTGTGCACTTGTTTTACTGCACCTTTCCATGAATGAAATGTGTGAGAGCTCCTGAGCCAAATTCCAGAGTAAACTTAGGAAACTCAGGGTAAGCCCAGGATGAGAAGACAAACTTCCTCTCCATACAGATGAACTGATCCAGCAAGCTTCCATGGAATGGGAGCACACCCAGGATTTGAAACCTATGGCTCTGGGTTTCATCAGTCATTTCTTTCAACTAAACCCTGTCCTGTCACAGTATTATATGTAGAATTATCCAGTTTTATATTTTCCTGTCCACCTACTGAATTTTTATTAAATTGAATGTTCACACAATATTCCCATGTATCTATCTGATTGGACACACATTTGTTTCCTCCAGGCCCCTGGGCCTTCCCTAGAATTCATGCTTTAGCCAAGGGCCATGTGTCAACCCTAATTTCCCACTTCCACACTCTGGAAATCAGCAGAATAGTTCTGGATTCTCTGAAATGTGCATGAAAAAAAATTATTTTGTTCCTTTCATAATTTTTAGAACAACTCGAATGTCTTCAGGGATTCAGTCAGGAAACATAATCTTGAATAAGATAGAAACAAGAAAGTCCAGTCCCTGTTGTATCGTCCATGCTATTTCCATCTCCAATGTATTTCCTCTCTCAAATTGCTTCTCTCCCAAGTCACACTCTGCCAGAGATAACTAGGTGGCAGTGAGTGAAGAAAGGAACAGCATTGTCTACAGCTTTGAACCATGAATAGCCCTTGGAAAAACAGAGGCAGAGAGAGATACAAGTTCAGGTTGATAAAGCGGGTTGCCAAGTGACTGAAGACTTGATCTTGTTTCACTGAAGTTGGTGGTGAACTCCCACAGACATCACTTTTATCGCTGCTCCCAGCCCATCTTGGGTGCCATCCACCAGCAGCCTGGGCAGAGCGTGGCAGTGGGGAGTTCTGTGGGGATGGGGCTGGATCTGCGGGTGGGGCCTCCTGCTGCTGCAGCTGCTGGGGCCAGGGTATCAAGCACCCACATGAAGAAAAGCGGGTCAGCTGAGGTTCAGTTTTGTGCTGGTGCTGTGCAGTGTCCTTTGGCTTTGTGGTGTTGGCAGGGTGAACCCAGATATATACATCATGTTTATGTATATCAGGGCCTCAAGGTTGCAAGGAAAAGCCCCAGAAACAGCTGCCATTGACCAGTTCCCACTGATGAAGAGAGAGGCCCTGAGCTCTCCATTTCTATCACAACTCATCCTCAGTTCTGGTTCCATCAGCCAAAGCCACGTGGCTGTGTTGATCCAAACCCCAATACACTCCCCAAATGGCATAACAGGCTAATCCCATGCAAAGGGGTCACCTCCTTGGCCCCACACCAGACCCACCTCTGTGCCTTCACCAGGTGATGGAAGAAAATGAAGCAATTTAAGGCCATTTTGACAGTTGCCCACTTCCCTTGTACCCATTTCTGCCTGCTTAGTGCACATGACATAAAACATGGGGCAGCCCTGCAGCACAGTCACTCACTGCTGTCACTGAGACCAGTCCTCAAAACCCTGCACAATGTCAGCCAGCAAAGAGAAACCACTTTATTTCAGTGGCTCCAAGGGGGTTAGATGAATAGCTGAACTGAGCAGCCTAATGGATTTTGGAGGGGGGTGGGAAGCAGGATGGGACATGCAAAAATTTGCAGGGAGGCGTGTGGGGAAATGTTGTTGCAGCGATGAGGAGCGGGAGATGGAGTAACAATGGCTCCAGTTTACATTGTGCTGCGCCGGCGCTGTGATCTGCTGCCAAGATCAACCCTGGAGAGAGGAACTTGAAAATAACACGAATAGTGTGGCAAGAGAGATACCCTACAGCATATCCTGCTCCCTTGGACTTTGCCTTTGAGTCAGGAGTGAAATATTGGAGCTATTGTGGTGAAGTGAGACTTAAAAATAGAAGGGAAAATTGCCGCTTTTTTTTTTCCCTCTAAGGGGACATTAATTGTTTTTAAGTTGTGCTACTTCTAGTTTGAGTCAAGGAGGAAAACACTTCAGGGTATTGAAAGTACTAGAAGCCATGTCACTCATCAGCTGCGGTGTGAGGGCTGCCCCTTATCTCCACTGCCATAGCGATTCTGCTGCTCTGGTTACTCTCCCTGAAGGGTTTCATGCTACTCCTGCGTTTCCCTCCACGCTCGAGATCCTTCCAGAGGATGCTTGGTTAATACCATGAGTCTTACAAAAAACTAGTGCCAAAGCTCAGGTGGGTTAGTGAAGTTTCTGGCTGCACGTATGTGTTGCCTGCAGGGAGTAGAGGGCTGGTGCCAGGGGCTCCTGCACAGGAGGTGAAGCTGAATTCCAGACGAAAGCTGGAAATTCTCTTCTGTCTTGCAAGAGCAACGGTCTAGAACCCACGTGGGTTTAGGGACTTACAAAGTTTATATTTCTTGCAGCGTTTTACCTCATTTGGATTTTTTTTTTTATTATTATTGCAGGGATCAGTGGGCTGATAAAGCTTAGGGCTTTCTGGGTTTTCTAAGAAATGCATTTACATGAATGTGGGATGAAGCAGAGCAACATCAGATCTGATCACAGCAATGTGGATGCTGTTTATGTCCTGTCTTCAGAAATAGCACTCCTCTCTGTGTTGGGCTCCTGCCTGGGCACTGCAGGATGCTGCCGACACTGGACTCCTTACAGGTGCCTTTCTGGGAGCACACAACTCTGCCTCCCTGCCTCTGAGTTTCCTTGGGAGCAGAGAAGCCTGTCTGGGATGTCAGCACCACCACTGCATGCAGACAGCTGTGGACAGCTTCCAGCCACCCTCCCAGGGGGTGTCCCCCCATCCCAGACTTGCTGCCACCCTTTGATGAGTGAGTGCTGCCACGAGGGGACAGGGCTGCTCCCCTACAAGGAGAGTGTTGCACTGGTTTGTATAAATATAGCACGCGACATTTATGTCTGAGTTTTCCAAACTCGGCCCTTTCCCACTGTTAAACTGTGAGAACCAGCAGGGTCATAGTGTTTATGGCCACAAGTAATTGCTAAATCTGGATTTACACACATCACTGAGCTCAGTCACTCGAACTCAGTAGCTTGTTTCACTGAAGCCCATGTTGCTCTGAAGGCACTGGGAGATGGGACACATCTTTCTCTTTGTCCCAAAAACTGGTCACCATTGCTGTTCACTCGTGTTTTCCTTCTGATCCAAATATGAATTCTCAAATATGAATATGTCCTTCTATACCTTGGTAATGTTAAAAACCCCAGGGGTACAGAGTATTTTCACCTCTTCAAAATGCGTATCAGGCTGTCTCTCAATCCTCTTTGCTAAAATTAAGGAGAGGCTTTAAACCCCTAAGGTCTGCCTTCCTCCCCTGCTTCTTACATCCCTGACAGATAGCATATCCCTGGCAATCAGCATCAGATACCTGGTCTCCCACAAGCGATTTCCAAAACTCAGGATGTTTCATTTTTCCTCAGGCTCTAGAAAGGACCTGTGACCAAATTTTGGGATAAGCTTAACTAAACATCCTCCTATGGCTGAGATCCTGGGCAAGCCTCTCCACTGGAGGTGTCCTCCCTGAACAAGGAGCTGATGGTTTCTGTGGGATGGTGCCCAAGTGCAGGGTTCCTCCAGGAGCACGAAGGAGCCACCATGCAATGGCTCATTTCTGCAGCAGATTCAATCAGCAAAAGGAAATGAATAAAGAACAAGCAACGAGTTTGAAAAGATGGAAAGAAAAGATAGTTTTTTATCTATGTGGAACCTGACAAAATACCCATATGCTTTTCAGAGATGGCATGACTTGATAAATGTGATGAATATACAACATGGGGGCAGAGAAACAACTCAGGGCCCAGTACTGCACTGGATATGGGTGTTGGCATCCCAGATGTTATCCCTGACCAGCCAGGACAGGTTTGATGACAGTGCTGTGGGGAGCAATCAGTGGTGTTTTGAGTCCATGCTCAAAGGAGGGGTAGTGGCTCAAACACTGAAGGAGGAGCAGGCTCTAAGCATTAGTGTACGGACTTTTCTAATGCCATTAAAAAGGAAAAGAACACCAACAGCACCCAGATGTTGGAGGAACAATATCTTGCCATCTAGAATCTGGACTATGTGCACAGTTATGTCAGTGCTTTTAGGGCCTAAATCTCTGAGAGAAGGCTGGGGTGAGGAAGTTCAGGATATAGGATCTGACAGCCAGAGCTGCTCACTGCAAAAAGAGGTCTCCTTTCCACGTGTTTTTAGCTCAGCACCCAAAGGAAACCCCCCATGCACCTTTAATTCTGTGTTCAACTTGGTGTGCAGAACAGACAGACACCTTTCTGCTCCCCTCCACCCCAAGAAAAACCCAAGAGCTGTGCTCACCTCACTGTATTTTTGGCTTTGCTCTGAGTGGAGAAAAGCCAGGAACTCTGGTAATTTGCACCAGAGATGGGGAGAAAACCCACTTGCTCTCTGGCCAGCTAGTGCCTGGCCTAGTATCTACTAGGAGAGAAAAATTAGCAGCTCAGTTCATCTCCCATTTTTATTCCCTGGACACAATTATTGATCCTCACTGAACTTTCCTTCCTGTTACAGAAAGTCCTGTCTCAATGCAGATCCTTTGTGAAGTTTTATTCAGTTCAAACTTACCCCACATCCTGCATTTCCTATCAGAATGCACCTGAAATCCTCGCAATGGGGGGGGGGGGAAGACCCAACAAATCTCCCCACCTGCAATCTGCCAAGAAAAACCCAAGTCCATAATCAATAACTCCAAGGAATTCTTGGGGACCTTGCTCACATTCACCAAACAAATTCCTTCCTGGGAATTATTAGCTTGGTTGGAAGTGTTTTCTTGCCCTCTGTGCAGGGTTGGATCTCGGGTGACATTTTAAGAATCCTCTGCCCAGAGCTGGCTGACTCCAGCAAGGAACATTTCACCATTTCATCCACTGATCCACACAATAATGTCACTGAAATGGGGCACCACATGGAGTCTGCTGGTTTTTAATCTCTTCTTTAAAGTATAAGGTCTTTGCACAGGAATACTCACCTTGCTGTGAATTCTTTGGTCTTCAGGAGAAGGAACATTTAGTATTTGTTGCTTTTAATATGGACAGACCACCAAGAAGCCTTCACTGGCAAAGCTGTTTCGATGCCACAGAGCAGCCCATGGCTTACAAATATGAGAAACATGTCTTCCTTATGACTAATAAATAATAAAAAACACCCATCTTGGGCAAAGGAGAGAAGTGATTCAGCAACAGCTTCAGCAATGGCCTGGGTGGCACTAATCAGTTCTCCTGTCAGAGATGATGTGTGCAGTCATCTCACAAACCAAGCTCATGGCAGCAGCTCCTGCACCTCTGAGTCAGACACAGCTCTGAAAGCTCCAGGTGCCAAGTTCCCCAAGTGACCTCAAAGTGGTTCCCCAAATGGGGAGCCAAGTGCAGAGGATTTGGAGCCCACACATCAGCAGTGGGACTGGGACAGCATCCAGCTGCGAAGTAAGGGCTAGAGGGCTCTTTGTGCATGACAGAAAGGCACAGGAGAGGAACATGTGTTAAAAACTTACTGCATAAGGCCAGCTTTGAGTGCAGTTTCTTTCTTCTGCCTTCGCTCCTTGTTCCAGAAGCTGAGCTCTTGGTGGAGAACTTCTGAGAGCACCTGCTTGGCTTCTGCCCATAGACAGAAACGTTCCCAGGCTTGCTGCCTAGGTCTGGACTCATGTTTAGGTCTGGACCAGCTGTCAGGGAGGGATGCCCAGCCTGCCTTTGACCTCAGAGCCTGCCCAGCACCCCAGCTCAGTGCTGCTGGTGTGGGACCAGCCCTGGGCATGAGCATCGCTTTCCACAAGCATTGTGGTGTGCAGACACCACGTTCATGGAAAACCCTCAAATGCTGGTGGTGCAGATGAGAGAACCTGTTTGGCAAGTGTTCCATGGCCCAGGAATTTGGGTCCATTTTGATCTGATCTCCACTGTGTGCCTGCACTTGTCCTTCAGCTGTTATCTTCTCTGCAGAGAGTCTCCTTTCTTCCAGCTCATGACTGTGCTGGACAGCCAGTGGCAGGGCTTCCCGAGGCCACTCTGACATCTCTGGGAGTGGAGCCACTCCAGGAGCAGCTGAAGAAAAGCACCTCTGAATATTCTGCTTTTCAGCAGTTTTTTCTCCCTACTGTGTTGTGCCATGAAAGCTGATATCCCCTGGGTCCCTCTCCAGCCATCTCCTGCTCCCATTTCTGCCTGCACCTCCCCAGGGGCTGCAGCCAGGTTGTCTCCTGTCAAAGGTCACCAAGCAGCAGAGTTAATACAGCCACAGATCTGCAACACAACCCTCCTGGGCCAGAGCCCAGAGCACAAACAGCCTGGGGCATTGTTTGGAGAGAATTTGGAGAAGGTGTTTCCTGCAGCACCTCCCTCACCAGGGGATGCTCACAGGGTCACTGCACCCTGCTGCCTTCCATGCTCCTCACACGTGTTCTCCAAGGAATTCTCTCTGCAATCATTTTGGTGATAAGTCACATCGATATTGTTATATTTGCAGCAGGAACAAAACTCCTGTGTCCTCAGTTTGGATACCTGTGGCTTTTTAATTTAAGAATGTCCATGTTTTGGGGTGGTTGATATTGTTTTTTCCTCACAGGCATTCCCATTCCGCACAGCCCATAAGTGGCTTTCTGTCAGTTCTGCCACTCCTTGTCCCTCTGCCTGGCTGCAGTGCTGGTGATGACACTTTTCACAGGTCAGTGGGAGAAATGAGTAAAACTATACAGGACAAGAATTTCCTTTGGTGGCAGCATGGAAGGAGGAGGATTTACATGATTTTGAAACCTACCTGAGTTTGAAATATTGGTCCAAAACACAATTTAAAAAAAAAAAAGTTTGAAATCTCCTTGCAAAAGTACAAGTGGGACTTCAGATGTCAGAACATTTTCCATCAATGCGATCAATGCTCCTTATTCCAGGCTCAGTGTTTTCTGAAGTACACTGCTGTTTGTAATAGAATATGCATTAAAAATTAATGAAAAGTTGTTTAAAAAAAAAAAAAAAAAAAAAAAA
>VZTX01025329.1:791693-804909 GCA_013400915.1 Pardalotus punctatus
TAAAAAATAATGAAAAGTTTTTTAAAAAAAAAAAAAAAAAAAAAGAAAAAGGCTCTTAGAAAAGGCTGAGATAATATCTTGACCTTGGCAAGAAAGTGTCAGTGCAACTTCCTGCAAAGTCACTTTTGGTTGAAAGCTACATGTTCCCACAGAAAGTTTGAATTTATTTAAGGAATGGCATTTTCTTTTCCTTTCCTTTCCTTTTTTTTTTTTTTTTAATGTTACTGACAGAATAAGACTCAACCTGATTATTTGCAGGCAGCTGTCTAAATAAGCTATGACAAAAATGTCTTCTTGTGACACTGAAGAACGAGCAAAAGTATTTTTGGTCACTGAAGTGGATGTACTTAATATCACACATTTTCCCTCCATACTTTTTCCAGTGTGTTTCCCAAAGCTGCTGGGCAGCACATGTCTCTGCTCAGGAATTTCATCCCAGGGCTTTTTCTCTCAGTCTTGGGCCCACCTGAGCATCCTGCTGCCATTTTGTCCCATTCTCATCCTCTCCTGTCTGCCCCAACGTGAGTTGATTGCTTCTTCTTCCTCTTTTGTCAGCCTGATAACCTTTCCAGGATCCCAGCCATTTGTTCACAAAGTGTGCATTGGTGCCCACAGGCAAACTTTAAGTCCCTAAATCCCCTCTTAGATGCCTCAGTGGTGCATTGAATCTGGTTCAATAGCCTCTTAAGAAACAGACCTTCCATAAAGAGCCAGGGGTTGGACACATCCCTTTCTTTCCGCTGCAGTTTTGCCCTCCAGGCTGAATAGGAGCATCCCAGCTTGTACCTGATTATTTTTCTAACGCTTGGAGACATCAGTCTGGGAAAGTAACTGCCTCCCTGGGATCTGCACGTTTGTGCATCAGACGTAAATAAATGGAGGGCAATTCTCCAGAAAGATTCCCAGGCATGTGTGTGAGGCAAGAAATTGCAGGGAGGCCCTGATGGAGAGAGGAGAGAGGCCAATAAATTACTTTTTGCAGTGGAGGAGGAGGGGGAGGGCAGTGAAGAAGACGAGGAGTCGAAGCCAGTGCAACCATAGTGCCTTTTCTCCTGCAGAGAGGAAAGGCAAATGCCATTCTCAAATGAAGATGTGAGCTTGGAAAAACCCTGCATTCATTCCCAAAGGTAGGGCAGATCTGGTGTCTGAGCGACCAAGCCCGGCAATTTTCTCTCCATCCTTGTGCAAACACCTTGTCCCTTGTCACCGTGTCCCCCTGTGGCTCGGCCACGATGCTGGAAGCTTTCCCTGCCCGCACGGCTTGTGCTTGCACACAATGCCACAAAGGAGCCCTGGAAAGTCGGGAGCAGGAACGGTGCTTGGCCCTCTACCCCCTGACCCTCCAACAATTTAGTTAATGATTGTGGTTATCAGATACACTGGCTCAGCAGTGCATCCATCACCAGCCTGACAGGGATTCAATCCTACAAGGGGAGGGAATGCGCAAACACATTCAGTCTCGGCCCGGCCAGCCCCCAGCGTGCCTCTGCCCTGAAATCCAAGAACAAACAGAAAGTTTCCATCAGGGGAAGAGCTGCTGTGATTTATTGTAAAATAATAGACAAGAAGGACCTGTGGATGCTGGCAATGCCTCAAAGGTATGACCAGCCCATGAGATGATGCTTAGCTGTTGATGCTCCTTGCAGTATACTGAGAAGACAGCAAACAAGCAGTGGTGTTTTCCTTTCCTTGACAGTGTTTGTCTGTTCCTCTGCAATATTTTACTTGTTTTACTGAGTTCAATCCTGCAGTCCAAACCTGAAACCAGCTTTGCTAAGCCTAAGGCTTACACCTTGCATCTGTAGTGTTGCAATGTCCCAGCTCTGCACTAAAAACTCCTGCCCCATTTGTTCTCAGTCCCTGCCCAGGACACCATGACCCCTGTCTCCATCCTGACAGCCCTTCCACCCCTTTTCAATAGATTATTCTGCAATAAATCACAGCAGTCCTCACATGATGGAAAACTCTGTTTGTTCTTGGATTTGGGGGAGGTCTGTAAAGATGCTGTCAGCCACAGCAGCCCCAGGGATACCCAAGGGAAGAAGACCCAACTGGTACTATGACAGCAACAGCTCAGGGTCAGTTTGCCCACACTTGGATCCAGCCCAAATCTTGCAACTGCTGGCTTGTCCCTGTATTTTTGAATATCACAGTATATTCATGGTGAGTGAAGTCTGAGGCAAAATGTTGAAATATGTCTGCTGAGCTCACCAGCTTTCTTTCTAAGAGGCTTGGAAAAATCTGAAACACTTCCTCTGAAGAGGCAGTGCAGAAACAAGCCTAAACCCATGGTTTCTAAAGACCAGCCTCTCCTTCTGCTCAAATGTCATCAGAAATTCCCACTCCTGTTTCATTTTCTTGCCTCATCATGTCACGCATGCATGGAGCTGGCAGCAGGGAGGCACTGGGCATGTCTCAGAGTGGGAGTTTTCACCCTCACAATCCCTCCATATGGAAAAGGAGAGGTCCAGATGAACCAGCACCAAACCCTGGCTGCCCAGGAGTATCAGGAGGCAGCTGGCCACAGAGTGGGGCGTGCATTAACCAGCCTGGTGTGCATCAGTTTTGCATAACCATTATTTCAAATATGTCCAGGGTTAATCAGCTGCTCCTGGTTGCCACTGCTGGAAACAGGCCACCCTCTGTGCCAAGGGCTGCAGCACAGAGCAGACCCGGCACTTGCTTTTGCTCCTGATCAGAAACTGGGCAGGCAACACCACACAGGATTTGGAGGGGTAGAAAACACCGTAGCAAAGTTTGTCTCTTAGTTTGGATCCCTCAAGCAGTCCAAAACTTTGGCTCAACTTTCTCCAAGTTCACTCCTAAGCAAATGACATGAGCACAGGAAGGCTGGCTGCAGGATAAGGCAACACAGGGAAATCCTGGCCAATGGGTGCTCTCTAAAGCGCCCAATGCCAAGGCACTTGATGCACCCTGGGCAGGCTCCTGGGCAGCCAAAATACCCATCCCTGAGCTTTACAACATGACCAGGTCCAGCATCTGTAGGCAGTGCTGCTTGAAGGGAGCAGCTGGCCCCAGCTTTAGAGCTGTTTTCCCCTGGACTCCTTCCTTCTCTCCATGTTTTTATGGGATCCCCAAGGAAGCAGAACATGGCAGTCAGCACAGGGAGGACAGCCTGGTCCATTTCTGAGTAGCCATGCTGTGCTGGAGTCCCTGGTCCCACACTGGCAGGGTCCAGGAGGACCCGCTGTGCTAGGGAAGCTGCACGGCAGCACTGCGTGATAAGAGCAGATAAGAGAGTTCCTGCTCTGATTCCGGCATGACCAAACAAGTTTCCTGATCCCGTACCTACACCAGCCGTTCCTTGAGACAATACTGTTATCCCAGGTGGGAATGTGCAGGCAAGCAGGAGCAAACCAGAGCTGCAAGCCCTGATGCCCTGTGGCAAATAAACGTCAGTGTGTGCCCTCAGCCTGGGCAGGGTGCAGACTCAGGGACACGGGCATGGAGATTTCCAATGGAAATGTCCTGGCAGGGCATCAGGCTTGGAAGAGACAGGAAGAGGGGAGCTACAGTGAAAAGAGGACAGGATGTGAACCAATGCGGAAAGTATGACAAAAAGCTACTAAGATTACAGAGCAACACTTTCTCTCTGCCTTGTAACAATTTGCACTTGGATTCTACAGAGGAGCTGAGGCTCACAGCAATGACAATGCTCTTGACTCCACCAGCTCTCCCCAGCTCCATCAAGGATGCCATGACTGCCCCACTGAGGTAGTCCAGCACACCCCGAGTAGCTCCAAAGCACTGTGGCTTGATCATCTTTTCCAGGAGAAACAGGCATGGAGAAGTTTTCTGCAGCTTTGCATGTGTCCTGGGGGCTTTGTTTGCTTGGCTGCCAGAGAAAAAAGCCTGTCTGGCAAACAGGGTCAAGCCCTGTTGCTGCAGTCCCTGCTGTCTCAGGACAAGCAAGGTTGGGGAGCTCTCAGTGCTGTTTTCTCATGGGGCTGTCCATTTGCATCAGCACTGAGCTGGGAAATTAAAAGATGTGTAGATATTGCAGGTGGGACATTTTAGCAGTGGCATTGTCAGTGCTGCATCGATGGTTGGACTTGGTGATCTCAGAGGTTTTTCCCAACCCTTATGATTCTGCGACTCTATGAAACAAAGACAGACACAGCCCAAGCAAGGCACATACCGATGTCTGAAAGTGGCTTATGAACCTCGTTTTTGCAGGCTCTCTGTGATTGTGGTGATTTAATTTGGATGCCCAACCTGCAGCCTGGACAAACAGCACCAGGTCATGCCAGGGTGGGCATCCAGCACGCACAGCTGGTACAAAGGAGCACACAAGGGCCCATTAGACCACAGTATTTAGCAAAGCCCACAAGAAAGAGCTTTCCAGCTATCTCAGAGGGCTCATTCACATCAGGAGAGCTAGTTTGCTTCTCTGAGCTCTTCCTGGCCTGCCAGAACAGTGCCACACCAGTGGCTCCCCAGGGGCATTTTAATAGGGACCACTGGGTAAAACTTTGCAAATCAGAAAGAAGACCAGAAAAAATATTCTGAAGTTATTTTTTCCCCCATTAAGAGTTAATTTGCATAAATGCAGAGAGATCTCCAGGGGATTCTTCTGCTCTTCAAGCCAACTTCTGCAAGGGACTCATGAGGCAGAGACAATCTCTTCCCCTCAGAAGCAGTGAAGGTGCTCTATTAAATTCCTCTGCAGCCGTCCTGAGGTGAAATGGTTGAACACAGGCTTTTTCATGAATCCTCATGGTTTGCTTAGTCCTGTGGATACCTGCTGGGCGAGCTACCTCCTTTCATCCTGAGAGCTGGGTCAGCGATTGTGGTAGACCTTCTCCTGGTGTTTTGTCTCTTGGGAATTGCACCTTGGCAATTGGCTGGGGGTCAGAAGAGAAGAAAATCGTGTGTGTCATTTGGCCAGCTCAGACCCAGGAGATGAGGAGGTGTGAGGAAATAAAACACATTAAGGACGGTGGTAATGATTTCTTCTTTACTGAGGAACCACCTACCGAGTCTCCTGAGCCTTACCACTGCTCAGCAGACAGACAGCTCTAGTGTCAGAGGCTTAGCAATGGTAATTTATCATGTTTGAAGGTGCAATAGGTCTCTCTAGATGTAATTAAGTGCTCTCTCAAAGGAAGGAACTATTGCTAAGCCTTGCAGGCATGTTTACTTGACCACAGAGGACCCTCATCAGAACATCCAGTACTAATATATTATCACTAATGATGACAACCAACAATTTCTTCCCCACATGAATTATAATTATACATTCTTATTTGGCTGGAGAGTCCAATTATCCACAAGGAATATTTTTCCCTCATACAGGACAAGAAATATTAACAATACCTACAGGTTGTTTCCTACCTTCTTTTTTTTTTATTTGACTCTCTGTTTTCCACCTCTAATTTGTTTCAAACTATTTCCAGCATCATTAGATTGGTATGAATGATCACCTACCACTTTTCTCTTTTGCCAGCCCCATGTGCCTTTAGATTCTCCACATTTTTACAGTTACCCTGAAGGCGATACTTGATATCTCAAACCAGCCATCACAAGAGAGTTTACCAATCTTTATTTCATCACCAAATGCTTCTTCAGCATAACATTTGACATCTGAGCTGTGTATTCCTCTCACCTCAAGTTCACCTTTGCAAGTGTTCCTTCTCCGACAAATATATTTTCAGAGCCTGTGCCCCAGTGTCCCATGCTACGTCCTACACTTGACATAACAAATTGCTCCATAAAGATCACAGGAGGCTGAAGAAGTCTGGAGGAAGACTGCTTAGCTCAATGAATCCAATGAGCTGGAGAAGGCTATTCCCCGTGTGTAGCACCAATGCTGTGACAGTGCCTCTAGAAGCAGTGCCTTAGAATGCCTGTGAAGTAAAGGAACAGCTGCAGCTCTTACCTGTGCTGGAGGTGAAATGTGTTAAGAGGCACTTATGAGAAAGTGTTTTGTCTAGACCCCAAAACAGGTGAAATGACACAAGAAGGAGGCACTAGGAAGGCCTGAAACTGCAGGAGAAAGCCATGGCAATCTCAGCACTGAGGTTGCTCAGCACTGATTCCCTGAGCTGATGTGGAGGGTTGGGTAAGTGTTGCATTATCTGGACTTAAACTATTTCCCCTGTTCCCCTGTGAATCATTTCTTGAAGTGCACAGCCCAGAGCTCAGAGATGCCTGCGGCCACATCCCTCTGGCTGGATGGCTGGATGGCTCCTGTGGGAGGACAGAGAGCTGGTACCACCCAGGGAAAGCCCATCAACACCCAGCCTGGCAGCCAGCACCTGGCCCAGCCTCACTGTTCCTGATAATGAAATTGCTTCTGAACACGATTTGCCTCCCTGTATCTGAAAGACAATCTTCAGGCATTTCAGGCACTGCTCCATCACTCATCCATCCCCTGGGGATGAAGACAAAAGTCTCTCTCCCTGTGACAAAGGTTTCTTCTGCTGTGATGCAGAGACCGTGTCTCAGCTGTGCTCTGAGAAGTAAACCTGCTCTCAGGTTGTGTGGATGCTCATTCTAGGCCTCTTCTAGAAAACATCATCCTCTTTTATTTCTATCTTCTCCACCACCCCCAAATTGTTACATGACAATAAAAAATGCTTAATCAAAACAATAAATAACTAAACGTGTCAATGAGCTGGCTAACGACAGCCCTCCAGGCCCCAAGGTGCACACCAGAGATACCAGGAGGTGCTAAGGGTCTGAGACCTGGTTGTGTCCCTTGTATGATGCACTGGCTCCTGCCCAGGGTGCCCAGCTATGAGCTGCCCATTTTGGACAGCTTCTTCTTCATGAGGCAGGAGGAGGTTGAATTCAGTGGCTCTGTCTTGTCAGGCTGAGGGATTGTGCCTCGAGACTACACACATACAGTCACCACTCAATCACAGAGCAAGTTCCTGCCTAGACCCGGGGCTGTGTCTCCCAGACTCAGGTGTCTGTCCTGAGGAGGAACTGGAGCAGAGCCAGCAGCGGACCTGTCACTTGTTTTGCCCCACACACTACTTTGATGTCATGCAGAGAGCTCAAACTCAGCTCTGAGTGCAGACTGAGGTTTGTGAGCCCCCAACGTCCCCAGCCAGTGTTACACCGCTCTACTGATGATTTTGCTGCATCTATCTATCTGCTGCCTATCTAACACTTCCTTGATTAACAAAACTCTCTGGCCACTTCCTGCCGTCATTCCTAGTCCCTTTAATGCACTGAAGCCTGCTGCCAACTTGTCACCAATTTCAGCCAGGCAGCTGGATCTGACCCTCAGACCCAGGGGATTGCAATCAGTAGGGTTTGTTGCCTACAGAACAGATCTGAATATCACCCACATTCTTCTTTGAGTCTTCCCTCAGCTCTCAGGTCCTGCTCCAGCCCATCCCCGAGCCTGTCCTGCACAACGGTGCCCTCCTTCCCACCGGGATGGGACAGGGAGTGCTGGAATCTTATTCATGCATCTGCTGTTCCACCGCTGCTGCCAATCCAGCCCGAGCTTTAGGAGAGAAGAACATGATCACTTTGTGCGGCACTGCTGGAGTCACTGCACATGCGGAGAAGACCATCTAATCCTTGCATTCCTGCAGGAAAGAAAGCCCCCAGTGAGCTAAACATAAATGGCCAACGGTGTGTGTGTTATTTTTAAGTCTAAAAGCCTGAAGGCAAGGTTTAAAGCAGAGTCTCATGGCATATTTTTCATGAGCTGTCTTAAGTCCTCTTGTCTCTTGCCTGGATTGCGTCAGCCAGCAGTGACATATTTTGGTGCAGGACCTGTCTCTGTCCCTGTTCTCAAGGCACTTTGAGCCTGGCTGGAGCAGGCAAACTGAGACATGGAGCAAATGCTGGCTTCAATCTACATATCTTGTCATCCAGGATTGACAGAGACCAAAAAGTGGCCTCATAAAGGGATAAAGTCAAATGATATGGCTGCCTGATGTTCCATGTTATACCCTGCCTCTCCTCCCTGGAGCCAAGGGGACGGTCACCATGCTCCACGGTGATGTCCCTGATGTCCCTGCCAGCCAGCTGTCCCTCTCAAGCCAGAGGCATTGGAACAACGCTGTTGTGCCACTCCACCTCCTCCCTGCCACTCTGAGCACAAGCTGAGGAAGCAAAGGTTCCGCCCATTCTTTCTCCTTCCAGCTTTGCTGGCCGTGGAGCTCCAGGGCTGCAGCAGTGTCCACAGCATCACTGCTCCTGCTCCTGCATGCTCAGCTCCCACAGCTGCCAGAGCATCATACATGTCCTGGCCAAGTCAAAAATCAATGAATTCACTCTGCAGATGTGTCTAAGTCCCATGTTTGGCAGCTTTGTTGCTGTGTGGAGCAGCATTAAGTGGTGAAATGTGGGTTGCAGCTGTAGAAGGCTGAAGGAATGCACCCAGCCCAGGCAGCAACCTGCTCTCATGGTGCTCACTCAGCCCTAACTGGGCACCCCAGGTAGGCTTGGCACTGCATGGCGTTGGGCAATGTGTTCCTCTTCAACCCTTTCTGCACTGGAAATAGCTGCAGAAGCAGTTGAATGGTCCTCAAAACTCCACACTCTCTGATGCACTGGTGTTTCCATATCCCAGCAGTCCTTTCTGACAGCAATATTATTTTTGTGAGACCACTTCAGCCAGCCGACATAACTTTAAAGTATAACCAGCTTTGGCTTTTGCAGTGTTTCCTGCTCTAAAATGAAGATTAATATTTTTGTTAGTGTGCAGACAGCTCTTGCTGAAACAAGCAGCTATTCAGTCTGGGATGAAATCTGGAAGGTAGCGGGGATTTTGGTTTTTTGGAAGGAAAGATGAATTCTGAGGACAAAGAAGCCCAGGTCATTCCCCATATAGAAAAGACTGGGGCCAAAGTCAGAAACCATCATGACCCAATGTCAATGAATGCGAAAGGTGATGGGAGGCAGCCTCAGAGCTGAAGTATGAATGTGGTTTCAGCATATCTTTCAGGATGGCATCACCTGTGCACTCTTGAGCATGGGCTGACACTTTATCCTGAAACCCCAATATCCCTGGCCTGTGCCTGCTGCTGCTCCCATCCATACTCCTCAATATAAAGAAACAAAGACATAGACACACAGAAAAACACCATTAGTGCTTTGTTTTTATATGGCAAACCTGTTCAAAAGAGCTGTCTTTTTTGATATTTTTTAGCTTTGGCTGTGATGCTTTTTAGCTTTGGCTCAGTTGCTCCTCTTTTTAGTGACCTCATGTGCATTTTTGCTTTTCCTAATCCACATTTTTCTGTCCTGTCTTCTATCACCTGAAGACCCTAGCTCCCGCAGACAACATGAATTAGGAAAATAAGATATACGTTGCTCTACCACCAAAATTCCAGCTTCCAAAATTCCCTTTCTTCTTCTATTGCATCAGGCTGGCACCTGTGGATCACCTGGCACAAAAAAGACTGATGTGAAAGCAGCATCTCCTGCACAGACAGGGGAAGCACCTGATCATGTGGACCAGTCCCTGCATTCCTAGAAGTGAATATCTACAACAGCAATGACTCAGGGGTGGCAGCACAATGTTCTGCAGAAACCCTGGAGTTTGTAATCCTGGCCTCATCCCTGCTGGGTGAGGCAGACCCAGTGCTTGGACATCATCTTCAGACTGCTTTGGAACAGAGAACTGCTTCTGATGGGGTGCAGAGGAAACAAAGGAGAGGAAACACCAGCATCAGTTTAAGGATGGAGGTGAGGGGGCCTTGTGTCTGAATTTTTTAATTAGCTGGGTCATGAGAGTGGAAGAAAATCAGTTTAAAGAAGCCAAACTGATTTAATTAGCAATATGATTACGAATGCACTGCCTTCACAGGCAGAGGAAAGGGTCTCAGCTTCACCAGTTTCATTAAAATAATGACTCATACTCCTCTGCCTCCCAACCACCCTCGCCGTGGGTCCTCCCTCTCCCATGCCTGCGACTGTGCTGGGATATGCCCCCGATAATCTTCTGCTATCCTGGGGGCCTGGGAGGCAGGAGGGCCATGGAAAGAATCCCAGCGTTTCCATCTGTCGAATTCCCGAGCGGCAGAAACCTGACCCCGCATGGAGCGGGACGAGCGCATTATTGCTGCTGCGGCACAGCGAGCCCTTGTCATGCATTATTAAGTGAGCTCAGAGAGGGAGAGACACCGACGAGAGGGCAAGAGAACCTGAAAAGCGGAAAAGTCAAAACTACGCCCGTAATAAAAAATAAATTTAAAAATAAATCCAGCCCTGTGCAGCCTCAGCAGCCGATGCAGCAGCTGCTCCCATGGGCAGAGCGGGCCAGGCACAGAGACATGACAGCCATGCTGATGGTTTGCTGCAGTAGCGTGGGGTTTTTCCATGATTTTAGCCAATTTGTAGACAGGGAAGGAGCCTGTGTGAAAAATGAGGCAGTAAATAGTGAAGCCTGCAGTACACCTGTTTCTGTCCTAATTAGCTCCATGCTGGGGGAGTGGGAATACTCTGCCATTGGATGAGCTGCCCCAGAGCCAAACCCCACAGACAGGGGGTGACACTGCTGTCACCCAAGGCTGGTGGACACAGTGGTTGGTGCAAAGCAGCTCAGCCTTGGGTCTCCTGCTGGCACATCCCCCTGATCCCAAAGCACAAGTGGCCCCTGTCCCAGGCAGAGCCCTACCATGGCCACAGCACTCCTAAACCATCTGCTGAAACTGCTGGGACCCACATTTGGCTGTGCAGCCCTGCTCCCAGCCAAACTGCTGCACTGCGAAACTGCACAGCATGAAATACAGGGGAAGAGCGTGGATGATGGGTTTGCCCTCTGGGACTCCATCAGCCGTAAAGGTGTGTGGGATCTGATGTGGGGGGAAGGGGAGACCCCAGAAATCACCTGATTCTGCACAACTGAGCAGTGTCACAGCAACAGCAGGAGGGCTTCAAACAGCAACCACCACTGATCCCACTGGAGGGGAAAGGCCACCCACCAGTGGCCTGGACCAGAGATGTACATTTGGCCAGGTATGCAGTCTCTTCCCAGTCTTTTTCTGAGCCTGTTTAGTGATGCTTTTATGGATGCTTTTGCCAATTTTCCAGCCCACTGGCAACTATTCCTTATATGGAAAAACAAGAGCATAGCAAAACTTAATGTGTTTCTGGCTGCTTTTAATGAAATTTAATAACTTCAGCAAGGAAGCAGAATGAGCCCAACTAATTCTTTGTGAGCCCAGAGCCTGTAACTGGAAAGCCTGACTGAAGCAGAGCAAAAATGGCCACTCCTGTTATTTGCAGAAGAGACAAAATTGCAGAGGCCCAAGTATTGCAAAACCCCAGGCTCTGCAGAAGGTGATTTATAGTTACCTGCAAAGATGTGACTAAGGAGCTCAGGAATCCCAAGCTGAACAACAGCCCATTGATAAGCCCCAAGACACTGCAGGCCAAGCTCTTGGCTACCCCCCAGCTGACCCCTGGCAGTGTCCTGCACTTGCCTGAAAGGCAAATGTGGGCAGGGAAGAGGCAGTGGGGAGCACAGAGGAGCACTGCTTCAGGCCAGGGACTCCACACGCCAGGGCTGGTTTGCTTTTGTCGGCAGAGAATGGACCAAATTCATCGCTGGAGGCAAGTGGCTACATCTCTGTCAAGGGGCTGAGGGTCAGACCTCTGCTAACAGTGTTGTGAGGATTTTTCAGGGATGTTTTCTTTCCACTTGTGCTCCCAGAAATGCAGAGCCACACAAATAGAAAAGAACAAATCAATAAGCATTTACGAGCCATGAAAATGCTCTCTTCTCACTCAGGTAATATCTTAGTTGTGCTCTTTATGCGGCTGGGATGATTCATTGAGCTTCCCTCTCCCCCACAGGCAAGCAGAAATAAACAGGAATGCTTTCCAAATTCAGGAAGAGCACCCTCCTTCCCTCTCTTTCCCTCATTTCCCCAGTATAAGTAGATTTTTCTGCAGACAGCTCAAATGGTTATCTCTGAAAACTTCTGAATTCCTGAACCTGCTTGGTTTGCTGCAGTACAGCCTGGAATACAGGTGGATGGTCTTCCTGGCCATGGATATGTCCCTTCACCAGCTCATTTCCCTGTGTGCCAAAACACCCCTCCAGTCCAGTCCAGTCCAGTCCCCTAAGCTCCACTTCTGCTGTCCCTGTGGTCAGAGCTAAAACTTCCCCAGGTTCCAGCAGGAGCAGGAGCAGCTTTTACCCAGCAAATCCACCCCTATCGCCATATGTTGCTTTCTCTCCGTGCTCTGTTTTCCTTTCAGCCCTATCTGCTCCATCAAAGACGGGCGCTGGTGGCGGTGGCCGCGCGAGTGTTTGCACAAAGGCGGTAATTCAAGCCCTGGCGGGAGCTGTTTTGGCAGCGTAGCCAAGGCACCGCTTCTTGCTCCAGCTGACCTCTCCTCTGTGGCCCTGCCCGCCCTCCTGGCTGGGTGCAGGTGGCTCTCACCCCAGCCTTTCCCCTCGCTATGCTTTCTAAAACCATCCTGTGACTGGATGTGGATGGAGCAGGTCTTGCCCTGCTTAGCAGGACACCTCAAGGTGCTGCCACTGGACCCCAAATTATTTTTAAGACCCTGCGGGGCCAAGAGGAGCTGGGCAAAGGCAGCAGGCTGAGCCATTAACATAACACACATAACAGCTCTGAGAGCAGGTGCTGACAGGGATTTGACTGGTGTAGGTCTTCGCTTGGGCAGGAGAGCCAAACGCTACTCTCCACCCCACTGCACACATCGTGACCAGCTATCAGTGCCTCTACCACCCCTTGCTGCCACCAGGCATTGCAATTCAAAGGAAATCATGGCTTTTTTTTGTGTAACTCTCCCATTTGTAGGTGAATCCTCACATGGATGGTGCCCAAGCCCTTTTGCTCGTCCTTTGCATGGTCTGGAGCAGTGCTCTCTGGCCTTTCCTTTGCAGAGACTTTATTTCAAGCCTATCACTACCCTCCAAGGTGTCTGTCGTGAGTTTGCTGCTCCCAACTTTCTTGGAGAAAGTGCAGGGTGAAATTCCCTTTAGTTGCACATCTCAGTTCAGTTTCTCCCTGCTGTGAGAAATTCCAGGATGGAGAACAGTCAGATCAAAGAGAGACAATCCCAGCTGAAACATGCACAATTTGCATATTCCATTTTTTAAAAAAATCAAAGGGGAGGGTGTGTAAAATATTTGTGCCCTGGAGCATATACAGTGTATGCCCCAACAAGATGCTCCATGTAGGGCTCATACTTATTTACTCTGATGCTTAATAAAAAAACAAAAAAAAAAACAAAAAAAAAAAAAAAAAAA
>VZTX01025329.1:804954-948068 GCA_013400915.1 Pardalotus punctatus
AAACCAACAACAGAAAAAAAGGGGCTGTTGTAATTTGCACATCCCAAAAGATTCTGGCTCATCTGATACACAGACCATCTCCTTGAAAGAAGCACAGATACCCCTAAAAAGCTTGGACAGACAGACTTTTGGCAAAATGCTTACTTTTGAAGGTCAAACTAAATACATTCTTTGTGCAGTGGGAGGTCCCCATTGATAGAAATCTTTATTGCTCTGCTTCTGCTGTTTTATTTAGCATTTGATAGGCTCTAAACACAGGGGAGTTGAGTGGAGTATACATGGACCTTTCTTGGCCAGATTTTAGAATGGCACTGTGAAAAGTCAAACTGGCAAAGCTGAGTTTGTTTTAGGCTGAGGAAAGCATGGGCTGAGAATGTCATTCTGCTGCTGGCTCTGCCAGCTGGATGGCAGTGACAAGGTCACTGTTCTATGCCACTGTTTCTCCATCTATAAAAAAAGTTATTGATCCCTTTTTATAGTGTTTTGAAACCAACTGCTGGAAGGAGATCTGTGTGAACCAGACTCCATTATTGTTAGCATTAATATTCCTGCTGCCTTTTATTACCCCAGTGGTGGCTGCTGAGGCTGCGAGCCTATGTTACTCCACCCAGGTGTCTGAGCACAAGGTGTGTGACACTCCTGAGCCTAATGACTGCCTCCTTCTTTCTGCTGAACAATTCCAGCTTCAGAGCCTGCGCTGAGTGGCACTGCCTTCCAGCAGGAGACAAAAAATAAAAGACCAGGTTTATTGGAGAGGAGGGTCACAGGGCTGCTCTGCTGACCCCCAGCTCCAAAGCCTTTCTTCCAGCACATCAGCAGAGATGAGAGGCAGGGGAAGACGAGGAGTGCACACCCAGGTGGAAAACACTCCTGGCAAGAGCAGAGCATCTCCTCCCGCCTGCAACTGTCCCAGCCCATCCCCGGGCAGGGGCACAGCCCTTGGCTGTCCTGTGAAGAGCTTTGGGCTGAAGGAGACACTCTTCCCCTTTACCCTGCAGGGACTTTCTCGGAGGTAAAACCCTCCTGTGCCAACACCCCACACTCACTGAAGAACCTACCCTGCCATGCACCTCATCTCACGATCCCATGGCCCTTCTCCTTCCCCTTGAAGAGACCAGGCACTGCAGCCACGCATGGACATGCCCTAAGAAAGATGCTGGCTGCCGCCCATGGAGTATTCCTGGCTGTTGGCACACCACAGCAGCACTGTATTGATTTGCTTAAAGGTGATGGTCTAGTCCCTCATAATTTATTGAGAACCAGTCGGTTGGTTTTTGCTGACTCCCACACCTTATGTGGCTCACATTAATCCGGTGCCAGCAACAAGTCATCTTTGAGAACACAATTCCTCTCACAGAGCATCTTCCAAGAAAAAAATAATACTCAGGAAAAATGCACCTTGAGACATCAAGCAATTTTAGCGCTGGTTTGTTTGCCTTTTCCCAACAGCCTGCCTTTAAGGTACATAATTTCTGGCATCAGGTTTCCTCACGTAGAGACCATTTAAGTACTTAAGGTGCTCTCTATGTACTCAGCCAAATGTTTTGCCAAGAAACCTAGAATTTCTTTGCTTTAGAGGCATAAAGTCTTCCATCTGAGCCTTAATTATAGGGTTGAATACACAATGAAACTGCAGCTAAGCCCCTACATGTATGGAATGTAACACCACTTCACTGCGCCTCACCTGAAAGACAACTTGTAAAAAAGCCACAGATGAGTAACAAACTGGAGGGACACTAATATGAAAAGAGAAAAGATTTAAACAAAAAACCTCCCTCCAGTAAATAATTAGCTTTTCTCTCTGATTACGCTCCTCCTGATAAAAGACAAAGAGCCCTGTCCGGAAGTGACTCCATCTGAGAACCTACTTCCAGAAAATGTGGTTTTAGTTGTCTAGACTGTCTGCTCATGGCCAGGGCAAGGGTGAGTCTGAATCCATCTGCATTCGAACCACTCCAATGTGGTGGGTGATGAAGCTCTCTTGAATCATGCTCCTGGGCTGGGTGTCACCAGGGGAGGCAGAAGGAGCAATGGAGTCCCAGGCCTCCCCAAGGAGGAGGAAGCCCAAAAGCCATTGCTGCTGGGACATGTCCTTGGTGCTATTAATGATCTGCAGTGCTGGAAGTCAACAGGAAATTTGCCAGGGTTTCTGTGGGCTGGAGTTCAAACCAATCTGCAAGGTTCATTCTGCATCTGGGCAGGAGCTGAGGCAGCTTTGAGGATGTGGCAAACACAGACGCTCCTTCGAGGCTGCCCTGGGGCTCTCCAGAGCACAGCAAAGCTGTGGGCAGTGGTCTCATGACCATGCTTGGGCCAACCCTGACCGTGGTGGCACTGTGCCCACCTGCCTCTGGCTCCCCACCACACCATTTCTGTCACAGGGGCTGTGCCACAGGGGTTTGGTGTGATAAAACACTGTGGGAAAAAGGGATTGCCCAGATCCAGGGGAAAGGAAGGAGTGCACAGAGTCTCCTGACTGGGAAAGAGAGGGGGCAGGCTGAGTTGAGGCGGTGAAAGGGATGGGAAGCCCTGGAGGGGCAGGTGGGCTCCCCTTGCCACAGCAGCCGGCTTTGCTTTTCCCCTCCTCATGGGTGATGTGCCACATGCCACAAGGAGCCCAATGCCAGAGTGAAGCCCCCTGGATAAACACCTGGCATGGCTGGGCTGTCTGCTCTGAGACAGAGGCAGAAGGACAACAAACACCACGATAAAGTTATTGCTCCCACAAAAACGTGCTCTGTGTTTCTCAGCAGGAGAAGAAGCCTCATCAAAGCATACCTGCAAGGAGGGAGCATGCTTCTCCCAGAGCACACAGCCCTCATTTTTAACCTGTAATTTATTTTTTTTTCCATAGAAAGATCAAATTAGCTGCTTTAGCTCCATCCCTAATTAAATGTCTTTCCTTTTTCCTTTTTCCAAATGGCAAATTCCTGCGAATTCAAACAAGTTATATCACCTGGCAGAATTAATTTTTAGTCAGGACATGCCTGTCATTCCAAACAAATTAGATATCTGAAGGGGAGGGTTTAGCTGCATTTCAATGCACAACTAAACCAAGCAGTTATGATCCACACGGGGCCAAAAATTGTATTCTTCAGGCGACAGTAACCCCTATGCATACCAGCACCTCGCTCAATCAAAGAGTAAACACCCATTGTACCCAGGCACATGCTGCTGTGGGTCTCTGAACCCATGTTTAATGACCTTGACAGGGAATGTGTGTGCTGTACTCTTACATTTTTAAGAAAGCATAATGGTGCTTTTGTCTTCTGTTTTTTCCTGTGTGGCAAGTTGCAGCTAGTCTTCAAATTTAGCTTAAAAACTTTGCTTATTACTTCTGTACAGTTCTCTAGCCACTTCCGTGCTTTCCTTTCTTTTTTTTTTCTTTTTCTTTTTTTTCCCTTTTTTTTTCCCTCTTCGGCCGGGTGTCTTAGCAGATATCGAACTTTCTTTTTTAGTGCTGTAATTGACAGTTTGCAAACCAGTTGTGTGTCTGTGCATGTGTGTATCTGCAGACTCACAGTCTCCAGTGCATTGGACAACCATACAGCAAGAGCATAACCTGAAGACCTAAAATAAACACTCATGCTCCATTCAAAAGGCCCTGGTGTTTAGTGTCTCCTTATTCAGAAGGGAGGTTCACTAGGTGGCTGTCTTTTGACATGTGCCAAAGACACACTAAATTAAAGACTGTGCAAGGTTTTATAGACACTGCAAAGACTGAAAATGAAGGATTCACAATCAAAGTGAAGCTTTCTCTCCTCCTCACCTAGAGGCTTTCAGGAGAAATTAGCATGTGGAGTGATAGGAAAAGGGGATCAAGGGGAAATGACCTTAAGCTGACAGGGGGCAGGTTTAGACTGGATATTAGGAAGAAATTCTTCCCTGTGAGGGTGCTGAGGCCCTGGCACAGGGTGGCCAGAGAAACTGTGGATGCCCCATCCCTGGGAGTGTTCAAAGCCAGGCTGGATGGGGCTTTCCGTAACCTGGTGTGGTGGAAGGCATCCCTGTCCATGGCAGGGGGGTTGGAGCTGGATGAGCTTTCTATGATTCTTTGATTCTCTTTTTGCCTGTGTTTTCCCTGGTGTAGACATGGGTGTGCAAACAGCACACAGCTCGTCAGCCTGCCCTGAGTTCACAGCTACCTGGAAAGCTGCTGTTTCAGGCACCCAAACCTGCAGTTCTGTTACAGAGAGGGACACTTCATTACAGGGAAGATAACAATCTGTGTGCATGCCCCCAGTGAATGGATACAGAAGCTTCATATAAATTTCTGGGGGTCGTCATTGGGATTGGGAGGTTCAAGAGGATGTTTGGAATTAGGAGGAAATAGGAACTCTTCAATCAGAGCAACAAGAAAGAAGTCAGGAGTTTTGATGACTTTTGTCAGTGCAGCTGGGGGTTTTTTCCATAATTTTTCATGTTCTTTTTAAGCAGCTTTAATTACTAGAGAACAGCATTTGTGGCACTAGAGTGGAATTAACCACACAGAATTTTAGATATTCACACCACTGCTGTCTTATCCCTCCACAGCCAGGTAACACAGAATAAAGGATGGCTGTAACTGATTTTGGGCAGCTTTTTCAACATAAGATAGATCCTGGTCGAAGCCATTGACTCTAAAAAGGCGACAGCAGGCTAGAGAGTAACCAGCTGGATGGAGGCACCTGGAGCTAGGGAGATTAATTTCACCCTAGGTACAATTTAAATGTTGAACAGGTCTACCAGCCAACTGCTTTGACTGCAAAATTTGTAGGAAAATTAGTCAGGGAGCTGGAGGAATCTGGCTCTAGGCAAGTAACATTTTCAACTCCTGGCAGGAAGAGAAGACACTGGGAAGTGAACAATTAGGAAAGTGCATGAATATTAAAATCCTAATGTCTCCTGAGGTGCCTGCTAACTTTGCTAAAACTTGAATGCAAGGGAAGACACAGAATGGGCCTTCCTAAAGAAGGTGAGTATGAGGATAAAGGGACCTTTTTGACCAGCTGATTTTGCTTCATGCCCTCTGATGCCTCTCGGGAGACAGCATCCCACTGGAGGGGAGCTGAAGCAGAGAGACCCAGAGCTCCAGGTGTCAGTGAGGGGGGGTTGCCCTTCCAAAACCACCTGAGAGCATCCTCAAGCATGCTGAAATGAGGGAGGGAGAATCCTGGGACATCTCCTTGTAAGATATTAGATTCGCTGTGATGAAGTCTCAAAGAGCCCAGATCAGCTGATTTTTCAGGAGACTTTTTGCTCCCATTGCCTGCAGGACAGCTGTGCAGGGGACAGGGAGGAACCAGGAAGAAGGACTGAAGGAAGCATTTCTGTGTTCACTGCTCCACCACAGAATCTCCTGAGCTGAAAGGGACCAGCAAGGGTCGAGTCCAACTCCACCACATGCCACAAGCATGGGTGTGAAACACAAATAGCTCTGGCAGGAGATGAGATGGAGGATGGCAGGACCAACATGAGGGTGTGAGCAAGGCTAATTTTCCCTATGACATGCTGAAAAGGGGACAGAATTTCATCCCTCACACTTCAGCTGAGTGCTTCACTCCCAAAAACCCCGCTCTTCCCTCTGGATCAGGAGCTGCTGACTCCATATGCCACAGCCCAATGCTGCCCCATCCTGTGAGACCCTGCCCAGGAGCACCACACTGAGCTCCAGCGGTGGACAGACCTGAGCCCCAGGACAGGCAGGAGATGTTACAGTGGACAGGATGTGTTCCTTCCCCCAGCTGGGATGCAGGTGGCTCAGCAGCCCCCACACCCAGCCCGGTGTTTGCTGGTCACACCCCAACACTTTCCATCTTCCAGGGGTCACAAAATACCACACCAGGCAGTCTGCACATATGTGTGAGCACACACTTTTGTACGAACCTTCTGACAGAGATTTATATATTGGCCAATCCAGAAAGCTCCTAAATCTTTCCATAGTGCTGTAGGAGACCATTACATATAATGTCAGACCTTTAAGACCCCGCATAAGCACCCCACATGAAGATAACTCTTCCCATCCTGAAGCAGGGAACAATCGAAACATAAGAGCAGAGGCAACAGGTGGGCACAGACAGCCAGGCTGGAGGAAAGCACACAGCAAAAAAGGAAACCCAGAAATGCAAGCAGTGCTGATGAAGCTGCACGTCCCTTCATTGAGATTGCTATTGCCCATTTCATTGCATAAAAAAACTCACATGCTGCATTCTGTGTTGTACAGATAGTGCTGGAGACAAAAATGGATCAGCCATAACCCTATGCTCAAATATGGATCAGCCATAACCCTATGCTCAAATATGGTCAAACACTGGCAACTCATAAGGATCCTGTACAGGAGAGCCCAAATTAGCTATTTTTGTTTAAATGACACTCCTGCCCTTACAGCTTTTCTCACCAGCTGTCTTTTGGAGGACTGTGTTCTATATCCGTTTGTTTACCTACTCTGCTGTAGGAACCGTTCCTATGACAGCTCCTATTAGAGTGAACACCTGCAAGTCTGAAACCCTGTGCTCCTTGGGTTGGAAATTAATTGTTCATCTCGATGGGCTGAAGCATTAATTATTTAAAAAAGGGGACAAGTGAGCATTTCCAAAGAGTGGCTAGAGCTGCATATGGGGAGCTGCATCTAGAACATATCAGCTTCAGATAACAATTTCCAAAATTCCTTTTTGCCAGCATGTTACATGGCGGGTTTGAGATGGACTGCTGCAATTGCCTTCCCTTGTGAACTGTCTGATGATACATTTTCAGGATCTCTGAGCTTGCTCTAGCTGGCACTCTGCAAACATATAAAAAGGACATTTTCGTTCTATTCTGCTCTTTTTTTTTGTTTGTTTTTTGGTGTGTTTTTTTGTTTGTTTTTTTGTTTTTTAAATTCTGCTCATTAATAAGAGCTGTAAAAAGGTTACTTGCAGCTTCACACAGCTCAGATTCTGTGATTCTATGACGAGGCCAAATCCAGAAAAACAAATCTCCCATTCGGATGTTCCTTCTGCATTGCTGAAATTAAACTGAGGCCACAAGACATTCCCATAATTTCCTAGAGTACAAATCCAGGAAAAGACTTTTAAAACTTTTTTTTGGGGCGATTGCCTTATCTGTGGGGTTTTCCACACATTAGAACACTACTAGCACATCTCTAGCAAGGATGCCATGACGAGCTTTATCAAGCACAGGTAACAGAACAACCCCACTGGGAACCTGAATAAGTCAGGTCATGATGCTTTCAGTGCCCCATTCCTCCTGCAAGTTAGATGAAGACAGATTGCACATTTTACAGTGACCACCTTGCTTTGCAGCCTCACCCAGGCTCTCATCTCTTGGCTGGAAACTCCTTTCTGGAGGCTTCCTATGCTCCCAGATTGGAAGGCTCTCCTCCACCACTTTTCTTGTCACTCCTCATGGCTCACGAGTCCCATGGAGGGAGTAAGCAGCAAAGAAAAATACCATTAATTTAGAATTCTGCCTTCTGCCCCTTGGCTCTCACCTGGTAGCATTCATGACACAGCTCCTTTGGGCTTTGTCTGCAGCTGAGCAGCCCAGGGCTGACACTCCTTCATGCTGGGGGTGACAGCAGGTTGGGGAGCAAATGAAACCTCTGCAAACAAACTCTTCTGTCTTAAAAGCACAAACCTAGGCATGTTTTTTAACATTTTTGGCCCTGAAAGTGATGCCTCTGAGTCTCAGACGCATGAGACACCTTGGCTGGGGCTTGTCCCAGAGCCCAGATTTCACAAATGACCCAAGAGGTCGCTTCAACTCTACTCCCTCCTGCAAAAGCCAGCTTGAGAAAATGAGACTCAGGTATCAGAGTCACAACCACGTCTCTGGATGCATCTGGTGGCCCAGAAAGCTGCTAAAGCAAACACTGGCAGTGCTGCCCCTTGGCTCGCCCTGTAACACAATCCAGAGCAGCTCCCAGGACTGATGCTTGGCAGTGCTGTCACCCGAGGAACTGCTGGACCCTGCTGGGAAATTAATCCCTGTGGCGAGGCCAGGGGGCAAAGGGGGCAGGGCCATGCTGAGGAGGGTAATCCCCATCTCCTTTAAAAATTAAACACTGTGTTCTGCTGCTCCAGCACTGGATAGCACTTTGCTCGGTGAAAACACTCAAAAGAGCCAGGAAATTTTAGGTGTCCAAGCTGCCCAGCCCTCTCATGGGCCATGTGCAGGGCCTTGCCTGGGTCCCTCTGCAGGCACCATGGGGGACCCCATGCTCCCAAATCCCTGGCCTCAAAGGGGGACAAACCCCTCCCAGAGTGACTAAAACATGGAGAAACACCCTAAATCATACCTCCTGCCCGTGGACAGTAAGAGCCTGATTTGCTCAGATAGCTCTGTATTTTTAATTTCCAGTGTTTTGTTGGCACCTATGCCTTGAGTGACACTTCCTCATCAGGTCTGTGACTTCAAAGCCTGTTCCAAGAGCAGTGCTGGAGATGTTGCAGCGCAGGGATGGCAGCCAGGGCTCAGACGGGACCAGAGCCGTACATACGTCCTGGGAAGCAGCCCCTCTCCAGCCTTTCAGAGGCTGCCACATCACCGGGGTTATATTTAGTGAGGCATCTGCGGTGACAGTCATTTTTCCAGTATTTAGGAAATGTTAGTGCTGTCTTCTGGTTGGCTGCCAGGTGCTACTGGGAAACATGTGTTGGGATTATTTTCAGCGCTCCCACCACCACAGTGCCCATCAATCACCCATGTGGGGCTGCTTTGAGTCTGTCTGGACCATGGCAGCCTCACAAAGTCCTCCTGCCTCCCCAGGGCGGGGGGAGCACAAGCATGAGGAGGCTCAAGGGGGGCATGCAGACCATTTTTTAAGGAATTCCTGTCATGCCAGGCTTGGCAGAGCCCACCCAAGCCCGCTGCAAAGCCTGGGGTGAATTTAAAAAGAGTGAGCCTGAGCTGGGGGCACACTCTGTCTTCATGATGTCTTCTTCCAAATCAGTTCCACGCAGGAAAAGCTGAGTGAAATGGGTTTTTTCCTTGATGTGCTGGCTAACAGAAGGGGTTTCAGCAATGGGGATGTTGCTTCACTTCATAGCAGCTTCTCCCAAGCAGAAGCTGAGTTTGCTTTCTGCAGGGAACTTCTTGCCCTTTAGAAAGTAAAATGCACCAAGTAATTGCTCGTGACTAAGTGAGGCATAGGAGGCCAGCAGATGGTTTTATAAGTATTGTCATTATAGAATTGATACGCTCTGTTAAGCCCTTTATTTTCTTTAAACAGGGTTTTTCTTTTCAATGTACTTTGGCCACAACAGCATCAAAGAAGCACGGCTTGAACTCGCATTTCTGCCAGGTCTTGATTGCACTTTCTCCTGGATTGCAAAAGCCTTTCCCCAGCATTTGGAAGATTCAGTCCAGCCTGCACAGCTCAGTACCCATTGCTTATCACTGGAGCTTTTCCTTCGGGCTCTTATGATTGTGAATATTCCATCACAGCCTCTCCCCTTCCTCACAGCCATCCTTCCCTCCCCTGCCTGCTCTCCCACACACATTTCCTCGCTATGGGCCAATTTCATGCTGAGGTCAGCCAGAGAATGAACCTCAGGGAGGGCTTTTGCTGTGCTCAAGTCTTGCCAAGGTCTGGTTTTCCTGTAGGTTCAGCCCTGCTGGCAAGACCCTGCAGGCTGGGATGAGGATGAGTGCTCCATCCCAGACCAGGGCATCCCACCAGCTGGGAAAGGGATGAAGGAACAATGTCTGCCTCCCCAGCACTGCTCCATGGCCTCCTGCCTTCCATGCTAACCCCTGGGAAAACAAATTGTCACAGTGTGTCAGGAAAATCCACACCCAGGGAAAAGGAGAGGGTTTTCCAGCTAGCAGAAAACAACAGAAACCACAGCCATGGCCCCAAGTCTTTGTTCCAAAGTGTCGACTGAGATTTCTCTCTTTCTCCCCCCAGAACTTTCTTCCATCCCTGTTGTGCCTCAATAGTCTTAAAACAACATTTTAATCTTCCTGCTTTGCTTGGCTGCTCAATTATTTTTTTCACTGGAATATATACATATATCAAGCTGCTGGTAGCTGTAAAAATGTCTTGTAAATAGTGTCATTAACAGCCACGAAGTGATGGCAGTGAATTAAAAATGATTTACAGAGGAAATCTGGACACTGTTTAGAACACGAGATAAGATACAGAGTTTTGCAATAGGTGAGACAGAAAAAGACATAAAATTTCCCAAATATATTGCTGGTGATGGATGGGTTCATCACTGCATTGTATCTCTTGCTCTAGATTCTGCTTTATGTGGGCTCAGAGAAGCATCTCTTTATGAAATTGCTTATAAAAGTGTTTGGGTTTCCCTGATGGGAATGCTGATCTGCATTACATGTTATGGCAAAAGCTGGTATGGGATGGATTCTTTGGTTGCTGGGGGTGGGGAGGTCCTGTTTGTGCCAAGAAAGACATGATATGCAAATCCCCTGCAGCTGATGTTTTTATGATTCCAGTGGGTATGTGGAGGTCCCTTCAGCTGTGTGTGGTGTGTGCCAGTGTCACACCAAACACACTGTGCTGCTCCTCACAGACATCCCTGAAACACACACTTTGATTTCTAAATCATCCATGCAAGCATTGAAGCTTGTCCACATCACCTTTCTGCACCTATCGCTGACTCCCTCATCTCCCTTTGACTTTCTTCTTGAGAAAAAATGCCACCAGTCACTGGCTCTCCATGAAAGGCTCCTTCTCTGGCCAGGCAGGTGGGGGTTCACTGCACAACCAGGAACAGAAAGATCAGTAAAAGGGTGTATTTTCTACCTGTTTCCTACACCTGACCAACATGAATATTCATCCTTCAGCCTGTGGGTCAAAGCAGCGGTTCAAAGCAGAAGATACCACCCAAAGCAGGATGCAAAGACCTTTGGGGCCATCCAGTCCAGACTCTCAACCCTGTGAGCATCACTCAGCTCTCCCATGCTGCCTCTGGCATGTCCTCACTGTGCAGTGCAGGATCAGGGCTGTCCTCAACACCTAAAATTTCCAGTGGAAGGCCAGAAACCCCAAAGTGCCACAGGAAGGAAGCAAGAGGAAACATTGTCACCTCTGTCCTGGGCCCACGCAATAGGAGGGCTTTAACAGGTTGAAAGCCCCTGTTTGAGCCACAACCCATTGCCAAACCTCAGACAGAACAAGCCCCTCCCTGGTTATCATTCCCCCTTGGATTTTTGCTGAACTGTCAAGAAAATAGTTTCTTATCAGTCTCTTGCTGCCCCTCCCCAAAATGCAGAGTTTTGGCAATGGCCAGGTTTCTTCACAGTTTCCAGGAATACATGAGAAGGTCTCTGCAGTTCATGTGCACTCTCTCAACTGGTCTGAAGAGCACTTGACAGCATCCCCAAATCCCACAGCCTGTCCTTGGTCACCTTCAAGCTGTACTTGCAGCACGTGGTAAATGCATTGAATACACCCTGGACCCCTCGGACTTGCAGTGTGCTAGAGGTGGAGGAGGTTTGCATGTGCTCAGGAAGCCCCACATGCTCTGAACCCATCAGATTTCCTTTACAATGTTTTTTCTGGGAGCTGGCTGCGCCCAGCCCTGCTGCTGTACCCTCCCTTCACTCTGCAGTTTCTCCACCCATACCCACTGCATCTTGCCCAGTCTTCTGCTTGTTCTCAGCTGGGACAAACCCTCTGCCCTTCCCAAGCTGCAGATCACCAGCTGCAGGCACTTTGAAGCCAGTCTTTAAAAACCCAAGAGATTTATCCTACTCTTGTTAACCCAGCCCCGATGGCATTTGCATCTATGCCTGCCCCCAGCACCAGTTGCAGCAGGCATCCAGAGAAAATCAGCTTCAGACAAAATAAGCTGTATCTTGAGGTTTTTTTAAAGGCTGGCAGCCTTTTCTTCTGGAACAGGAACTCCCAGGTTTGCCTAGTTCATTCAGAGAGGGCTGGGGGCAGTCAGGATGCCTTGCTGGTGTGTCGCTCATTCACTGGCAAATTCAGTTCCTGGAAACACTCATGGTGGGTTGAATCTAACAATGGTGATGTTCCTACCCAGAATGGGACATTATTTTATTTTATTTTATTTTATTTTTTTCATTTAATTTCATTTTATTTTTAGGTTTCGGATTCTTCTCAGAGAAACATTTAACACTGATATATCACTCAGAAAGCGAGCATGAATGGCTTTTTATTGGAGTAGCAGAAATCAAAATATGAAAATTCAACCAAATATTTTGGAAGCAGAAACTGCAAGATTTCATTTAAAGCAATGTGTTCAGAATGTCTTCAGAAGTCCTTTCTCAGCCAGGCACCCAGCCTGTCCTGGGGGAGGAAGGAGGGACAGAGGGACATGGCAGCCTCCAAACCCCCTTTGCCATGGGGAAAACATAGTGCTTTTCATCATCTCTGTGCAATAAGTACATGGGGCTTTTTAGATCTCATCTTGCAGCTGAGAAACTCCACCACAAGTTTTCTCTTGAGAGGGTTTTCACATGTCACTAACAAATCCTGAAACACAAAATCGATCATAGAAAATATTCAGGAAAAAATCTGAAGCACTGGGGAGGAATTTCTCTGCTTTGCCATGTGTGATGTCTTTTAAATTACGGCTACCAGGTATAGGCAAAACTTGTGGAGTTGCACAAGTTTCCCTACTCAAGGAAATCTCCCCACAGACTTCAGAGAGATTTTTGCATGGGTAAAATTCCAGAATACATCCATCGTGGTGAAAGAAGCTATCCTTGTGTTCAGTTGTCCATATTTCATAAGGAAAAGGGGAAACCAAAACCTGTTTTTTTCACATTAAATGGTTATTATGTGGCATGTAATGATCTAATTTCAGGGTAAACTCTATGTGTGTGTATGCTGTGGGTAACCCTGGTGAGTGACTGCCCTGGAGCCCTTACATACGAAGACTTCAATCAAGATTAGTTAAAATGTAATAAATCTAAGTAGGCAGAGTGGTTTGTCCTAACTATTAATAGCAGGAGTGGGGAACTCAACAACTGCTGGTTGCTCAAAGGGCTTAAATGGATAAAATGAAACAGAAGGTATATGTTTTATTATAGGGTGTCACAGTGTTATCAGATGCGTGGAAATCATCCTTGCAATGCTACTGCACCACTAAATCTTGCAGGCAGGCTGAATGAAGAGGATTATTTCCAATATCCTTTTGCTCATGCTGTTGTCACAGCTTTTCCATATTTGACTTTGGGAAAAGAAGAAAACGGTTTGCAAAAGGAAGAGTCATGGCAACGCTGCGTGTTAGCACCAAATCAAATCAGTCATGGCTGATCTCATCGGGACATCAGAAGTTACAAAGCCAGCAGAAATGGCCAAAGATCCTTTGCAGGGATCCACTGGTATTTGGGTTTATATCCATTTCAAAGGGAAGAAGATATGGGTAAAGCGCTTTATGGCGGACTGACGTAAAGCATTTATGAATGTAACAGAGTAGGCAACTTGGTCCAGTATGCCACAGGGAAAGTGCATTTAGAACTCGATTTTATTTTCAAGTCCAAGGAGTCTGACTCCAGTTTGGACACTGCTTCTTAATGCTTGCCCACCTTTACACTCTCCTGGGCACTGGGGCTGTCAGTGGTGTGGCACAAACACCATTTTTCAGCAATGCTTATTCAAGGACTACCCCAATGTGTCCAATCTTAGCATCTGTAGGAGGTATCATAATGCTAATATAACCTGTGGGTTGGCTTGAAATATTTTTAGATGTGCTTCTAATATCAGTCTCTCTGTGGGTGTGTAGCTGGGATTAGCAGGTTTTCTGCAGATATTACTAGAACTGCTAGAAATGAACAATGGAGAATGAAACCTAATTTCCATTATATTCTCTTGCCTCTTCCAGAAAAATGACAAAATATATTAGAATGTTGGAAGTGGGACACATTTATTTGACTACAGCTATACCACTTCCCGTAATAGCTACTAGTGACTTCCAAAGCTCCCTATTTTTCTTTCAGCTTCCAATTTCATAGTACTATGAAAGATGACAAGTCAGAACACTGATAGGAATTTTTTTTTTCTGGTTGACACAACCTGAAATCATGTCCATCTTGCTCACACTTCCTCTACAGGACTTGGGGTCTGCTTCATACTTAGTCTTCCAGACTTGCGTGTACATCTGCAAGTTGAATCTTTCATCCAGTGACCCTTTCAAATGATGCAACTTCCTGAAAATCTATTACAACCTTAGGAAAACCAAGAATGGGAACCAGTGAAGCAGTTGTTACAACAACAGCAGCATTCCAGTGCTTAAAGGGGGCTCCAAGAAGGCTGGAGAGGGACTTTTTAGAAGGGTGTGTTGTGATAGAACAAGGGATAATGGCTTCAAACTGACAGAGGGCAGCTTTAGATTAGACACTAGGAAGAAATTCTTGGCTATGAGAGTGATAAGGCACTGGCACCAAAAGACACAAATTGACTGCGTCCATGCTCCGTTGTATTTGGGACCACATCTCCCTTGGACCCCACGGGATGACCCTCCTACATGAATATTTTTTACCTATTATTCCAGCTGAAAGTAACACTGAGGCCACCCTGTCACTGGCTAGAGCAGTTAAAATGGATGTTGTGCATTGTGTGCCCTGGAGAGAAGCTCTGGGAAGATAGAAGCACATGGGGCCGTGCTCCACGCTGCAGGAATACGCAGCTGGACAGGTTTTTCCACAGAATCACTCGTGTAAGGGCCGGCACATCAGCAACACCACATCCTGCACAGTCAGGAAACATGCAACAGGATGGTGTCAGAAAGGGAAAAATGGATTGTCTCTTCTACAGGCTGCTGGGGCTGCCCGTAGTGCCTGCACTGTGTTGCCTGCCTGTCTTCTCTCTGGCCATCTGGAACCAGGGAAAGCAGCACAGAGCGTGTGAGAAGGCAGATGACAACAGCTGAAGCTAGAAAGGAGAAGCAGAGAACGACAGAGGAAGCTGTTAGTGATGCCAGAGTCTATTTTGGTAGATGCAGGGGTTTCATTTATTTTGCAATATATATCAGAGATTGGGAAAAATTAAAAAAGAATCCTAAAATGACAAAGGTAGACTTATGAGAAATTATTATTTTTTTACCGAAAAAGATAAATAATTTCAGCTATTGATATTGATCTATTAAAATGCTTGAAACTGTAATTCTCTTCCTTATCTTTCCCCTTTTATTCCTCATTCCAAGTCCCTTTGTTCCTCACTTGTCACTCAATGTCACATAGATTTTATGATAATCTGCATTTTCTTTTCATCTTTCTTGCAATCATCTGTTTGCCTGTGTCTCATTTCTCTTCCAGTCACTCTGGGCACAAATCATCTGACACAATTTCAGCCATTTGGAAGTCAGGTACGCACTGGGGCTGATCTTCTGGGCTCATTTTACAGTGGGCACAGAGGTACCCAGCTGGCAGTTTATCCCACACTCTCAAGGAAGAAGCAAAAGGCTGAGCTTAGCTTTCACCAGACATCTAAGTCTGAGGTAGAGGGTGACAAGCCCTGTCATCTGTGACTTTCCAATAACTGCATAATACTGGGCTTACAAGGACAAAAGGAAGAATAAAATAAAGACATGCTATAATTTGAAAGGGGGAAAAAAAAAAAAAAAAAACCAGAAAACCAAATTTCTCCCCTCTCCAGGAAAGGAGATTTTTTATTTTTTAGAAATGTTATATTTAGGAAAATCCAGAACTTTTCACATACATTCTAAATTTAGGGCAAAAAGAGCATTTTAAGCACAAAAGTACAAACCAGATTTGGTAAAATTACAGACATTATTTCTCTAAACCTCCCCAGCATATAGTTGAATACTTTATGAGAGGTGAGAGAATGTTGTAAGCAAGAACAATCTTCTGGCAGCTATGAGCAGATTTGTCACTGACCAGGCATCAGATGTTCTGTGATGTGACAGATGTTGCAATGACAACAGGGGGACCCAACACATGGATCCGAAGCACATTTTATCTGGAAGTCTGGTGCGTTTTCCAAAAAAACCCCCAAACAATAAAGACAAACCAGGTATTAAATTTATCAGAAAATTATCTAAAACTTGAAGAAAGTTCCAGTATTTCCTTTTTCAAAGTAAAACAATTCTGTAGAACTTCATTTGATATTTAAGTGCCTCTATCTCCACTTCCC
Organism: Pardalotus punctatus; assembly: GCA_013400915.1. NCBI lineage: Eukaryota > Metazoa > Chordata > Aves > Passeriformes > Pardalotidae > Pardalotus > Pardalotus punctatus. Next base: position 821,018 of record VZTX01025329.1, read on the forward strand.
TGTCAGCCCCACATCATCCCTTGACATCTCTTCATTTCTCCCTGTTTGTCTCAATTAAAAGATCAAATGTAATTTTCCAGCTGATTTTCCTTCCTGAAATTTTTAATTCCATTTTTCCAACATCCTATTAAATGTCAATCTCTCCACATATGCATAAATTACTTCATAGACTTGGGGGTAGGAGGAAGGGAAGAATGAGGGCACATTAGATAAAAACCTAAATAATTCACAAATGATGGCTAGGGAATAAATACTACTAATGCCATGTGGATTTTGGTGCCATGGGGATGCTTTGCTGCCTAAAGTCTGTCCAGTCACTCTGCCCTTTCCAAGGGCCTCTGTGCACAGCTCTTTTCATGTGTCATTGCAGGGAGCTGGTTTGATAAGGTGCTCAGTCTGGGGTGTCAGGCCATGCACTTTTCTGCTTTGTCCTGAGAAGATCTGACCTGCAATAATGCTCAAAATCTGGAGAACTCTGCTGTATATATAATGGAGAACTGCTCTGTTTCACAGCATCTCACAGATTCTGCCTGGCCAGCTAAACCCCAGTGTTTGTGTGAGACTGCAGTGAGTGTGAGAAACCTTCTATCTTCTCATTTTAGTAGTAATTCATTAAATTGGCTATTACCCCAGCTGGAAAATCAATATATCCCTGGCTTATAGGGGCATATGAATGCACAGCCCCTTCTGCAAACAGAGGTTTAATTTACCTCCCAGTTGCTGTGAACTGAGGTGATATCAACCGTAGCAGTGTCCCTTGTAATCGTGGCTGAGGTCAGGCTCTAATGTTTTCAACCTCCTGTCCAACAACCAGCTCTTTAGTCAGGGAATTTGTTGGTAAGGGTGTCAGAAAGAAGCACTTTCTTCTTCTAAAAGCTCTGTCCTTGTGATGTAGATGGGCCACTGTTATTGCAGGCTTGTTCCCCTTGTGAAAGCTCCCTGAGATGCTCAGAGAGACCTGTGAAAAGAGAGATTCTGCACATGGGGAGACAGAGGCACGAAGGGGCAGCATGGCCAGCAGGGATTTTCCCCCTCATTGTGTTGCCCTGACATCAGGGTCTGGCAGAACTGGCTGCCAAGCAGTGATTACAATTCCAAGGCCATGTTTTCATGATCTTTCCTTCCCTAAGGAATTTCCCTTGTGCTGATGTCTGAGTTCAGTGTCACATGCTGGTGGCCAGCAGATGCAGGTGGCAGTTTTGGGAAGCAGGTTGGATTCTCCTTGGTATTCTCAGCTGCCTCCAGCCACTTTCTCCTTCCCTGCTATTTTCCCCCAGGTCTTTTTCCTCACCTCTAAGCTGGTGAGTCGCTGTCTGCGTCCAAGTGCCTCTGTGCTATATTCATTGATGTTCATAAACGTGTGAAGGCAACTATAAAAGTGCAAAAAAAAATGAATATATGTTAATGTATTCTGTGATCATAAAACCAGAAAAGGGAGAAAAGAAAGCAGTGATTTTATCTCTGTAGAAAGAATAATTTAAGAAACATTACCAAACATAGCTATAGAACATGGCTAATGACTCCATTTCAGGTCTTAACCTCCATAGTGACCTGCCCATAAATGAGGTATTTTTTCAACCTCATGTACTTCCCAAGCTGCAAATAATCTGCAGTATCAGTGATTCCAGTCTCATTTATTTGCACCAGTGTGACTTTCTTTTTAAAACAAAAAGCACAGTGCCGCACATTTTGCCTACAGCTGGAATAACATGAGAGTTGTTAGCTGTTAGAATTCACCCAAGGGGAGCAGTTTAAGGTAAAGCAGCATTAGCCTGGAGCATGTCACAGCACAAGAGAACCCCTTCAAAATGAAAATAAAAATGCAAATCTCCCCTCTGTGTTGCCTGTTATACCATCTCTCTAGATTTTAAACATTAAGAGAACAGCCCTGTTTGATTTTTTTTTTACTCCCAGGTTGGTTCTTTAGTTCAGTGCACAGATATTATTCTGCCAAATAACTCCTGTGTAATTTGAGCTATGCCACAAGATTAATCCCTTGGTTTTTTTAGAGGACAACCTGATGGAAAGAGCTGCAGTTAGCAGGTGGGCTTGTGGCAAAGAAAAGAGAGCAAGGATCAATTATAGCCTTGAACGTGGCTGCTCAACTATGTATCAGATAACCACCAATTCCCTGAAAATCTGTCACTATCCAGCAGTTGCTACGCAAGGGTGACTGTGAGGCTGCTGAGTTCATGTTCGTAATCGGGCCAGGTGGGTGATGCCTTTTAAGGAGAAGTGGCAGGAGGAATGCACTGGGGCCCAGGATGAACAGGCCCCTCGTTTTTGCCAGAATAAAATGTACTTGATGGTCTGGGACCTCTAGTTTTGTCTGCAAAGGGTTTTTGCAGGGGGACCACATAGAAGCAGAGCCCTGCCAGTCAGGTTGTGATGCTGCTTTGATGGCATGGATATGTGGAGGATAAGGAATGGGTCTGACCTAGGAAGCACTTTTTTCTCCTGGACACAATCCCCTTCTGAATATCCCCCATTTTTTTTGTTGTAACATATGTTCCTGTGGATTTCCAATTTCTAATTTCTCCTCCTGCTGGTACCATTGCACAGACATTCTCATTTCAATAGAGGACACAAAATCTGGTGGTTGGTTTAATTGGTCAGACAAGATTATCACATGCAAATGCTTAAAATCTCTCCCTTAACTGTGGGGATACATGTAAAGCTCTTTGATGAGAGAAGGAACATGCTGGTTCCACATGTCACCTCTTCAAACAATCCTCTGAAGCTGGTGAAACATCTGGCTGATCCAGCTGCTGCGCTTATCAGATTTACATGTTCACCAAGGCAAACACCCTTTACCCCACCTCTGGCTACCATCTCACCTGACAACAGTTTTACTGCTGTAACAGCCAGTGGAAGAGACCTGAGAGAATGAACTTGAGACTACCAACATTGTCAGGGATGGAAACGGCTCTTGGGTACAAAAAACTCACTTCCTGTGATGTGCATTTGCCAGGATTGTCCAAGGTTTTTCGCTGAGCTGTCACAAAGCCTGAATGAAGTTGAAGAACAGGTGAAGAAAGGAGGGGGCAGTGGGGCACATCACTCACAAGGTGACCACAGAGGAAGCTGTCCCCACAGCTGGGTGCTTCTCAAGTGCTCTGCAGACCAAAGTTGATTCATAGCTGTCCCCCAGCAAACCTTTTTATATAATGAAAAAATACCATAAAGAAGATGAAATACTGCTCAGAGGCCAGAAAAAATAATCAAGGCAAAACAAACTCAACAAAATAAACAGATATTTTAATGCCAAAAGACCAGTAAATTCTTAAGTGTCAAGAAATGAAGCTGTTTTCAGAAGTGAGTGAAAAGATTGAGGTAATGGGAGCTTGGGGACTTGTGTTTGCCGCTACACCATGGGACAGCTGAAGTCAGGGACTGCTCCCAGCTGTCCTCTTCATGTTCCCCATCCAGAGAGACAGGACATCTGCCTGCCTCAGCCATTGCGTTTTTAATTCCATGTGAGTCAAGACCCTTAGGTTCCTCCTTTTGAAGATGGGGTATAGGTCCTTATGTCTCTTAGTTGTGTATAAAAATACTTACCAAGAACCAGACATGGAGTTACAGGGCAGTGACTCACAACTGCCTGTTATTTACTAAATAATTTTATGACACCCTAAGCACTTCTTACATTCTTCTTTGCCCTCCCAGGGAAAACGTTGCAAACAAGTTTTGGGAGATGGTGTCTGTCCCAAAGCACCTGTAATCTGGACAGACAAGACACACAAAGTGTGGAAGCGTAAACAGTGGGGCAGATAAGTGATTTGCCCAAGGTCGCAGAATTAAAACTGGGACTTGTTTCTCCTCATGCCCCATTCCCTGTCAAGTATTTTGTCCATTCAGTCCTGACACTACTATCCCTGGTGATGGAAAAAGTTAACTGAAAAAGATGTCACAACAGAATATTACTGATGAATGACAGGGGCTTTTACCTGGTGACCATTTACAAGGAGTAGTTATTACAGAAGAACTCAAGATCCTCAGGATCCATGAAATAAGATTGATTGACACCATTTTTATTTTCTCTCTTCTTCCCGTGAGAAATGGTAGTTTAGGAATAGGACAGGATAGGATGGGACATTCATTGCAAGAGTGCTTGACAGAGATCCTATTGCTGTCCTATGGGTACAAGTGATATATCCATGGTATTCCAACTCATGTGCCAGAGCAGAGAGGGTGATGCAGGGATGTCTTCCAACAGCTGAGCAGGGATGAAGAGTGAGTCCCTTGGCTGCTCTCCTCAGCCATCAGCTGTGCAACCCTACCCTTAGTTCATCTGGTGATGGGTTTTGGGGTGACCACTCATGCTCTCCCATGAGCTCAGGGTGCTCCACACACCTGTCACATCTCCATCCCTGCTCTCTGATTGCAGAGGTGCCATTCAGATGTTTCCCATTTTACCAGGAGGTGACAGTGATATGAACTCAGAGAACAGCGAGACCTGTGGACAGAAAGGAAAGCAGAGGGGATTACATCTGCCGCCTGGAAACCTCGAAAGAGGCACTAGAGAAGATGGAGCTGTAAGCTGAATGTTAACACCTGCCTCTGAGGGCTCTCTGCTTTGTCTATAATTGGAATATTTGACCTTCAAGCAGCTCAGCTATGCCCCTGAGGAGGAAGAGCAGGGAGAACATCTCAGGGTACTGTAACAGCCAGCAAGCTCCAGGAAACATAAATGTATGCATCTTAGGCTTTTGTGGTCCCTGTGTCACCTTGCTGCCTGTTGGAAAGGCAGAAAATTTCTAAGAACAGCAAAGGATCCCAATACAAAATGAGCAAGAATTCAGACCCTTTGAAAACCACTTGAATTTTAATAGCATTTATTCCTACAGACAGGCAGCAAAGAGAGAAGTCTCTGAGGGATCACAGAGATATTCCAGCCACATGAATGTGATTCCTATGGCATTTATTCCTGACTACCTAAACCCACAAATGGCTGTGGATAGCAAGAGGGGAAGGGAGTTCTTGGGGGAACAATGGAAGGGGAGCACTGATGGTGAGGCACAAACCAGATCTGTGAAAGGTTTCTTATCCTTGGGACTGCTTTGATGTAATTTTGTGAAGACACAACTATTTGTGTATGCAGCAACCTATCAGTTTAAACTGGGCTGTAGGAGAGCCATCAAACTTCACAGAAAGTGCCTCTGGCTGTGGAAGGCAAGGGAAGGGAAGGGGTCTCTGCTGGTGGAAACAGTGTGTAAGGGTAGGACATCTGCATGGGTAGAAGTTGGGTTAGGTTGAAGGGAAGAGGTGAATCTTGAAGCTTTCCTAAACCAAGGGAGGCTGAGCTGAATCCCTCCAGTCAGTGCAGGGGTGGGAGTTGGAAAAAGGCAAATCCCTCAAATGCTTTGCCTTCACAACAGCAGCCTAAACCTTCAACATCAAAGGCTGAAGAGAAAGGCAAGGTGAAGAGAAAAATGGCAACTGTGTCCCTTGGTGCAGACCACAGTGGGTCTTCCAAATTGAGTATCTGGACAGCAACAGGGCTAATCCCCCCACAGCTGCTCAGCCAGGCTCTGGGCAAAGGTGGCACCTGAGCACCAGGTGAATCCTTCTTTGTCCTGGGAGATGAACTCCTTTCCAAGACAGCAGGAGCAGCGTGAGCAGCAGAGGAGTAGGCATGAACAGCCTTTGGTGTCAAGAACCCAGCGGAGCCAATGGCCACGCCACTGCCACCAGCCCTGTGCCAGCGAGCCTGCCCGGCCTTGCAGAAGCTTTATCATTTTAATTTAGCTCCGCAAACCATGAGCTGTTAGGGCAGGATTCACGCCTCTGGTATTTGCTCTTGGCTCCGGCAGGAATACACTTTCCATGGCTTCTGGGTGATGGGGAGGGGCCCTGCACACTGCAGTGCTGGCGGGGCACGGGCACGTGCCCAGCAGCTCTGCCGACATCTCGGTGCCTGATTCCTGCAGGGTTACTCAGCTGGCTGGAGAACATGGGCCAGGAGGAATGGGCTCCCTCAGGGCACAGATTTGGCTGCCCTGGGTGAAATCCAAGCAATGCTCACCCACATGCTGATGAGGGGTGACAGGATGGCCAAGGAAGGGCCAGAGGCTCCCCCAGCAAAGCAGGGATGTGGGCTTCCTCTGCTTGGCTTGTAATTGCTGCCCTGCCCTGACTGAGCCTGGCAAAAACTCAGCCTTTGGTAGGTGGGCACAGTACCATGTGAAGCTGTTGGATGTCCCCCTCTAAGGTGAGGTAGGGGCTGAATATGGGGTTGGTTTGGTCTGTCCTGGTGTGATGTTGTAGCCCTTCCCATGGGCTTTCCAGCCAGCCCCATGGCCCCAGTGAGACCCAACCCTGCAGCCCATCATGATGGGGCACCTCTCCAGACTCGTTCACGGTGGTGAGTCCTTCCCTCCCGTGCCAGCTCGTGCTGCCCACGCTGTCTGGGGTGCTTCCTGCAAGCACAAACAATGGAGCCAAGCAGAGGGTGCCATGCCCTGGGAGCTCTGGAAAGCTCTGTGGTGTGTCCCCGAGGAGGCTCACAGGTGTGTACCCAAGAGCAGCCTTCCTGGCGGACATCTTGGCAGGCTGCAGCTCCAAACTGCCTCTCCTTCTTCCCAGGATGACAAGGAGCCACCCCAGAGCAGTGACTTCAGCATCGCCCCTGGATTGGATTGGGAAGGGATCCTGCTCTGTGTTACATCCTCCAGTAGCTCCTCAGGAGCATATTTCTTCCTATAGATGAAAGAACAAGAATTTTTCTTTGTTTCTGTTTTCGAAAGCAAGACATCTCAGTGAAAATATTTAGATTGAGTAGCTTGACTAAGCTTTGAATTCCTGTGGACTCAGAAAGCAATGTCTTATGTGCATCCATAAAAACTTCAGGCATTAATCACAAGTGCAATTTTCCCCTCGCATCTGTACCAGCAGCGGGAGTGGTGCAGGACGTGATCCTGCCAGGAAGGAAAAGGAGTGCCTGAGAGGTGACTCCAGGGAAAATGGACCCGGCTCCCACCATCCACAAGCATGACAAGGTTTGGAGTAGCGTATCGAGATGAAGTTAGTGGAGCTGCTCCTGCCACAGCAACTGACATCACCCTTGGGCTTAAAACTTTTCCAAACAGCCTCAACAGTAACACCACTTTGCCCTTTGGCACTGGGAGAGGGCCAGGCATGGCAAGTGTGCCACCTTCCCTCCAGTGCCACCTTCATCCCTGCACAGCTGAGGGTCTCTTTAGCCTCCCAGGGTTTTCAAGATATTTTGTTTGACTTTTATTACTTATGAAGGCTTTATATTGTACTTAATGCAGTGATTTGGCTCTTAATTATTTTCTCTTCTAGGAAATTTCTCCCAATTTTATTGTTGTTGTTTATAAAGTTAAAAAGTTTCTTTTCAACTCTGTTTCCTCCCTTCCTCAAAAGAAATGTCATTTATAGAACATCAATGTCTGCACCTAAAATTTAATTGCTTGTGGAAACTTGTCTGTCCATGTGTGCGTCAGCTGTTTCATAGCAGAATCAGAGGTGTATTTAAAAAGAAAAAAAAACAAAGATAAAGGAAAATGGAGTGTAATAAAAAGTATAGCTGAAGGGGTTTGAGAGACATCTCCATATCAAGAAAAGTTACATCACCTGTGAAAACATCAGATATACTCTTCCAGCTCTGCAGTCATTATCCTTATTAGCAGTGTTATTACTGCTGGAACAAGCGTGAGCTCAGGGCCATGGAAGCAAGAGGGCTCCAGGCCACATCCTGCAGCACACGCCATGGGAGGCCTGACCTAGACATGCAGCAGCAAAAAAAAAAAGGCTTATACATAAGAGATGAAGGAGAATTTTTGTAGCTCCATTTCTGGGAGAAGTGTTTTTTCTTGAGAAGGACCATTTTAGAAAATTCTTTTTGTTGTTTCTCTCTCACTGCAACCACAGTGGGGCAATCAACATAAGAAATTGGGCACGTTCTTAGAAAAGAGAGATTATTTACAAAGCTCTCCCCTAGACAGGAACCGCCTGCAGTGCAGTAGAAATTTGCCTGCTAACCCATAGGAGAGGCACACAATGAGAGCTCCTTCACCTTCAGGCACCAGCCACCCCCAAAACCATCCCACTGCCTTCCTGCTCTCCCAGAGATCATGAAAAGCTTCAGTGCTTCGTTCATAGGAGTTGCTTTAGTCCCATCTGTGGCAGAGGAGAGAGGTGGACACCACCAGGAGATTTTCTCACCCTAAGGGGATTATTGAGGAGAGGGGGCCGTGTCTTCTCACTGGCTTATAGCTTGTCCCATCAATGACAAAGGCCAGCCTGAACCAACACGGTCTCTTTAAAATGGACTACTTGAGGCAGGTTGGCAGAATTAAATCTGGCCAAAGGAGGATATTTTTGTAAATAAATAGTATTTTTTAAAAAAAACAGCCAACCCCCTTTCCTGGGAAGCCACCCACTTTTTGCATGCCAGCTGCTCTGCTGCCTGGAAAGTTTCCAGACAAAGTGCAAAAAAGTTTCTGGATGGGCTGCGAATTAATTCAGCAGCAGTTCATTTGTTTCCCTTAGCTGCATGTACCAATTGCAAATAAGGGTAACAGATGATATTTGCTACTTAGAATAGTTTATAAAACAGCACAGGAATTATTTATAGCCGGACTTCCCTGCATACATGGCAATTCAGTCTGAGCTTCAAGAAATTGAGCTCTCTAGCACCAGTTAAACCCCCTGTTGTTAAAGTTTCATAAATTATCAAGCAATGGAGAATACTGTACAGACTTATACCACGCCAGCTGGAATCCTGGAAGACGGGTTTGCCACTTCATCAGCAAGAGGAATCACACCAGTTTTCACAAGGAAATGAGGAACTGATGTTCGTACTGTTCTGCATGGGTTGGGTCTTTTGCTGATCTGCGCTGCTGGAGCTCCATCAGCAGCAGCACCACAATTTGTCCCCACGCAGGGAACCAGATTACAAAAAATAAGAAGTGCATTGAATTTAAGTGTCAGCATTTTACAAATAAGCCCGCAGATAAAATCCTTGCGCTCTTCAGTATGCGCTATGTCTCATTTTTAGATAGTACGAACATCTCATTTACAGGCCAATTAGGAGATTAATATACATACATATGCCTAAGTGTGTGTATGGATGTGGGTACAATTTTATAGCTAACATGTTCACAGGATCGTCACAGGCCCAGATTGCACTACTGGCTCCATCAACTCATCATCTGAAATCTCTTTTCTGGATCAATCTCTTAAAACTCATTTAGCTCCTCACACTTCATGGTTGTGGGATAGTGTGGGATTGGATCACTCTAATTTATCAGCTGGTTACTTATTAATCTGGAAAAGTGTTCCTGCACATACAGTCACCTATTTAATATTTCCAAATGAGATGGACCATTTATCTGTAAAACTGGTCTTGAGGTATACCTACAGCACCATAAGAGATTTTAAAAATCAGCCTTTCTTCAGCCTCAGAAAGAGGACAGCTGATGCCTCCAGAGCTGCTGAACAAACTTTGTGCTCTGCACCCCTCTGGAAAGAAAACGAAGATGATTCCCATGCTAGCAAGACTGTGATTTTTTCCAAAGGGTCTACCATCACTTGTGATCCCGCTGCTAAATTAGCTCCGCTCCTACGAGGAGAATTTGCAAAGGTCTGGAGCCAGGAAAGGTAAACCTGGTTTGCCTTTTTCCTCCAGCACGCCAGGAAAAGCTTTCAGATGGCAGGTGAGGTGACCACACGGCCTTTGGATATCAGGCTGAAGATGGCTGCAGGCATTTCCAATGGCATCAGCACCATCCAGCAGGGAACTCTGTGCAGTGAGCAGTGAGTACAAGGCATCCAGTACATGTAAGTGCCAAGAAGTGCCCGACATTTGGAGAATTTATGCACTTATTGTTCACATGAACATAGAGTCCCAGGGATCCTGGACACCCAGAAACAAGACAGGCAGTTCGGGTGCCTGCAGAACAGCCATTTGTCAGAGCCAAATGCCAATTGGTTTGAACTGAGGGTATCCTCAAACTGCATGCAAAACCATAGCTTCTCTTTTCCTCAAGCCCTTTCTAGATTTGAACCAGGTTGCGTAATTGGGTGGATCAAGTGGGAGTTAAATCCATGGCTCTTGACATCTTTCAAAGACAAAACAGTGCTTGCTTCCTAGCATTCCTTCAGAGAGCTCCTGTCCAACAGGACAGATCTAATGACCTAATCCACGTGAGGCCCTGGAGATACTGTTTTTGCTTCAAAACTAAATGCAAATTTTGTTCTTGTGCCTTGTGTGGTTGAAGGGCTTGGCATGAGTACAGAGGTGGGAGGTACTGAGGGCACTGCTGCCTGTCTGTCTGAGGGATCAGCAGCAAGTAATGGCAGCACCTTGCCACAAAAAGGCTAGAAGATAAAAGTCCTGATAGCTGCTATTCAGGTTTTGTTGTAATGATGCAGGGACTGCCTCCAACACTGCAGGTTCCTCAGTGTGAGCCAGAAGTAAGACCTCAAATGATTTTGAGAAAGAAATTTTTCCCCACCTCAAAGACCTTCAAGACCTTCCAAGGAATCTCATTACACCCCAAACCCTCTTCCTCTCCCAGTATTTTGCCACTTAACCACCACCTCCTTGGGTGCCACCCTCACTCCTGGAGTGCAGGACGATGAGACTGAAACCCTGTCCCCCCTGAAAACAGGCAGCTATGCCCCATGGCCATCCTGGCATGGGCCTCCAAGGTTGCACCACTGAACACTATTGTGGAGGCATGCAGCAAAGAAATTCCTTGGGCTGCATCTTTTCCATTTAAATTTTCATGTCCCCCCTTCCCTCCCTCTGCCCAAGACCACTGACCTCCAAGATTTGTCAAAATTTTGGTATCTGAGCATCCAATTTGCTTCAGCTTCCCCTCCTCCAAGTTGTTTTGCTTCTGTTCTCCCTCTTTGTTGAAGTGCACACACCTTCTCTCTTCTCCCATCCTGCTCGTGGGTAGCCTGGAGCCACCATAGCTCCTGCAGGCTATAAAACTGCTCCCAGTTCACAACATTCAACCCTGAAACACAAACCAAATCAAATGAGGGCTCTGACCATATAGACTGGTGATAAGCAGCAGCACATTTCTGAAAGAAACCTTGCTTGGTGGAAATTGTTGTTAACAAGTCCCCTTGAACAGCTTCCACTCGGTCAGAGTTTGCTGAAGGCTGGATGCCATTTCCAGAAAAAGCCTGCACAACATCCAGATATTGCAGACTGTTGATGGCTTCTAAAAGGGGTTGAAAACATCATCAGCAGAGCATAATTATTTGCAAAACAGGACAATTTCAATGCTCAGCACAATAGTTTTAAACAATAGTTGATGAAAATCAATTTCCAAGTCTGTTGAGAGGCTGATAACTTCCCTGTTGCTTTGCTCGTCCTGCTGGCGTGCTTGTTCCCAAGTAATCACGTTAGATGTCACACAAGAATGTGACTCCACTAACCATTAAGAGACACTGAACTCCTTTGTCTTCTGAAGCAAGTTTCCATGGCATTATACCAGGTAGAATAATTTAAGATTAAAAAAACAATAACAATCCTGAAATAATTTAATGGGGTATTTCTTTAATCTTCCTTGTATGGAAGAATCCAAACTAATCAGGGGTAAGGGGACACTTCTCCCCAGGGGTAAATGGCCACAAAATGCTTACTGACATCCAATTTCTGTGGGACCAGGCCATTAAGTGGTTGTCAGTATCTTTGCAAATCTCACTTCTAGGTGAAATTGCACTCTGCTGTTCTGCCAGAAAGCAGTAGTTACTTTTAGTTTTCAGGGCGGTTTTCTTTTCCTAGATGAGAATATACAGATATTCTCATTGCTTTAGAGAGTCTTTCAAAACCCAGGTGCAGAGCTTTGGCATCAGCAACCTCCCCAGAGCACTTTATAGCACATAAATCTTGCTCCCAGTTAATCAAACAGTGCTGGAGTGAGCCAAGGAACCATGAGAATGTAAAATGCTCTACTCCTCCCTTTCCACTTATCAGAGATTGTTGCTGCTTCTTCAGAGGCAGAGTGAGGAGTTATACTGCTTTAAAAGTGACTCTAATACTGGTAAGGATGCTGCTTTTTTTGGACACGAGCATTTTCTGTGCAAAAGTTTTATTGTTTTGGGGTTTTTTCCCCCCCAGAACTGCCCTTGGTGGGCCAGCTGCTCTTCTGCCTTAACCCTTCACTGGAACTAGCTTTTCAGCTCTCACCTTGGCTATAACACCAGTCTGAGTCCACAGCAAGGCTGGAACTCTTGTGCAGTTGTGTTAGGAGCAACCACAGCATTTCTCCCAGCCAAGGACCCTGCTGGGCATGTGGCTGCCTTCCTAACACTGGAGCAGAGCAAAATGCAAAGTGCTGTGAGTGGGATAACGACCCCCCTTCTGTCGCAGGTGTTTTGGTCCTCTGTGCTCCCTGGGTTCTGTGCTGAAGGATAACTCAGGGTGCATTGCCTTTTGTTGATGAAGAGTTTCGTGAGTGTGAGAGAGGACATGATTCCACTGAGACCACAGTTCTTCCACCAAAGGCATCTTGGAGCAATCCCCCATTTTTGCCCAAAGTTAACACTGCAGGTGCCAGACTTGTTTTCAACCAGGGATGCTCAGACTCGAGCTGAGCCAAATAGAGCCAGAGGAAAAGACTGTACCTCCAAGCTGTCAGGAAATCAGGATTAGCACATGAAGCAGGAGCTGCATTCAAAGACTAGTTTAACCTCCTGCTCAACAGAAGTCTTTAATCTATAATGCCATCTTGTTTTGCTTAATGAAGTTATGCAAAAAGTTCTTCACTGAAAATACCAACCCAGCACTTTCTTTCTTCCCTTCAAGTTGAGATGAAAAGGACTGCCTGTAGCCTGAAAGTTTGTTTCCTTAAGGAAACGGAAAGCAAAGAATTTACTTGTATTAATGCTTTGTATCAAGTACCTTTGAATTTCAAGGGGTAAAAATCAGCCTTGACCTGGCTGCTGAGTCCAGATTTTCATAATGTTTTTCCCACTCTGCTGGCGCCAAGGTCAGTCGGTTGCACCTCTGCTTTAGTCTGTTTTAATTCTGGTCTCTTAGCGCTGATTTCTCTGTGCAAGACATGGAAGCCACACCCCAGTGTGTGCTACTCCCAGCCATTAACAATCTTGTGCTAAATAAACACACAAGGATACTTCTGCATCTGGTTTTGCTGGCAGCCGAAAGAGACATTATATGTCTCTGGAAATCTGATAAAACAGTGACATATAAATTCTGGATTGCTAACATGGCCAGTTTAACTCCACTGTACAGAATTTGCTGCAGTCCTTAAGGTGGAGAATAAGACTTCTCACTTTTCTTAAGCACTGTAAACCAGAAAAAATTTTAAATTCGCATTTGGCAATATCTACAACATTCTACCAGCAGATAATAACCCCTCAATTTAGTTTCTGCAGTCTGGCCTACTACAGGGTAATGACTTGTCATTTGTTCTGTCTGATTTGTGGAGCACTGCACAAGCCTGTCTTTCTTCCATGAATATTTTAAAAAGCTGAATAGTTGCTTGGCAAAGGCCTGGGCTGGTGCCTGAGTATTGTGCAGTCTATACCATGCTCTGCCACAAGATTCCTGCATGACCCTGAGAAGTGCCTGTATTTCCTCCATTTCTCACTTTCCCATCACTGCAATGTGCATTTTCCTTCTGTACTTTTACTGTAAATTTCTTGAACTGGTAAATATCTCTATATATGCATCTTTATACAGGGTTTACTGCAGATCTTGTTAAACTTTTCAGATGCTAGAAGCATTGTGATTAAATTAAGAAAAAAAGAAGTTCTTCTGTTGGTTTTGTTGCTGCAATAATTAAGGTTATTTGAGCATTATATAAATACATATATTTGTTTAGCCCATATTTGCAAGAGGCATCCAATTAACCGTAGGTAAGGAGAAAATAATCAATTCTATGAGCTGGTGAACATGGACGATGTGGAAACCTGGAGCAGGGATGGGCTTGAAGGATGGGTTTACAGAAAAGTGACTGGCAGAGCTGGGATCGTACAGTAAAAGTTACGGAAACACAGCCAGGAGAGCACTAAGGACAGGGTAGATGGAGATTTTGCCAAGAGCGGTGGAGGAAGACAGAGAAAGAGTGGACTGGGAGTGAAAACAGGGAGTTTAACTTTGGCCATTGCTGATAGTGATTCCTCATGAACAAAAACATGAGCAACCAGGACATCAGAATTTCCCTCAGATCCCAGGATATTCCTGGCCTGGAGAACCCAGAAGGATCTGGCTGGTTTTAACAGGGAAGCAAAGTCTGCATCTGTTTAAAACTTAGCCCCCGTCTCTGACCTTTCTAAGAATTGCAAGTGTGAGACTTCTGGCAAGAAACCTCTCTCCCTGCTACCAAAACAGAGCCACCACCTTTCTCAGCAGACAGGGCAGTCTAGTGCAACAGTGATGGAAAAGCCATTGCTGAAATACTCCATTCAGTGTGTTTAAAGAGGCTTCATCAAACAAAACCAGAAAGAAGAATTCTGAAAGGAACAATATTTTTATTAGTGACAAAATTTATTAATGCTAGAGCCATTTACAGTGCATGTATATGGGTTGCATTTAAGAAACATATTATCTATACATTAAAAAGTCACTCAGAGTGTTATGGAAAAAGAGTATCTACAGATAACACTGACACAAGCAAAGCTGTAAGCACTTAACTGCTTATCTGTGCTTAAGTGTCCTCTTAGAAACACACATCTTTATAACCATCTTAATTTACAAACCTTCCGTATGAATGAAATTTGCACCCCAGCTCTTCCATTTGATTATTCCAGATACTGAACTAGACTCTATTCTTAGCTCCTTAGTGGAAGTAGACATTTCTCTCTGTCAAATGTAGACCCCTTCTGAAGAGATGTTGCTAGTGCTTCATATTTTTCCATAGTTAAGTGATTTCTATGTTTTGCCTTGATGAAAGTCTAACGTTTGTCCTTTGGGGTCGATGCTGCATTTATGGTTTCCAAATGGGCCTTTGTAGTTAAATGGTAGAGAAGTAATTCATTGCAGAGGAATTGTATACAGTTAAGCTTTGTCTAGTAGGAAAATATGCACTATATGTGTGCATAACAGGAATTTGAGGGTAAAATTCTTCTGTCTGAGCCACATAATGGGGTGAGAAGGTGTGCTGGAGATGTACTGTGGCCAGCAGCTTGAGTGCAATTACGTGATATGCTCGCTTTGATGGTAAAGTTAGCTTCAGATGTTCCAGTGAAATAAAAATGTCCCTAATACTGTGCTTAATAATTTAATTTCCCAGCAAAATATGCATGTCCTTCAAAGATGCCTTCTTGTTGAAACAACTTAATTAGAGACCAATATTATGACAAGGTGCAATATGGATCTTCTGTGTGCTCTGTGGCTCAGGGGGGAGTTTTGCAAAGCTGGATCAGCCAAAGGGCATGGCATGTCCACAAGAGAAAGATGAAAATAGCTGCAGTGTCTAATTGTCATCCCGGAGTTTGGTGGGTTTGACATTTTACACCAGCGGCACTTGGAAATCAGGGAGGGTTCCTGGAGCTGAGTGTTAAGTACATGAACCTGAGCATCGTAAATGTCACAGGAATAGGGCCGGTTTGGGAACCAGTGTTTGCTCATAATCGAGTCTCCAGGCTTTGTTTGACATGACTGAAGTCCATGTACCGGTACACTGAAACACTATCTTTCCCCCTCTCTTTCCCTTTTCTCCAGATAAGAGCATAGCACACGTTATTCTAAGGAAATGACAGCGATATTAATCACTGATTAATCAGGGTCTCTAACAAAGGCCCTGCTATTTTGAATATTCATATTGCCATGGCATTAGGAATGTCAGAATTGCCATTGTTCTGCAGGATAATGACACATCCCTGCTCTTCCCCCTCGGCATCTCTGGGATGCAGCTCCAAGGAGTGCACCATGTTGTTTCTTCTCAAGCGCTGCCCCTGCCCTCCAGATGGGAGGCAGAGGCACAGAGACATGAAATGACTTGGCTGGATCACATGGGATCCCAAGTAGAGCCAGGAAAGGAGCACAGGTCTTCTTAACCCTGGCACAGGGAGGGAACTTTGTTTCTTATAAACAAAATAATTCGCATACCTGACATGAAAGGATGTATCAAGGTGATGAATGTATGTGTGAGTACATGTGCACGTAGGTAATACACACATAACATTTGTGAGATATATAATATTAGATGTGTAACTCATTCAGACTTGGCCAGAAAGAGCTATTGTAGTGCTGGCTGAACAAATTTATGCAAATCAGTCACTGATGAAATTAATAACCTTTGTAATATTCTTCAGGCAAATCAAATGCTTGTAGAACTGTTAGTCCCAGGGTTCCAACCTAGAAAATAGGTTATGATGGAAAAATAAGTCTTAACAGAGGAAGAAGGTGTATGAAGAGGGAACTGTTTGTTGTCCATCTCCCCGCCACCATCCCAAGGCCATTCTTGGCTTAATCCACCAGGATTAGTCTTTCTTGCACAGCTGGTACTCGGCTTTGGGAGTTTGTTGCTTTAGAAGGCTGTGAAGGCAAGGAGTGCCAGCAGAGCTGGGGATTACACAAATTCATAAACAAAAGGTGCAAGCATGGATGTGCCCTCTAATGTCACAAGTTGGAACATGGAAAATTCCAGGTAGATATAAGGCCAAAAATTTTTTTATCATGACAGTGGTCAAATATAGCACAAGTCACCCAGAGAGGCTGCGGGATTTCCCATCCTCAGAGATGTTCAAGACCAAACTGAACAAGTTGATCTCAGTCCAACTCAAAGTTGGACTGAGTTGTCCCAGAGGTTCCTCCCAGCCTAAATTATTCCTTGGTTCTCTAACCAAGTTACCAGATCTTCCTTTTACTCCTCTCTTTCTTCCCTCTCCTCCCCACTGTCTTGATTTCTCCCTAACATGGCTGGTCTTGCAGGGGGATGGGTTTGGTCTCTGCTCTTGCCCAGAAACCCTCAGGCTGTGGCTGTCAGGATTCCCATAATACTCTCAGGGCTCACATCTTTCAAGGCTAACTTCTTTGCTCTTCTCTCTGGAGACTTTCCTGTCCCAGCCCCTTGAGACAGAATTGGTTTCCTTGGGCAGCAGGTCTGTGTTTTCCTCTGTCCAGTGGGAACCCCTGGGATTTGACTGGCCTGGGAAAGGGCTGGCCCAGCCCTGCCACCAAACTGTGGTTTCCATGGTCAAGGTACACCAGTTTCCTAACATTCATCATGCTCCTGCATTTTACTTGGCCCACATCCCTACACTGAAATTTTGCCTGGGCATCAAGTAAGCATTCACGCCAAAAAGAAAAAAAAACCCAGACAATTTTGGCCCAGCTGTCCAATGGCCTAACACTTTTAAAAGTGGGAATGTACTCA
Organism: Pardalotus punctatus; assembly: GCA_013400915.1. NCBI lineage: Eukaryota > Metazoa > Chordata > Aves > Passeriformes > Pardalotidae > Pardalotus > Pardalotus punctatus. The sequence goes on from VZTX01025329.1 coordinate 838,345, forward strand.
AGTTAAGCTGGTTTTGGTCTCTGCACAGCAAATGCCTGGCTGAGCTGGCCTGTTAATGGAAGTTTATGTGGAAATGAAGAGGCAATGACAGCATGAGATGTATTAACAGGAAAGAAGACACTGGATTTCAAGTGCCCATGCTAGAACTGGGAGTCTGTTTTAATGTTTTGTGCATCTTCCTGCCCTGAAGTATTTCAAACACTCACGTCTTGTTTGCTGAACACTCTGAACAATACACATGTAGTTACAGATTGGTATCATAAATCACCTAAAGAACAAGACGGCCTTTCAGAACAGAAAGGACAATTTTGAGGAAGTTTATTTTTTAAATGGCAATATTTATCCACTTAGTACTTTAGAAAGAAAAGAGTCTCAGCTGTTGGGCCTGAAAACCACTTGGAAAACATTAGAAAAAGCCTGTGTTCTCGCTTTAACGTTGTATATTTCTGTGTATATGTGAATGCACATGTATACGTACATATGCATGTAGTTGTGTATTTTAAAATTCAAACAAAATAGAAGTGGGTAGGACCAAATTTCCCTAGCCAAGTGAAATCCAAAGCTCCAACTTCATTTTAGATAAATACACATTTTTGAGCCAGTGTGGCGATATGAAGCTAAACAGGAACAGTCAGGATAAGCAGTGATGGAAGCTGAGTTTCTCTTTCAGAGGCTGTGCTGGAATGGCTGCATTGGCAGAGACCCCAGATGTAGCTGTGTATATAATAATGGCAGGATCTCCATCTGATACAGCTATGTTGAGTCCCCTGGTAATGCAAGCTGGGTCAGCAACATAAATCTTGGAAGGTCCTACTGAATGTTGATGTTCTACCTCAGGAAGATTTCCAGACTTTGTCTTTGTTCAGAGCGGGGTTGAAAACCTGAAACTTCAAAAGCACTCTAAGGGACACCTTTGGGAAAAAGAACACAAACAAATATGAGGTTGTTTGATTTAAATTCAATCTAGTTATCTGATTAGTTTTTATTTTTTAGTGTTTTCATTTTGCACTGTATTTGATAACTACTTTCTTACATTATGATCCATGCTACAGTAGGATATCAAAATGAGAAGCTGTTCTGTGGTGGAAATCAAAAACTACTTTTATTCTCAAAAGGTGGAATAAGATATTTCAGCAACTTTTCTGCTCGATTTTACAAATCTACCAGATTTTAATAGAACCAATTAGTCTTATTTCCAATGACATTTCTCTGCCTGACCCAATTTTAAAATATCAAATAATTAGAGAGCAAAAGACATACCTGATGGCCAGCAGCTTCCTGTAGACAAATCCTGCTCCTAAGTTTGGTGAGTTTTTCTCTTGATCAGAGAAGGCAGTTTATCAATGCAGGGCATTGCCAAAGGGTGCAACAGACTCCCTAAAGCATGAATTTGGTAAATCATGACCAGACAATTTTTTAAGACTTGCATTTAATCAGCTAAAAATTATGAGGGCAGATGTAGAAACTATGAAGCAGAATTGCATAACCTGTGTAAATGATCAGAAAGATCTTCCTGGCCCTGTGTCAGTCATTGCTTGTGATTCAGTTCTGAGTTCAGTAAAAGGGGATGTGTACAGTGATGTGCTGTTTACCTGCTCCCCATCTGGCAAACTGCTCTGTTTCAGAAGCCTCCCTCACAGACCCAGCACAGGCTGCCTGCAAGCTGCATTTTTCATTTACTCAGCTGTGCTACTTACACACATTCTATGGATCGACTTAATTACCCAGGTTTTGCAAGTGGGGCTACTAAACACAGCAAGGGTTCAGCAGCTGGGGTATGAAGTGGCTTCAACTTAAAGAGGTGTGTGAGAGCTCAGACTGGTCCCACAGGCAGTCCAGGGAAAGGTGATGCCCTCTCACTTCACACTGGCCTCTGTTTCTGTGAAAGGGATAAATTGGTGATGAATGTTTGCTCTCTGCCATGAAGAGAACAGAGGAAGTGATCATCATCACTACTCCCTTCCAAATAATAACTAAAGCATCCTCTTCATTTTCATGGACTCTTCAGTATTTGATCACCTGCCCCTCTTGAGCAAAGTGTCCTCTTCCCAGAGACACATCACCTGATTTGTTAGACCTGCCAAGGGTTTGGCTTGGCTCCAGCTCTCCTGTGCACATGGGCAAGTCTCTTCTTGGTACAAAGAGGTCCTGACTTGTAACATCTCTGCTCTGAAAAGGTTTGTTGCAAAGCAGTTGTTCAGCAATTCATCAGAAACAGAGGAGAAATTATGATGCACAGTGTCACTCGTACTCTGCTGTGGATGGCCAAATTCAGATCAGGACAAAAGAAAAGAAAAAAAAACAAACAAACAAACTGCCCCCCCCAAAAAAAAAAAAACCCACCCCGAATCCAACCAAAAAACTAATTGAGGCTGCTGTCTTTCCTAATAAATGAAATGAGACAGAGAAGTCAGATTTCTCTCTCTGTCACATCCATCTTCACCTCTTCCCAGACATTTTTATCGGCCACTGAAGTTCTGAGCTTTTGAAGTGGGTCCTGCTCCAGGCTGCTGCAGGTTAGTACAAAAAACATGCATGGTTTGGGCAGGATTTCTCTGCTGATTTCTCACTTTATAAGTGTCAACTGCTACACTTGGTGTTTTCCTCCACCCTTTCCATACACTCATCATGGTGGCTGCTAGGTGGGAGGCAAGTGTACAGCACCCTGCCCTCTCCCAAAGGCCATGTTCTGCTCCTGGAGTGTTCTCCAGGCTCTCCAAGGAAGAAGGGGCTCCCACTGCAATCTGGCCATGGGAGAAAAAATGAGAGGAGACAAAGAATACCCAGGAAGAAGGAGGAATGGGAAGAGTGCTCTGAGTCACTGAGCAAACAGACTCAAGGCATCCAGGAATGCTGCACTTGCGTAGTTTCAATCCTGTGCCCAAAGAGCCTTGGCTATCCCAGACCTTGGCTGTGGTGGGCCTGGGGGAGAGAGGGAGGGGTCAGAGTTTCGCAAGGACATAATGATCTTGAGCAATTTCTGTGCAGGTATAAACACGATTCCCTGCAGCACTGCTTGGCACAAACGTCTCCTCACTCAAACAGGACTGAATGCATTTGTTTACTGTGCTTGATGCAAGGAAAACTTCTGACACATTTTATTTATGAGGTGTCCTAACATAGTGATACTTTTTGTGTGCATGAGGAAGGGAGGGAATTGGTTGACTCTCCATGGCTCCTAATTTGAATGGCTGAGGATTGTGTTTATAGAAGTCTGTGAAGGGATGTCTTAAAATCTATACAGACCTGGGCTGTGTAAGATGGTGGCAGAAAGAGATGAAGAGGCAAAGCAAGTCAGAGAGAGAGCCCCAGTATGAAGCAGAAGCCAGAAGCCAGTAAGACTGACACTGACCACGAGGCAAGGAAAATACAAAGCCTTGGTCAAGGCTCAAAAAAAACATGAAGCTGGGATTCATTGCCTACTAAGTCAGGAAATAGTGGGAAACACAAGGAAGAGATAAACCATCCAGATGGGGAGCTGGGAGAGGAGCAGCTGGGATTGTTGGGGCCAAGTGCAGGCAAGAACTGTAGACAGTGGGATAAGCCTTGAAACAAGAGCATGTACTGAGCAAAGTGCTGCTCAAAAGTGAGTCATTTAAAGGCAGTTTGGGTGCATCTGCCCTGCAGTTAGTTCTGTGAATGCAAGAAATTATTAGATTTGCTGGCATGGGCTGTTCTGCACAGGGCAGGTTACTATAGCAGTGTTTACTTTTATGGCAAACAAACTTCTCCAGTGTGAGTTACCTTGGGGACAAACCTCTCCACTGAGAAATAGTGATATTACAGCTCAGCCCATGTTTGAGCCTTTCCTTCATCTCTGCTCCCAGGAGGATTTGATGGGAAGAAGTTTTAATAATCACTTTAGGAAAGAGAAATGTACCTATAGCTTCCTGCTAACTGCAGTGTTAGAGCTGGATGGGTTTTCTGTGCAAACCAGTCCATTCAACAAACACACAAATGGAGTTTTGGAGAAATGGACTCTATTCATGCAGAGAGGTTGAATTTACCAAGAGTTTTGGCCCAGCTGAATGCAAACACATTCTGTGTAGGGATGATATGTAGGAGAAAGATATGGGAGGTGGAAGATGGTGATGAAAAGGTCAAACAAGATTTTGAATTTTCTTTGTTTTATCTGGAAAGACCCTCTTTTCATTCCATTCTCAGCCTCTTTTCATAATCCCCTCTTTCTAAGTTTTTCTTAAGGGCTTAGGCAACTTGCAAAGAAATCAAGCACTTTCTTTGCAGAAGGTATAAGTGGTCCAAAGTTACTTTTTCTTCCATCTCATTAAAAAAACAAACAAAAAAACAAACAAAAAAACCCAACCAAAAAAAAAAAAAAACCCACACACAAAAAAACCCAAACCCAAAACAACTAGCAACAAGGAATATTCTATATAATGTAAGTGGTGGAAATGAAGGCTGGTGCATGGTAGTCAGCCTGGAGCTGAGCCCTTGGGAAGTGCTGCATGGAGTTGGAAATGACCATGATCTTCAGAAGGAGAAGCAAGATATGTGCATGCCACCACTAGGGCAGGGTGGGGAAGGAGAATCTGAGAATCTGGTTCCTCCCTCCCTCACACACAAGACCATTGTGCTACAACTCTTGCGTGTTTGAGTGTAAAATCCACCCTGACCTGGGTGTGCGTGTACAGCATGAAGCACTGGCTGGTCTATATATATTCATTTTCCTGCAGGAAACATCCAAGTCACTTCTCCTGCAGTGCTTCTTCACCAACTTAATTGAAGCACTGTCTGCAGTGACGTGGTGAGGAGGAGAAGTCTCTGGCTGCCACCTCAGCTGAGCACCAACTCCCTAAAGGGAAGGGCTAATTGCATCGGCAAGGACCTTCCTTTGCCCAGTAAGCACTGATCTCTTTTGCCCCTGAAACATCCCAGTCCCTGAGTCACGCTATCCAAAGAATTCAGAGTGAAATTCAGCTCATCATATCCTGCTTTTTACTTGAAGAAAACAACAAGCAACAGGTCTGCCAACAGGGTCCTAATGCACTGGGACTGCTGTGAGCCCCCAGTGGATTCACGGGGACATGGGTGACATCTGTCCAGGAATTCAGATGGCTTCCTTGGTCCACATATCTGGATGTGTCAGAGGACACAGAGATACACTTGAGTTTCCAGAAAGGCTTCTTTCTTGTAACACATCTGCTGGTGGTGGTGGGTGTTTGCAAGGCCATTGCACTCAGCGCAGGGTGTGATGATCCCTCTGGACTTCAGCAGGATGCTCTGCAGCTTGCTTTTGACATAACCTAATGTGTTTTGCCTTCCAAGTCACTTCTAATTGCCAGCCTGAATTTTTCTGGAAGATGCTCTGCTTTGCTCTGCCGTTTTTAGGTGGCTCATTGACTGATACAAAATCTCCTTTCCCCAATTTTTTTTAGCACTAGTAGGAGGAGTATGTCAGGTGATAGGTACCATGAAGCTGACAAGAAAAGGATCGCCATGCAAAATGCTTCTCTCCCTATATTCACTTGAATATTTTGAGACATTTTAGTATGCAGGTAAAAATGTGACAAGATCTTGTTGGACACAGCACTTTGTGTCCACTTTGTTCCAGTCACAGGGGCAAAAGACAAATTTACTTTCCACCAGTATCAGAGTGTTCTGCAAGTTCTATCATCAACACCCCATGTTATTCAAAAATAGCAAATTCTGCTTTAGAACAAGCCACGAGAAAATGTGGAGTTATGACCTACAGGAATTCTCCTTTGACAGGCTGTCTGCTCATGTCACATGCAGAAAGCCCAGAGTAAGGCTGGTTTGCTGTGGGTTTGGTTTGGTTTCATTTTTTCCAAAGCCCAGTTTGTGTCCCTGGAGGGTACATGAGCCATAGCTAAAATCTCTCCGAGTTGTGCAGTGTAGCCTGCGGCTCCAGTAGCTGCTCAGGGATTTTGCAGCTGTTCTCCAGCAGAGATGTGTAATAACTGTGCAGTAACACAGACATATTTTCTTTCATAGTGGATGTTAATTTACGAGCTTGCTTAGAGCTTTAGCACTCTGCTGGTTTACTCTGCACCTTTTTGTGTTATACATAGCATTCCATGAACCAGGACAGCAACTGGATACGGGGTTGCCTCAAATCCTCGGCAAGGTCTGACACTCAGAAATTCCACCCTAAACCCAGCCAGGTCTTTTATCAGAGAGTATTATTAGTTCCCTCTAAAAGGCCCTGAGAGGCACAAAGTTGGGGTTGTTTTTTTTTAACCCAAACTTTTCTCAAGTGGGAGGTAGAAAAGGCAATGGGAGGCTTATTTCTGGTGAGAAGTTGCAGACTGAGTACAGGACACTTTTTTCTGAACTATACAACACACCTGAAGGTCCGAAAAGTCCTTCTGCCATTATATCTGGCTCAGCATTATTAACATGCAGAAACCACTTATTTGTTGCAGGGTCGAGGTCACATCACACGAGCATCTGACAGCTTCCTGCAAACTACAACCTTCTGAGAGGGACCATGGAAAACAGGCTTCATGCAACCACTGCTCTGCAAATAGGTGCTTGGGCACTCACCCAGAGGGATGGAAGGAAGAACTAAGGTTTACGTGGTTCCCCCAGCACGGCAAAAGGGGATTCCCATGCAGTAGGTGGGCATCCTACTCACTGGGCTGTGGCATATGGGTAGCATCCAGTCCCTGCTTCCCTACCCTACCCACACATCCAAAGCTCTCTTCAACTCTGGTCCCTTTCCTTCTAAATATCCTTGTATTTTCCAGTAAAAAAAAAAAAAAGTCTCCAAGTAGTCCCAGATGAAACCAACTACTAGGACTGAAAAAAATGTTTTATTTGGTCTGGTTTTTTTAAAGTTTTATTGGTTTTCTGAAACACACAGCAAACCAAATGAAAACCTCAGGTTTTTTTCAAGCACGGTTTAAACATGCAGTTAATTTCTCTTGGTTTCTACAGGTACTTTCTACAATACTTGGAGGTAAACTCATGCCCAAGTGTTTCATTGAATGAATTCCCCGTTCTCCAAACACAGGGAGATAACTATGGCAGCACAGTAGAGAAGTGCTAAAGAATCTCTTCTTGGGCTTCAGCTAGAGCAGCCTTTCAGAGCTTTATTTCCAAACCCAGACAAATCTCTAGAAGTTGTTCTGACACGTATTGTAACAGTAAATAAATAATCACATGGCACTTTATTCCACCACCAGAACTCTCTTAGCATGGGATACCAGTGGATCTGGATAAAGCCAATTCTAATTACAGATAAAAGGTTTGATGCATGAAAAGAAGCTGGTATTTACACCCAATTATCTGAGGGAGGAGAGATAGGGATGTGCTTCCTTTTATCATTTTCATTAAATTTCTTTTGAAATTAAAAGAGTCATTGAGTTTCTGAAGATGCAACAGTCTTTTCAACTCACCACCAGTAAGATACAGGTTGTTTTCCACGATGTGTTGTGCAAGTTCAGACAGTGGGATCTCTCCCTCCTCCCTTGACTCCAGGAGAGCATTGCAAGGTGCTTGCTCATCCAGTTGCTTCTTTAATGTCCCTTTGCTGAAGTTTAAACTCCTGGAGCTGCATTTCATGTATTTCAGGTCTGAGGCACCCCGTGTTTGTAAACTGCCTCTGCCTTCCCCTCACCTGAAGTAAATCGCTTTGAGTGAAGGAAACCTCCAAGCTTTTGGGGATTGTAAGGGTGGGGTAACAACAGCCCATTGAGTGCTAACAGAAGGCAGCTGTACCTACTGATGCCATTTTACCCCACAGAACCCTCAGAGGGAACAGAGAGAGGGGATGGGAAGCAGCCAGGTGGATGCGTTATCCCAAAGAAAGCAGCTCTCAGGAATGGGCCAGAGCAGGACCTTGTCAGCTCCATTGCTGCTTGGAGTCCAGAAGACCTGGTTTTTCTGACTCTGCTCTTCCCTCCCTCCTGGGCACTCTGAGCTCAGCCTCTTTTCTTGATCTTTGAGTAGATCACTTACTTCTCCTCTTCATTTCTCCATCTGCAAATTGGGGACCACGTGCGTAAAGCTCCCTGAAATCCTCTGCAGGGAGGTGCCACAGAATGGAAAGTATTAGCTATCAGTATCCTTGTTAATATTCTGCTCAACTCCGAGTGAAGTCACATAATCCTGTGTTTGGGTCATCACTATTTGTTGCTATGGAAATGTGTGTTATCAGATACGACAAATTCAGTGTCTGAGGACATCTGAGGAGGGGGAAAATCCTTTGTTTGGAGGAACACTTGTGTCGGTGGCAGGAAGCTTTGCAAGGAAAAGGGAATTCACCTATTTCTTTTGTTCTCCACAAATTGCTGGAATGAGTCAATACAAGCTCCCCACACTCAGCTCCTGGAAGCCGGTATCTCTTACCCGATGCACAATTCCAAAAGGACTACACACGCTGGGTGAATTTCCTGCAGTCGCATGGGAGTGCATCTGGTAGGATCATTAACACCAGAGCAGAAGACAAATGCAAAGTATGTGCTTGGCCATATGGGTGAACGTGAGCTGCTTAAGACTGTGTGCCATAATAGAGATGGAAAGTCTTACGAGAGAAGATCACTATCCCCCCACCTCTCTGGCAAGGGATTAAGGCAGTTGGTCTTGCAGGAGTATTCATAGAGCGTGAGGCCAAAGGGGACACTTAGGTCACCTAGGCCAACCTCCCGAATGCAGCAGGTCACAGTGTTTCTTCCACTGACCCTTGAGCTGAGCCCTGTAACTTTATGTTGAGGCTACAGCAAAGCTTCCAGCCAGACCAGAGAGGCAGATACCAACAATTCCCTGCCCAGCTTGTCCCAGTGAATAAACACTCCCACTGCTAACACATAACTGATAGGCGTGGGTGCAGATCAAGCCAAGCTTGTTGCAATGGGGTCAAACAGAAACTGGATGCGCTGGACCCATGCAGCTTCCTGATCCAAGCTGGTGGGGTTTCATCACCCTGCACCTCAGTCCCTCCTGGCTCCAAACCTCTGCAGGAATATGCCATTTCCCTGGAAATGTGCTTACTTAGTAATTGTCCAAGTAGTCTTCTTTGAGTGAAACGAAATAGGCTTTTTTGGCAACTTGCTACTAATTTCTGTGGTTCTTTATTGCACCTGTGGAAAATCTGACAACATTTTTAAATCTACAGATGTCCAATGCAGATAGGTGCTCCCTGCCAGTTCCGTGCATTGAGTCTATAGATAAAAAAAGCCCTTTTTGGATATATTCAGCATCACTTTCATTTCTAGACCTTTCTGTCAGATCCCCTGAGCAAAAGCTGTTGTAAGAGAAAACAAGGTTCAGGTTTTGATGTCTCTATTTGAGGTATTTCATGGCCCTGCTCTTACCTCATACTTAAAGATGAAACACAAGCCCCGCCTTTATTTCTCTTTGGATCTCTGTATTGAGTGCATTCCTCATCCTTTACCAGTTTTTCACGGGGCTTTCCTCCATGCCCTGTAGAAAGTTGATTTCAGGTTGAAAGCAGGAAGAAAGGTGCCTAAGACCAAGCAGGCCAGGATAGCTTTTCTTAATTAAGATCTTTATTTTCAGCTATTCAGGCCGATTGTAAAAGCTCAGCAATACTTGGAGGGATGCAGCAATGGGCAGGCAGGGCTGATAAGAACCATTGGCTGAATATCATGTATATATATTTTTAGCAGGTAAACACCTGTATCCAGCACTAACAGAAGGCTCTTGAAGTGAGAAATGGCCAACCTATGAAAATATATATATATGTGCTTTTAGGTATGTATGTATGTGTGTGGGCATGTATATGTACATATATATATACACATACATGTGTACATATACATATATGCATATTTAGTTTCTATGACAAATGTTTAATACATTTAAACTAAATTTTCCATATTTAATGGGAAGTTCTAGTGACAGACTTGTCACTTGTAGGGTAATTGTAGATTGTGCTCTATAAATTCCCTGTCTGCTAAGAAAGATGATGCACCTTTATTTTGTACAAGTTTCAGATTTACAACTCCAACAGTAAAGATCAGGCTGGGAATCTGAACAGCAGCTTACTATTTCTGCATCTCTACTACCATGGTGATTTTTCCCATCAGAATTGAAACTACCAATTACAGGGCTGAAGCATGAAACAAGACAGGATATACTTCTCTTTTCCATCCAAATCAGCAGAACCTGCAAAGCTCTTGGTACTTGTAATTAACATTAACACGCTCCAAGGCACATTCAAAAATCAAGAAGACATCCAGAACTGCCTAATGTGTTGCTCATCAGAAGCAGAAAGAGTGAACTTAGATCGCATTTGCAGGAAGCCATTTTTGGACATTTTCCATTGCTATTACAAATTAATTCGGTGCCTGTGACACTGTTACCTCCTTCCACATGTTGACAGTATTCAGTACAGCTATTGCAGACCAGGAAAAATGCTGGTGGGGAAAACCAGTGTCTGTTTTCCCATGTGTGATGGGAGAATGCAGGTGCTACATGTTTTCCAGCCTGGCAAGTTGTTCTTCACGAACCTCAGCTTTTCTCTTTGCTGAAGCACAGACCATAATTCTGACCTTGCAGGATGGTTTAGCAAGAATTACACAGACTTAATTGTTAGGGCAGTTGCAGGTAAAAACCCCAAATAGACATATAATAATGCACAACAGAGTGCCATACAATTTTAGAAATATTTAATACATCCAAATTCTGCATGTGCTAGCCACAATATATGCCACTCCTTACTAAAACTCTACTTAACTAAAAAGAAGTTACAATTTTGTAGCTTTGCTTCATGCAGTTTCTTTAGCCAGGATTTGGAAACGTGTCTGTATCATTCTTTTTCCCTCCAGGTCAACTTTTGATCATTTTGGCTGCTTGCAACAAACACTTGGCAGAAGGGGAGGGCACTCAGTTATGCTGCACTCCTATTATTTCTGTGGATTATTGTCTCTGCTTTAAGGAGAGAGAAACCTCATTAGCTTGCGGGGGAAAGCAGCAAAAGGACCTTAACCACAGCAGGCACAAAGGGTGAATACAGATGTTGTAATGGCCCTACCACAGCTGCATTTTGTGGTTTTTTTGGACTCTGGAGTCTCCAGTCACAAGACAGGCAACCCCAGGTAGTTCGGCTCTGCCTCTTTTGTTTGTTCTTGGAGTTACTTGTTTCAAACCTCACTAGGCACACATCAGATGCCAACATGAGAAACTCAGCCCACAGCCCAGGAGCTACAAACCACATCAGCAAGACACACTTCTTTCACTTGCACATCTCTTCTGAGCTCCAGCCAGTCTGAGCCCAGCAGAGCATTTCTGCAGATCAATCCTGACACTGCTGAGCTTTGTTATCAGCCATCTCCCATCTGAATTTCTGCAAACCCTTCGATGGCAGCCAGTGCCGGGGACCAAACAGCGTAAACCAGGGGACTGCCATGCACTGGAGAGCAAAGGCTGGGCACTGTCAGCTGCCGAGGCTGTTGTTAAATCCTGCGCTGCCCTTGGGTAAGGAGTTTACTCAATCAGTAGTTGATGAGGACATCTCCAGGGCACATTCAAAGGGATATAGGTGTTAGGACACAACAACAAATACAGTTTTTAATCCTGGGCTGGGCTGGGCAGGAAGCACTTAGAATCATTAAGGTTGCAAAAGACCTCTAAGATGATCACCCAGCACTGCCAAGTCTGCCACTAAACCGTGTCACTGAGTGCCACATCTACACATCTTTTAAATACCTCCAGGGATGGTAACTCAACCATTTCCCTGGACAGCCTGTTCCCATGCCTGACCAACCATTCAGTAAAGGATTTTTTTTTAACATCCTGTCCATACACATCTCAAGGCTGTTTGCTCTTGTCCATCACTTTTTGCCCTGGAGAAGAGGCTGACCCCCTTGCTACAACCTCTTTTCAGGGAGCTGCAGAGAGAGATAAGGTGCCCCCTGAGACTTCTTTTCTCCAGGTTAAACACCCCCAGCTTCCACAACTGCTCCTCATAGGCCTTGTGCTCCATAGCCTTCCCCAGCTTTGTCAGCCAGCTCAGGACATGTACATTTGGATCTGGTTTAGCACAACTGACTGTTAAAACACATACCCAGAGAACACCATTACTTGACTCCTTTATGAAGATCTGTCTTGTGACTGTGACAGAGCAGATATCTTCTCCTGTCCCTGCTCCCTAGAAATGCTGCCCTGGCACTGCCCCGTGGCTAATTGCCATTACCTCTGGGGTGGTGTATACCAATATTTACTGGCTTGGCTTCTCCATGCAGCGGAAGAGATGCCTGCAGCACATGCTGGTGATGTGCCTCACATCCTGCTGGATGTTTCCAGCCTGCTCCTGACTGCATGGCTTTGGTCTGCTCTCTGCTTCTGTACAAGCACTTCGGGATTTTCCAGCAAAAAACATATGCCCATTCCCTGATTTTCTGCTCCCTTTCGTCAGATTAAAATGGTGCCAGGTAAAGCTTAAGGGTTTTAACCAAGCAAAACAAAAATGATGGTGAAATGAAGCCACGAGTCTACAAGGTAAGACTGATTTTGTGTTTGGTACAGGTACCCGAGGGCAAAGTTTTGTGGTTTATTCATCTTGACTGCTCCAGGATGCCTCTCATTTCAGACACAATTTCAGCAGTTCTGAATGATGACTTTTGGTCACTAGTGACATTTTCTGTATCTCCTAGTCCACTTGAGTTTTAGCCTCCAGTTCTAGCCACCATTTCCTGGACTATTTCCACTTGGAAGCAATTCTCCACCTCACCTAGCTGTGTCTTCCTGCTCCCAGTCCTTCCATCTTGAAACCTCAGCCCTTTCTCCCACGTCTCATGAAGCTGTCTGTAGGGACAAACTCCTTTCCCAGCCCTCTCCTCCACGTCCACATCAGCAGTGCGCTCTCCAAGCCTCTTCCTTCCGTGCTCTTTTCTTAGGCTGGACTCCCTTCTCCAGCTCCCCCCGCCACCTCCCCTGCTCTCCAGCAAAACCCAGCTCTCTCCGACTTCCTCCTCCACAAGCGGCTGCAGCAGCTTCCTCTGGCCACGGCTGTCCCAGACACTCTGGCTCCACGGCACGCCCTCCACGTGCACAAAAACACTAAACCAGGGCTTTGCTTTCTTATTCAAAAATTCGGCTCAGCTCAGGCAGCTGTGCCATTGAGGAAACTTGCAATGCCTGTCACCCACTGTGCCACCACCAGTATGGACACACCAATTGGCTCTGCCAGCCATTGTGTCCCATCGCTGTCAGGCATTTGTTCGTGTCCTTATCATCCCTGTGTCCTGTAGAGCCTCCCTGACACAGAAGGATATTTTTTCAAACTATATCTGATGTTTTGTTACAATGCAGGTGCCCCGTGGTTTGCAGAGGGCACCAAAATTGTAACTGGATCTGTAGGAAAGCACTCTGCTTGGGTGGGAGTTTGCACAAGAGATGGGGAAAATTCTCCTGGAGTTAGTGCCTGTGGGCAAGCTTGGCCGGAGGCACTGTAGGGAAAGGGCTGGACAGACAGAGGCACATCTGTCCCTGGGAGCCCTGTGCACTCAGCTGCCCCCCAGGTCCATGACTCACCATCCTGCACAGTCAGCTTGTATAACAGAGGGTGAATCCCTCCCTGAGAGTGGATCCTGTTGGAGCTTAATTGGATGCAGGCTGCTCTGTGTGTGTCACCCCCTGGGCAGAGCTGTCAGCGATGGGGACAGGACCTGGCCACCTCTGAGCCACCTTGCCATGGCCAGCAGTGGGGCTGCTGTTGCCAGTGAAGTCCGGACCACCCCTGGTGACCTGTGCCCGGTCTGTGCTGACGTGATTGCTGGCAAAGGGATAACCAAGATCTCAGCACAGTTCTTTCCTTTGATACTGCAAGCTGCCAGGCAGATGTGTGTTTTCAGGTCTCATGAAAACTCAGCAGGCTTGGAATAAGCTGCAACTTGGCAGAGACATCCAAAGAATATCCAGATGTTGCAGGAAGTGCTGTCAGGTGGGGTCAGCCTAGGACTAATTCAGTGCTGGTAAGGGCCATGGTGTTTCTGGCCTTCAGCCTTCAAAATAGAAAGCTACTTTTAATTTCCTGGTGGCTTGTGGCCACTAGAACCACCAGGACCTTCTGTTCCCAGCTGTTGGAGTCTGAATGTCATTGGCCAAGCCCACTTTTAATTTACTTAATTTTCAGCTGCAGTTTAAACTAGAGAAATTTTGTTGATTTCCTCCTTTCTAGGCAATGGTTGTGTAACACTTCTGGCTTGAGAGACCTGCTGTGTTCCAGTCCAAAGCAGCTGTGCTGCAGTGGTGGATTTCGGTGATCTGCATTGCTTAGATACAGTGTTTGTCATCTGTCTGGACACCCTTCAGTCTGGTGGAGGGACTCTATGAGGATAATGAGTTAAATGCCTTGACCTCATTTGGGAATTTCACTGGGGAGCATGTGCAGAACTTGGCTGGCGAGGGGGAGGGATAGTCAGCCTGTTCTTTACATTTCTGTTCGCTTAAACTACATATGCTCTGGCACATGCTACCTGGGAAGCCTGGCATTGCTGCAAGCTCCCCATCTCAAACAAACCGGGGTTCTGCCCACAGAATGGAAGACTGCTTAGGGAAGTGGTGCCAGCAATGTCTAGAGATGATTTCTGTGCAGGGAGGTGACAAGAAATGTCTAGCTCTTTCACAGAGGGGTGAAAGGTGGAGTGACATGCAATCAGGAAAGCAATCTTGCATCCATTACCAGAGTGGTTTGTGCTAGGGCAGTGAGAGGACATGAAGACACCAGAGGGTGTAAAGGAGGATCAGTGAAGTTGGGCTGCAGGTGGAAAATGAGCTTTGGGACTGAGGGCCAGGATACTCTTTGCTTGTCAGACCACAGGTTGAGAAGTGACTTAATCACAGTGGGTGGGTGATTCCACCTGAAAGAGAATTGAACGAGGGGAACTGGAGGCACTTTTGAGTCTTGCTAGTGAAGGTGCAACACGAGCAAACAGCATGAAGCCTGGCAAACCCAACCTTGCAGTAAGGAGTCCACTGACACTTCACCTTTCCACTTTGTTGTAGCAAGACAGGATGCTTTTCTGCACAATGTTCTGTGATCCAGCTACTGGGAACACCCTTCAGTGAAATGAGTATGTACAACAGAGCAAACTTGCATGGTGAGGGGAATACTCTTCCCTCTGAATCAAACTCTTGCTCTCCCTCTTCCTGGATGTTATGGAGAGGAAGACCAGCTGCAATTTTCCTCAATGTGGTTATCATACATATGGCTCTGTCTTCAGATTATGACAGTAATACAAGCTCATGGCTTCTGTGGGAGTACATGCATTCTAAGAGTATATTTTTGGCTCATTTGCCACTTCCCTCTGAAGGTTCAGAATGCTTCCAGTTCCCAGTATGACAGTAAAAAGTGACAAACCTGAAAATTGAAGTGTTCCTGAAAATAAACTTCTGCCTATCTGATACCAGGCTGATTGGCCTTGCTGTCAGACCTCACATGCTCTAAGAGGGTGCACACAGATTGGTTTCTCCAGAAGGAAACAGAAGGAAATGCATGTACGTCTGCAGAGGGTTGGGTGATTCAGTGGGGAGTTCCCAGCAGCAGGCAGTGAAAGGATGCTGGGCTTACTGGAAATGCCCAGGTGTCATTTCCCCTGGACAGAGCATGAGTGTGGGTGGCTGAGCTGGCAGGCTGAAGTCACCAAACCACACTCACCAAGCAATTCTTTCTTGTGGACTCAGTTTGAGCAACCCAGCGAAGCCAGACTTTGTGCCCTGTGTGGAAGACAAGCAGGGACCTTTGCCAGCAGCTACCTGCTAAACCAAAGGGAATAGAATAGAATAGAATAGAATAGAATAGAATAGAATAGAATAGAATAGAACCTTTCCAATTGGAATGGACCTATGATGATCTTCCAGTCCAAGTTCCCCACCACTGCAGGGCTGATCAGAGGTTACAGCATGTTGTTAAGGGCATCGTCCAAATGCGCCTTCAAACACTGACAGGTTTGTGGCATTGACCACCTCTCAAGGAATGCTGCTCCAGTGTTTGAACACCCTCCTAGTAAATAAATGTTTTGTGTTGTCAAGTCTGAAATTCTCCTGGAGCAGCTTTGAACTATTCCCATGTGCTCCATCACTGGATCCCAGGGAGACGGCGTCAGCACCTCCTTCTCTGCTTCCCCTCCTCAGGGAGCTGCAGAGAGCAATGAGTTCACTCCTTAGCCTCCATTTCTCCAAACTTGAAAAGCCCAGAGTCCCCAGCTTCTCCTCACAGGGCATTTCTTCCAGCTCTTTGACGAGCTTTGTTGCCCTCCTCTGGATGCATTCAAATGCCTTAACTTCTTTCTTACATTTTGGGGCCCAGAACAGCACATGGTTCTCAAAGTTATTGTGCACAAATGCTGATACAGCAGGATAATCCCCTCTGTTGATTCGTGAATTGCTTGTTGGGGAGAGGCTGAGGTGCTGCCATCCCCTCCCTGCTGTAAGACGAGGACATTACAGAGGAGCACCATCTCTGAAAGATCTGCTGGGAATGCGTGTCTGTATACATCCATGACAGCAAATACCCTTCTGACTCCTTGTAACAGCAAGAAAAGGATGTAGAAATGAGGAACACAAAAAAAAAATTATTGCCTGGGACTCCTAGATTTACTGCCTCATAATTGATTTTCATATAAGCTGTTTATAGTATTCAAATGGCATACACAAACTTTTGTGCATCTAGTCTCTAAGAAATTACTGATGTTCATTTTACACATTGTCTGGGACCTATTAAAAGTTACTAATAAGGGTGTTATCCACTATCAAGTTGAACTTTTAATCAGTGTAACACTGGCAAGTCCTGGCCAAAAGGGTTGTGGACCATGCTTGAGCAATAGGTGGAAGTACAACAAGAAAAGTGGTGCAACAGTTGTACATGGCAGTGTTGCCACATCCCCTTTTGACTCTTGACTCTAGCTTGGTGAGGGTCAAAGTGAATATATTCTGTTTGAGGTTCACAACTGCTTTTTCCTCAGACCAGAGAACAAGAATCTTGATTCATTTTGCCTTCCTCTACAGTAGTGAGTCTCAAGTTGCCTGGCTGTGTCATGGAGGCACAGTTCACCCAAGCCCTTTTCTGCCACTGTTGAGGATCAGTCTATTCCATTCCTAGATTCTGACTGAGACATTATAGTCTTGAGAGGATCAAGATATTTTGCATAACCAAGTCACTGGATGCAGTACTCATGTGAAATCCAATGGTCTGTGACTGCCAAGCCAGGTAAGACAAACTAATGGCCTCTTCTGGTTTCCAGCTGCATCCTGTGTTGTGTTCATGTTGTTTTGTGCATAGTGCTCCATGGGGCTGGGAGCACGGTCACTTTTGGGATGTGTGGATGGGGAACCAGGGTGGGCCACTCTGAGGTGTCACAGCCAAAGGACATCCCCACCACTGTAGGGGCTGTAGGAAGGTCCAGGCTGAGGGGAAGGTGCTGAGCGCAGTGGGAGTGAGTGCCCTGATATTCTTCCAGGAGGGATCCCAAGAGCCTGAGGGTGCTGTGCTTTGAAATCCCCCCTGAGATGTCTCCTGGGTGGGCAGGATGGGGTTTCAGAACTGTTCTCAAACTGCTCAAGAGCTCATGTATCTGCAGAGTGTGCAATGCACTGTCTCTGTGTGGAATTCCTACCAATGCCTGTGATGTTTTCCAGGCATTTCCTTTTCCCCCTGCTGTCTCTCCTTTCTGTCTCCTCTCCCATACTGCAACCACGGACCCATCCCCAGCTCCAAGTGAGCTGCTTTGGGAGGGGAAGCAAGATCCCTGGGGCGTCCCTGGATGTTGTGTAGCTCCCGTCTCAGACAGTACCGTGACTGCTGATGTGCATCGCTCTCAGAGCACCACTCACAAGAGAAACGTCTCGCATGTTCTTCTTGGCTCTTCTATTCCCAGTCACAGCAATTATGTGCACTCTTTTTGGCCTTCATTTGCACTAAGCTGTTGTGCCTCAAGTGAGTGCTTATTAGCACTTCCTTCTCTGAAAAGGAGTGACTGCAAAATAAGCCAAGGGTCATTTCCCTTCCCTTGAGACCAGGAGACATCCTGGCTTTTAAATCAAGCTCCATAAATTATAAGCCTTAGCATCTCATGTGTTTCACCTGGAGAGGAGTGGAGGTTACCCCAGAGAGAGCAAGGAAAAGAAACCCCTGATGTGACAGTACATTGCTTGGGCAAGTGTTCTTAAGGTATATGAGACAGCACAGACCAGAGAAAAAAGCAATCATTAATATATCAAGTGTGTGACATGAATCAGAAGAAGTGGAAGAAGGAAATTACCATTTTCTATTTCTTGCATTGTCTTTACTTGCATATCATCCTGCAGGGTTGGGCTTTGGCAGGTGGAGCTGCTAAATATCAACCAAAAAAAAATGCTGCCAGTAAATAAAATGCTGTTGTTGAAAATCAACACAAATAGACGGTGCTATGTGTGATGAATATAAACTTTTAGACTGAAAGCACTCCTGATATTTGCAATACTCACCATAAACTCAGAAAAAAAGGATTCAGACTGTCAGAAGCTTGAAACTTCTGCAAGTCCATAAAAATCCCAAGTTTCCCAGCACATAAATTGTCTTCTCATTACTACCCACAGGTTTCTCTAACCCATTCTGATTCTTTCTGTGAGAGATTCCAGTGGCAATAGGTGTCAGAGAACAAGGTGGCCCCTAACAAATGTCAGTGGGATGATGCTGCAGGGAGGTCAAGAGCTGCAATGTCTGGCTGGTTTCGGTGGTGAGGATGGTATCAGGACCTCAGCATGTTCTGCTGCTCTGATGGAGTATCCCTCTTGTGCCTGTGGTTACATCCTGAGAGCAGAAACAAGGGCTGCACCAAGGAGTTCCTCTGTGCCCCTTCCCTGGGGCTAGCTTTTCTTTTCCCCAACAATCCCATGGCTTTGCTGGGGCCTCTGTTTTAATTACTTCTCTAGAGACATGGCAGTGATGTTTCTATAAGTTGCCATATTCATTAGGGCTCGTGGCTCAAAGTCAAGCTTTTCTAAACCCAGGAGGTGCTTAATGAGATATTCACCCAGCCCAGAGCTGCGGCCCAACCCGCCTCCACCAGAAGGGTTCATGGAACAGTTCATGGGTAGGAGACAAATGTGTGCCCAGAGTTCTTTCACTCCACTCCAGGAGTGCACGTCCTGCATGACCATGGCAAGAGGGCAGCCTGATGGTTTTATCCTCGAGAAGGGATTAAATCACCAGCACCCCATCCACCAGCATAACCTACAAGGTGGGTACGTGGGATGATCCTGGTGTGGAAGCCACACCTGAACACAAGCTCTGTGTGGCATTACAAGCCCACCTCAGCCTGAAAATCCCAGCATTGCTCAGGTATGGAACAATCTCGCCTGGTGTCATCTTCTCCAGTGACAGACCGGGCTGTGGGTGAGGGTGTGCCACAGAGAGAGAGAGAAGGAAAGGCTTCAGCAGAATATTATTTCTTGATTTTTCTCCTGCAATTAAGAAAGTGTTTTTCATTTTCACGTGCCTCAACTCCCACCAGCTGCATGCACCCACCCACAGCATGTGTGCTGTGTTTTTATTACGGCTGTAGCCTCAGGTAGCGTGGAATTGGGGCCAAGCATACATTAGTAAAATTAGAAGAAATATCATCTGACGGGTCCGGACGGTGCTGTGGGCAGAGCATATTTGGCAAGAGTGCTTCCTTTGCAATTCAGCCCAGAGACATTCCCTGATCCTATCTGAACAGGGACTGAACTTGCAAAACGAGTCCCAGCTTGTGAGCTGTGAGTCAGGGATGTCTTAAACACTGCCTCAGCATCCAACACCAACAAGCCCTTTTTATCTTGTTCATCCTGCTTAAATAACTGCAGCAAGCCCTCATGTTAATAGACCAGCCTTAAGAGCCATAAGACTGGGGTTTTTTCACACCGTCCAGCACTTGCCCTTGTGTATCTGGCCGTTTCTGACCCATTTTTGTCCTTTTCTCTGGTTCAGCTAATGGGACTCTCAGCTGCACTGCTCACAGACAGTGGTTTGAAACCTGCATCTGCCCCATAAGGCCACATTCATGTCCTTCACTGGTGAGCCATAAGGATACCCTTCAGTGGGTTTCTCTATGCATCAGCCTTTGAAGGATGTGTGTGCTTAAAATCAAGTATACTTTCCAACTTCTTTCCAGTAGCTTCCTAGTAAAGAAAGCCTCCTTCATGACTCAAGAGCTTTCGTAAATTTTCTGCCAGGACAGGCCAGGACTGGCCAGGGCAGGCTAGAATCTGTAGATTCACCCAGTGTTTACATCCTGGGATGATATACCTCCATCATATCTTAGAAAAACTGATTAGAAATGTTGCATTTGGGAACCATTTGTTGGAAAACAGTGGTGGAAAACATCAGGTGCAAGAAAGACAGGACTTACACTGGTCTGTTCCAGAAAATCCCACCTGGTATTGGTGTTGCAGTGTCTCAAGCTGTCCTTGCCCAAGTTTCAGTGAGAGTGCAGATGCAAAGGCAGTATGGATTAATGACTACAAAGCTGCATTCACCTTATTACTATAAGATGGAAAGAGAAAATACTGTTTACCTGTGAAGCAAAGGAATTTAAGACAGAAGTTTGTAGTAACAGAGAATAAAAGCATAGTGGTTTATTCAAACACAGAACAATAGAGACAAAAGGGTGATAAAAAAACACTACATGGGATGGGCCTGATGTCTTCATAGTCTTGATTTATCTTATTTCAAAAACGGGCATGTCACAGGGAATAAATTAGTCCTGGATGGTTATAAAGAAATTGCAGTTCTTTGTGGGAGAGAGAGGGTCGTACCCTCATGTGCCAAGGATGTACCAAGATTAACCATTCTC
This sequence comes from Pardalotus punctatus, assembly GCA_013400915.1. Taxonomy (NCBI): domain Eukaryota; kingdom Metazoa; phylum Chordata; class Aves; order Passeriformes; family Pardalotidae; genus Pardalotus; species Pardalotus punctatus. Next base: position 859,104 of record VZTX01025329.1, read on the forward strand.
TCATGTACCAAGAAAGACATGTTCAAATCTAAATTTCTCAGAAGGGAGGAGAAGGATCAGATTGGAAAGAAAATAAAGGCAGCTTGAAACTGGTTTTATCTTAAATATATTTTGCTCTTCTTCCACAATACAATGCAATGCATGCCCCTTTTCTCACCTTCCTTTTGTTTTGCAGTATCACTCATTACTCTTTATATGTCAGAACTGCCCACTATCAGCACCATGCACATTCCTTCAACAAACAACACCGTTCCCCTCTCATGGGCTTAGGATGACTTATTTCAGAGATATCATTCAAGGGCCTTAAATATATTGGTCTTAGAGCTATTTTTACTTGCAAGTGCTTGAGCCAGACCTTTGATGTTTCACTTGGGTTCAGGGTAAAATGGAGAATGCATTAAAATAAGCAAGATCTGGTGGTTTTGTTCTAAGTGTTACCAGGAGCCAGGGTGAGACTCAGAAGAGGAAGGGAAGGGGATTGCCAAAGATTTCCGTTGGATACTTACTCTCTCCAGGGCTTGTAAATCTGTTCTGTAACCCTCTTAATCCCTCCTCCTGCAGGGGAGTGTGGTATTGCTGAAATCTTCATGATCTCCTGCAAACAAAGGTTTTAATGCAGCCTTTTGTTTATTGTCTTGAAAGAAAAAGAAAAAAAGAAAAAAAAAGAAAGAGGTCATTTTTTCTTTGTAGCCTGAAGGCTCAGGGAATTTATCGAGTGCCCTATCCTGCTCTGCTTCCCATCCAGCATTTTGACAGGCATGGACTAGTCCGTATCCAGACATCACCTTGCTGGATGTGCCGAAGGAATTGAGCACTTGGGTCCAGGTCATGACAATTTTCCAAAGTCTGGCTGAAGGGAGGGCAACCACAACTACCCTCATCTGATGCCACCTAAATGCAAGACAAAAGGGGACTGTCTGCTTCCAACCTCAGTGGACTGTACAGGAAATTATTCACATTCAAATCAAAACCATTGTGTGACCATGCCCTGGTAGTCCTGCTGCCTGCTTGCTGCTTCATCTAATGAGTTTTACTTACCTTTTACTCCATCTTTCAGCATGTGGGTAGACCCATCGTTATCTGTACCTATTTCAAGGACACTGTGTTTTAGAGGTAGGCAGGTATAAACCTGTCGTGTCTAATAGGCCTATGAAGAAAGGAGAAAAAAAGGTTTTTTGTTTGTTTTAAAAAAAGGAAAAGGAAATCCTATAGAAGCCATTTAAAATAGAAAATATTCTGTGAAGAATATTGGATAATAGAAAGGAACATTTGGAGAAAAATAGAAGCAAGTCATATGCAAGTAAGCAGGGAAAATGCACAGTAAAGCAAGATGGTGTTGATGCTAAATTGGGAGGAGATTTGAGAGTGATTGAACAAAGTATTTACCCTGTGGCACATACAGAGATTAGCAATGTGGCCAGGAAATAACATCAGGAAAGTGGAATAATATGGACTACTCAGGGAAAAATATCCCCAGAGGACACTCAGAAGCAGCCATGTTAAGGAAAGATGGGAAGTGATAAAGGAGGAGAATCTACATGTAACTTCTGGCAGCCAGCTGGCATTGTGAAATTCTCTGCCATCTTCAGTGGGCATCACCTTAATCTGCCTTAGATACGGCTGGAATGTTGTGTTTAATTTCTTGGGATCTCAACGCCATACCCTGTAAAATCAGAGGTCTCAAAGGAGAGTAGAGGCATGATTGGATCATTTGGTGTGGGTTTGATTCATGAAGACGAAGTGATGTTTAGATATAAGCTGTCAAAAAGATAAGAAAATAGCAGCCTTGAGTCTACAAGTATCTGAAGCATGTAAGCAGGGTCACATAAATGCACTCGAAGAGGGAGAAAATAGGACAAAATAGGAAGAAGGAAAAATCCCCTACCAGAATTGAGAAGACAAGATTTGGATATAGGGTCTTAGAGAAAATTCTCTTGCATGCCTTTCTCTTTCAAATAGCAGGAAATGTCCTGTAGATGCAGTCTTGCTTGCATAAGATAAAAGATAATAATCTCAGCTCAAACTTTTCAGACCCAATTCTTCTTGATGAAAGTTTAATTTAAAAAGTGAGTTAATTTCTGCCATGGATACAGTGAGCTGAAAAAAACATCACCTATTCCAGTTTTCTAAAATTCCTTTAAAAATATTAATGTGTGCAATGATCAATCAAAGGAAAGCCAAGAAGCTGAGAGCTAAGAGTTAGCAAAATCATTAAAGAAACAGCAAAGAAATATAAAGAGCACAATGCATTCAAATCGGCACAGAGGGCCAGATGGTACATACCCAAGGGTATTAAAGGAATTAGCTGAAAAACTCTTAGGCCCCTTATCCATTATATTCAAGTGCTCCTGGAGAACTGAGGAAGCCCTGGTGACTGGCAGAGGGAAAACATCATACTTCTTTTCCAAAAGGGGAATTACAGATCAATTAACTTGACATCCTTTCCAGGTGAAACTTGGTCTCTAATAATCAGAAAGCACTATTAGCTGTTCTGCAGGAGGAGCAAAACAGAAATGTGTCACACACGCAGAGAGGTCACGTTAAGAGGAGCAGTTGCACCCAAGTGATAGACTCTACAGATTATACTCACAGTGTTGATGGGAGGAGGAAAACCACAGGGAGTGGGAAGACTTGGGTGGGGAGAGTGAGGGACAAGCAGCTGCTTATCCATCATGTGGGATGAGTATACGCCATAGTGGGACACACTGGTGGGAGGAAGAAGGGATATGGTCCCTTGAGTCACTCAGTAAATTTACACTTAAGAATTTCACTGTCTGACTGGTTGTACAGAGAACTCTTCTTCTTGATTTCAGCAAATAATTTTACTCAGTTTCTTCAGACATAATATTCCTGTAGAACCTGATTCATCCCTAAAGGATTCCATGCAGACACAGTTGACTTTAAGAGTGGCTGGACTGGACTCAAAGCATTACAAGAAAGATGTAGGGTGGATACAGAGAATAACAATGAAAAAGATTAAAATCAGCTCCTACAATAGAAAGTGGACTATGCTTATAAATATTGCCATGTTGGGCTCCTCAGGGACTCCTGCTGTGTTGGACATTATATTCATCTGCAGTAGCATTGAGGAAGGAGAAGAAAAATACATCAATCAAATTCAAAGATAACACTCAGCTGGAGTGTGAATTGCAAATCATTTATTAGAAGCACCATCCTAAAGGGATTTCAATAAATGAAGAGTGGGACATAGTGGGAATAGCAAGAAATTGAACAAATCTAAGTGCAGAAACATCCACAGGGTAACATTGCTCACTAAGGAAAGGTCAAAGCAGTAACCCCAGAGGCTGTGGAGAGGAATAATCCAGAAGAGCTCCTTGGATGCTAATGTTGATAGAAAGCTACAACTGATAATTCATCAGAAACACCCAGATCAATCCTCTTTTGAAGTGCTAATAGGAATACCACTGGGGCAGGGCCTTCTGAAAAGAGTGCAGGCAAACAGGTAATGGTATAGATTAACTGGTATACCAAGAGGGTGGAAGGAATGACCTATTTACTAGAAACATCAAAGGAAATAAACACACACATAGCCTGGAAAAAAAAGAGAAAAAAAAAAAAAAGGAAGGCAGGAGGGTATACTTGGATATAGAGACAAACCTTACCACGAATGAATGCTGCTGAGTGGGAGGGAGAAGCAGGGCTCCTCAGTGAGCAGTGGTGGGGCTACAGAGAAGGCTGCTCTCAGGCTGGGAAGGGGATAATGGTCTGATGACTTGGATCTCCAGCAGGATCAGCTTGGAAAGGTCTCGACTGTAGGTAAGAATAGGGTTTAAAACCACCATACACTCAGGTCCTTTGTTTCGGTCTCCACCTCTATGGAGTCACCATCTTCCTGCCTCTGGGATCACAGCATGTTTACAGTCACATTTTTGGCAATGTTCCTTGGGCCAGTAGATGGGAAAATGAAAGCAAAATCATCAGAGCTTGAACACTGCAGGGAAAGTGTTATAGGGGAAGGAATGTCACTGCAGAAGAGGTGGAAAATCCCAGTGGCACAAGGTTAAATCACTCCAGATGTGTACAGACAGGGACTGGCAAGGCAAACATCAGGCAGGCAAAGAAAAAGACATAAATTATCACATGAAGAAGCTCAGTCCCAGTGTAAGGATTGCAGAGGTCCTTTGCAGTGGTGCTATTTGTTCCTTTTTCTTGGAGATTAATTAATGTGGGCAAGAGGAGAGATAAATCTCACCTTCTTGATATCCCTGCGGTAGTATCATGGATCTCCAGTGTGGGATCTGTGAGAAAGACATGCTACACTGCCATACCTCAAGGACTTAACTCCTGTTAGCTCACAACCTCAATCAGATTTTTGCCACAGACAGGAGATTAATGCTACACTTGAATCCACACCAAGCAATCTAGAAATATGAGAGGATTTATTGGGAATTTCACTGGTTTCCTTACAAAACTGCTAGACCACTTCTTCCACCAGTGTTCCCATTTCTCTGTGCTGTCTGCCCACTGACTTCTGGCTGGGATTCACAGTGCAATTTATGATCCAGAAATCTCAAAATGTGCATGGCCAACTAGCAAATTCTTTGTGTCCACACACATCACCCCCAAGCCATTATTAACACGGGGTTTTTGGGAGGCCATGGCAGGATATGCCTGCAGTGGGCCCTCCATTCTTGAATTTGCACCCATCAGAGACTCTCCTTGCTCTTATCTGATCATCACCACAAGTGGCAGCTCTTCACCTCATGGCTCTGGCAGTGCTGCTCACAGCAGGCCAAGGAATTCCTGGTGATTCTTCTCAGTGGAAAGCCTTTCACCACATGTAAGCAGTGTGAAATCCGCCCACATGTTTGGGAGGGTGGCAGCACATTAGAATCACACAGCATCACTCGAGTGCCCGTGACAGTGACTGGAGCAACACCAATGGAAGCTCTGGGGGAAGGGGATGAGAAACTCCCTCCCACCCCTTGACCTGTGTGGGCTGCAGGTTGAGGCATCCACCGAAGTCGTGGCTGTCTGTGGGCTGCCGAGTTTCTAACTTGATGTTTTATGGGGCTCTGTCTATCAAAATATTTGGGATCGGCTCATCTGTGGCTACTGTGCCGGTTTCAGAAGCATGTGTTGGCTGCACAGAAGCCACAGTAAGGCACCATCTTGCTCAAATGCCAGCTGAACTACCTGCCTTTTGAGCCTGGCTGTCAAGGAAAGGCCATGCATGTGCAACAAGCTGTTGAAAACAGTTTTTAAGGCACATCCCAAGGCTCCAGTGCTCCTACTCTGACTGGGCAATGTGGTGCTTGCCTAAGTATTGTTTCAGAGAAACAACCACAATGAGAATATGCAGATATGTGAAAAATTGTTGGATTTGGGAATATTAATTAAGGACCCAAAATTAATTTTACATTTTCAAAGGAAATGTTTCATTGTCTAATCTTCAAATTGCACTCCAATTTGCTGTTACTAAATGAGAGGAAGGGCAGGCTCATGAGTAGTCCAGGGTCAGTTCCCAGTCCTAGCCCAGCTTTCCAGAACCCAAGTTGCTCAATCCTCCTACCCCCATGTATTACAGTTCCCTCTCAGGAGATAAGGATAAAATTACCTTTATCCACACTGCATCTATTTTATCTATTAAATAATGGAGAGAGATGGAGAAAAGATTTCATATAAAGATACACAATGTCTTGCACAGTGGAGTACCTCATCTTGATTAAGAACTTACACATTATTGAGGTTTACATTAATTTCAGCATTCCCAATATATTCTTTGTTGAGGTTTGACACACAGGTAGTTTGGTCATCACCGAGATCTTCCTCCACTGCTCAGGGAGAGGAGTCCTTCTCCTGCTGCATCATGGGGTCCCTCCCACGGGAGATGGCTCTCCACGAACTTCTCCAGCATGGGTCCAATCTCACGAGCAGCAGTCCACCCAAAACCGCCACAATGTGAGTCCTTCCCATGGGCAGACAGTCCTCCCCAAACTGCTGTGCCATGGGTCACTTGTCCACAGGGTGCAGTCCCCCAAGGACAGGCTGCTCCAGCATGGAAGCAGGGCCCCATCTCTCCGCTGTGTCTCCCACTGGATCACAGCCTCCTCCAGGCATCCACCCGCTCCAGCGTGGGCACCTCCCCATGGGCTGTGGGTGGATCTCTGCATCCCCCATGGACCCCATGGGCTGCAGGGGCACAGCTGCTTCACCATGGTCCTCACCACAGCCAGCAGAGGATTCTCAGCTCTGGTGCCTGGAGCACCTCTTCCCCCACCTTCTCCACTGACCTTGGTGTCTACACGTTGTTTTCCCTCACATGTTCTCACCTCCTCCTCTTTTCTGTCTAGAAAAAACTGTGTGCTCCCTTTGTTTTGATTTCTTCGTAAATATGTTATCACAGAGGCATTACCACCATCTCTAGTTGGCCCAGGCTTGGCCAGTGGCATGTCCATCCTCAGAGCCATCAGGTGTTGGCTCTGATGGACATGGTGGAAGCGTCCAGCATCTTCTCACAGAGGCCATCTTTATGTTGCCCCCACTACCAAAAACCAGGCCCAGCAAAACCAGCACATATACAAAGGAATACTACTACAGAAAACTGCAGTTATAGAGCACAGCTAACTAGATATTACATGTATCTGTCTCTCTGGTTTAAAGAGTTGTATTTATCTGTCTAGGTGTGGGTAATGTGTTAGAGACTGAGTGGTTTAGTAAGCAACCAAGTCTTGTGATAGAGAGTTTATTGTGACTGAAGGCTGAAGACTAACTCTTCATTTTCACATGATGTTTCCCAGAACTAGATATTATTCACTGTACATCTATGCCATGAAAGGCTAACACATATAATTAAAACTAATACAGGTATTTTAACTGTTTGGGTACAGATTACCATAAATCTATTTTAATTCATAAGTGTCATATCTATTCTATGTTCTGCAAGCAAGAGTAAAAGTGTAAGCTATCCTGTTTCCAAATTGTGATGAGTCAGTGATAGACTATTTAAAGCTTCCTATTCAGGTGAGTGGTGATCCCTATGTCTCCTTTCAAATTTATGATCTTCCTTCCTGCCTTTAATTGTCCTAGTTTTCCTGAGGAAATCAAACCATAATGGTATAAACCTGTCATTTTGTTGTGCATAATGCATATGATTTGCCTTCAAATTCGACTGTGTTTTAGCCATTTAAGGTTAAAAATGCGGAATTTGTGTGCTGTGGGCCTGAGTCAGTGCTGTGGTGGTGGTGAGCAGGTTCTGCTGCCTGAAGGACACTCAGGGCCGCATTCAGGACTGAAGTAATCTCACGATTTCAGATGCTGGGAACTTGGGAGCTTAATCCATGTTAGTCACAAGAGTCATTGGAGAAGCAGCTCTGCAGAGCAATTCTTCACATGCTCTCCTATGGCTGTTGTCAGAACCTGAAGAATTACCAGTGCTGCCAACCAGGCAGGGCAATTATCTCTTCCTGCTGGAGAGCCTACCACAGCGTGGCAATCTGATATGAAATAAAGATTCTGCCAGAGTGCAAAGGGGTTCACACGTAACTGTCCCTGCACCCACCAGGTTCAGTGTGATCAGCTGCCCTGCAATGTGTGCAGTTACCAGGGAGCAGTCTGAGAGTGATCCAGGTCCTTCCACCCAAACCATTCCTACCAGACCACACACAGATGTCAAGTTCATAAAGAACTAAGTCCCTGATTATGTGTCTGCTGTGCCCCTGTATTCAGCAGGGGTTGAGTTGCAGACATATCTGAGGCAAATACTTCTCCATCCTCTCTTGCCAGCTAATAGGAAAGGAAAGTTTAATATTTCAGTTTTAGTGCTTCTTATCCATGCCTGCATGAGTTTATTTTAATTAATGGGATGGAAAGGGAGGTGTCAGTACTTGCAAACTAGGAGTTCTTCAGTATTGGTGCCACTTTTGATTTATGTTTGATACATGTCCCTGTCTCTTTCTGTTCTTAAGTTGTTATGTGGCCTAATACAGAGCACCCTGAAAGCTTTGGGTTTCAGAGCAGGTCTGTAGTGGGCTTAATGTGTAGGCCTAAGTATACTCATAAAGCATGAGATCTTCAGCCAAGAAAATTTGTGCCAAACTTTTAACTGCTTGTACATAATTTCCATTGACCAAATACCCTTTAACATTAAGTCCCATCTGAATATTTCATGGGAACTAATTTAAGTTTCCTTCGTAAATCCCATAGCAATAGCAGGTTCATATTTTATGAGAACAATCAGTTGTGCTTTTCATTTATAGATGACACCAAACTTTACAATAAAGCTTTCATCACTGCATCATCTTTAAATGATTAAAAAGACATAAGGGAAACAGAGTTGGAAATACTGGTTTATTATTTTATTTAGGTAGTCAAATGCTGAATCACTACAAAACATGCACTGTGCTCCTCAACCTGCTGCCAAGGAGAGCAAGAAAGCAGGCTCCTTTCCCATGTTTTTCTGTGTCATCCTCTCATGGTGTCTGCTATACAAACAGCACCATTTGTACATTAGAGCATCGACAAGCTTGTAGTCTCTTGTGTAAACCAAAGGTGAGACAGATTCTGGCTCAGCAGAGTAGTCTAGGTCATATTGATATCCTCTTGAGGTTACTTTGCTGAATATAGGTGTGCTGGACACATTCAGGTAGATAGGACCACTCACAGCAACCAGTCTATTTGCCAAGCACAGCCTCTGTGCCAGCTGAATACTGATTTCTTCAAATTTGGTGGCTGTCTCTACATTTTCCCAGAATCATAAAATCACAGGACAGCCAAGGTTGGAAGGGACCTTACAGATCACCCAGTTCCAACCCTCTTGCCATGAGCTGGGGCACCTTCCACCAGACCAGGTTGCTCAGAGCCCCATCCTGCCTGGCTTTGAACACTCCCAGGGATGGGGCATCCACAGCTGCTCTGGGAAACCTGTGTCAGGGCCTCAGCACCCTCACAGGGAAGACTTTCTTCCTAATATTTAATCTAAAATTTCTCAATTTGAATCCATTCCCCCTTGTCCTGTCACTACATGCTCTAGTAAATAATCTCTGTCCAATGTACATATTTTTTATATACTCAATACAGTATTTTACACATATTCTATATGATATTTTGTACATATCCTTTATGACCCATAGCATTTGAGTTGCCAAAGCAAGTCCTGCCAGAGTCAGCATTTCTGTATGTTCATTTAAAATTTGTTTTTCCTAAACACACGTGACAATGCATCATTGACTTTCTACTCATTTACCCCAGAAGACTGTGACAATTAGTGTTAAGTAAGATGTAGAGCAATATTAATAAGATTTAAATTATAATTACTGCCCACAGGACACAGATACAAGTTAATACACCTCCTTCTACACTACTGCAGGACATATTCTGTTTTCAAAATATCCTGAATGAAGTATCTTCCTGAAGTCTCTGCTGCTCACATATGTTGCTTTTAAATATCAGATGAGTTTTCCCAGTTGGTTTTAACATCTTATGCTGTGGCCAGCTGATGTAATTTGGCATAGATCCATTATACCATCAGAAATATGTCAGTCTATACCAGCTGAGATTACAGCATAGGTCTAATTTTAAATATACTTAACATCTTTTCAATGCTTTCTCAAACAATGCTAGTACAACCTGTTTTATCTCAGTTTGTGTCCTCAGTAAGCATATGTACAAAATTTAACATCTTGGAAAAGATGAAAGTGAGCATTACCTGTCCCTGCTCAATCTTTAAGGCAAATATCCCTTATGAAGTCATGACAGGAGAGACTGAGTTTCCATAAGACCAGTGGGATAAAAGAGCATAATTTACCATTTTAAGTGGTTCTGAAAACAGAGTTAAATCCAAAGCATTGAAGAAAAACTTCTTGGCTTCAACTCTGGAGGTGCTTAAATTATTCACTGTAAATGTATGACCATACTGATTTAGTACTTTTGCTGTTCTTTGTGGTTTTGTTGAATGAGATGACCTTGATTTGCTGACTGTTCAAAGCACAGTTTTGCCTATTAAATAACTTTTAAATGCTCACCTTGGGCTGCATAAAGCTACTACTGATATGCTCACACAATTATTCCCCTTGAAGTGCCAGTCTAGTTATATCAAAAAGAAGTACACACATGCTGGTCTCGTGAGCCCTGATATGGCAGGGCTTTGTGCTTGCCTGGAGCTGCCACATGCTGGTGGTGCCTTGTATGGTCTCTCATCTCCACACCCTCTCAGGGTGTAATGATTCTTTGGGATGGAGCAGTTGACCCCTATGTGTTCTCCCCCATCCTGGGTTCATTTTTCCCCCATGTCTTTGGGACGGTTGTTTGTACCATGAGTGAAACCAAGCATCATGAATGGGGCTCTCAAGAGAGACTGCAAGCTGGCTTAAGGAGGAGTTGGAATGGAGCTTTCCCAAAGGTGTGTCAGCTGCAGGGGTGGCATTCCAGCACAGAAAAATCCACTTTCCCAGCTAAGCTCACTCCAGCACTGGGCAGTGCAATATAAACCCACACTGGGATATATCCTGATATGCTATCGAGCTTGGTACTGCAGAGATTTCCCATTATTTTGAAGGGGTGAAGATAAAGCATGGATAAAGATGGGTGTTGTCAAAGTGGAAGGTGACTTACTTGACTAAATGTAGCTTCTCCTGGAAGTTCAGTCCTTGTGGGAAGACTAGCATTTAGGTTAACAGCAATTCGTACCACTTAGGTATAGGTGTAGGTGGTGTAGGTCCTTTCAGCTGTGCCACAGAAGGAGGTCATCACAACTGTTGTCCTCCCAGAGTCAATGCTGGATCCTTTCCTGAGGAAAAAGTGCCCCTTTTGTATGCTTTCAGGGTGCTTCAGTAAACAGTGTCTGCCACAAACACCTCCTCATGCACTCAGGCATCACACCAGCCTTTCCTGCTCTCTTCTTTCTCTCATCCCATGAAGCACCTGACACTTTGGGGTTTTCTCTGCCATCAGAAGGGAAAATAAGGATTTTTCTTTTTTAAAGCATTTTTCTTAGGTCAGAAACCTTTAAATGTCTGTCTCCTTCCTAATATGTCTAAAAGCCTGTTTTGGAACATTCAGATGAAATCTGGGTTTTGTGAGAGTTAAGTGTGTGAGTGATACTCTCAGGCACATGGTGTGATTCTTGGGGATGGTGTTGTGCAGGGCTAAGAGTTGGACTCAGTGATCCTGTGGGTCCTTTCCAACTCGGCATAATCTGTGATTCTGTGATATCTCAAATCTGCTCAAGTGTGAGTGGGAAAGCAAGACGGATGCCATTTGGGAAACGGGGACTTCAACATGAGGACGTTATTGTGCTACTTTTATACAGCAACAAAATTAAGCTTAAAGGTCTCTTCTGTGCATGCCATTTTCAGTGTGTCAGGGAAAATATATTTTTACATGTATAAAGCAAAGCAAGCTCTGAGAGGCTGCCAGCTCCCTCCAGATGACATAAAAATGCCAGTACCTGGGAAGAATAAGTTAAAACCCCAGAGCTGTGAGAAATAGTAACATGCAGAGCACAGACTAGAGTAGTAAAACTCTTCTCCAAAGCAGTTTAGGGATGTCTACATGCAAGGTCATGCTGCCTATAGCTGTCCTATTTAATGTTTGTCTTGTCAGATATCACAACAAAAAAAACATTTGTTAAGTTTTGGGCTGAGCTTCATGTTCAAGGGATGTTTAAAAATGCCCCTTTTGCCCTGAAGGAAGCCCTGCTTGCCAAGGGAAGTTAAACGTCAATACAAATGCAAATGGGAGTGGTAGCACTGGTATCCTTAACCCTCACCACCAATGAAACTTCCAGCACTCCCTGCATAAAATGCATCTCATCAAGGTCTGTGTTGAGTTCATGAGACATTTGAACTTTATCCTGTTGTGGTTTAAGACAGTTTGGTTGTGTTGCAGCCCTTGGCAATGCTTCCAGTCTACACCAGTTGGGCACATCTCCCTGGCCATCAGTCTTCACAGTGTGTTGCACCCAGCAACTGGCAAATATTCAGTGGTTTTTCTGTTGCTTGTATTTCTCCTAATGGAACTCCTAAGTAACCTAATTGGCAATTCCCATTTTAATGAGCTCCTTATTATGGGGTTAATAACCTGCATTATTTTGTGTGATTCTAGCCATTAGCAGCTTGATGTTAAATAGTTCTAATTTGTTTTGATGCACATCTGTTGACTTAGCATCTCAAAAAGTAAATAGTTCAGTGCAGATCTGATCAGGAACGAATTTGGTATATGCCCTTGAGGTCCTAAATGCAGGCAGCAGCCCTCCCACTGTCTGCCCTCTTTCAATTTGCCTTATTAAGACTTTCTCAAGACCCAGCAGGGTGCATTTTTGCAATATGATGCTCCACAAAGTTGTCCTGCCACTGTGGTAATTGGTGGCATGTTATCATAACCCGGTGGGCTGCTTTCAAAGCATCTCCCTAGGTGTTCAACACAAGGAATGAATTGACACTGGCACCTTGGGAAAAGAAAGAGGAAAGAAATCTGAAAAGGGACCTGAATGGGTGGGGGAGGAGGAGGAGGACCAGTTCCCAGGGATTTCACACATAACTTCTGTTGCTATGGCAATCACTCTGTCAGTCTGTACTTGCTCAGAGCAACAGCTTCATCCGGAGCCACAAAGTCAGGCAATTTCAGTAGGGCCCTTTTGGAGTGTGGGGAACAGGCAATGGGGATGCTTACTCTGAAAAAAAAAGGTGAGTTGTGGTGCTGGGGGTGTGACAGAGAGAGGAGAAGAGTTTGCAAATATGCATTAGCCTGGTGTCTGTTCTCGCCAGGGTGACATCTGGGGCACGTTTGTGTACAGCACCCCGCACAGCCACCACCTGAGTTTCAGCTGGAGCTCCCAGGCAGAGCCACAGTACTGATAAGCAAGAAGGTTTGGGTCAGGGAAGTGAGAATTCAGCAACCACAGCCTCCAGCATGTAGAGGAACTGTGAAACCTGTCTCCTACCCAAATGTCTCCTTTATGTGCTCTTAAACAAGTAGGATGGGAGAAAGTGTTGAATCATGGATATTGTCCTTGGTGAAACACTGTCTCACCCACAAATTGCTCCTTACACTAATAGCAACATGGCACAGACAAGAATCTGTGGGAAGAGTGAGTCACTGGAAAAGACATATTTATATAGCATCCCTCAGCATTGTATTATGGCATCTCTGCTTTCATGGGATCTGGTCCTAGAGGTCCTGCTGCACTCTAGACCTTGAGGATGTGCTCAGTCTTCAATCTCTGCTTAATCTCAGCCTTTCCAAATATAGTAGCTGGTCAAAGTATTCCTTACAACCCAATCCTAGGTGGCTCACTTCCACTGACCTCGAGACAGGCCAGATTTCAGCTGCGGCTCATGATGCTACGTGCCCACAGAACAAAAGGGCTGCAGCATAAGTCTAACCTGCCTGTGAGTAATCATGCTTCTGCAGGAGGTGTTTTCACCAGGGCAGAACGGAAGAAAGACTCCATACCTTCCCACACCCTTTTCACCGTGTGATTTCAGGAAACTGCTCCCTTGTGATAAAAAGTTCCTGCAATAATGCACCCCGAGGTGTTGGGTTTTAAGCTTTTCCAGTGAACAAGACATGTCCTGATTCGAGAAGTACTCGCCAGGGTGCAGCTTGCCAAGTGCTGGGATTCAGACTCAGAGAATTGATTTTTTTTTTAATTTTTTTTTTGCTAAATTGAGCTGGATCAAGTCTTCATAAGAAAAGAGTATCTTGGCACAGCCTGGAGAGAAAACAGAGGTAATGCCAGTTGCGTGTTAACTTTTCAACTGGCATGTATTTTGTTGTTTAGAGCTGGTATTAGTGGGATGTGATCTTCTCCCCTGTGCCAGAGAGGTTAGTGTAACTGTCACTGCAATCATTTGAGTTAGGCAACACATATCTCGGTTTAAATCATGCTTCACATGTGGACTTAGAGTATTGAAAGCATTTAGGACTTCAATCCACACTTCCTCTTGCAAGTCAAGGCTTCTTTCAGCTTCTCCAAATACTTTTGAATGACTTTTAAAAGAAACTGAACCAAGTTGATACAATTTCCAGCACGCAGAGTGGTGCAAACTCTGCACTGTGATCCTCACACCCTGTGAGTCTTGCTCTGTGCATGGACTGCATGGCAGTGCCTGTCATCCTTCCCTGAGCCCTCATGACCACCAGCAATGGTCTGGAGTAGCATCTGCTCTGTTCCCCTGCATCTTCCAGAAATGTTTCCTAGACTAATGTGCCCTGGAGTCTTCTTTTATCAGGAAAAAAGGTGAGGTGCCCTTCTGTGTCCTGGTCGCTGGTGAGTGCAGCACCATGGGGAAGGGAGCCTCTGACTGGGGAAAACTCCTAACAGAAAGCTCTGCTCCAAATAAATACCAGGCAATGTCCCCATTTGGTCAGGCCACACAGTTTCCCTGGTTTCTGCTGGCTGGAGCCATGTGAATCTTCCCCACTTTCACTAGCATGATGGGGTTTTTCTCAGCTGTTGAATCATTCCACTTAAATACACAGGCTCCTAATGGGGTTGCCACCCCACTACAAAAGTTAGTAGGGCCTATCTGAAGTCAACTGCCTGCAATCATGTTTCTCTTTGAGAAAAATCTCACTTTTTCCAGAGGGCTCCCCCAGCCTGGAAGCCTGGAGATAAGGAGGGGAAGATAAAGGCTGTGCTGCAGGGCTGTTTGCATTGGAAGAGACAATAAAGTTGATGATAGTAAATGCTGAGTGTATGAGACTGAATGGATGGATGGAAAATTACTGAGATATTATATGCTGCTTTATCTTGGGAACTCAAGCAAATGTGATTTCTAGCCCAGCATGATGTGATACTGGCTGAGCTGCATCCTAAGATATACAGGAGAAGGCCTGGCCTCTCCTGCAGCCCCCTGCCCTTCTCAGGGTTCTTTTCCAAGAGCTTCAGGGCAAAATCTACCAGGAGCCACCAGGCTGTCAAGTGTCCTACCTGTGCCACCCTGGGAAAATCACACAGCCCTGTTCCTCACTTTCCTTTGATTTTTATCTGCATTCTTTTTGGGTTCTGAGCCTTCATCTGCCTGTCAGTCACTCCACGCTAATTTATTTTTTTTCAGGGCTAGCAGCACTTCCCTTCCCACAATCGTGTTGTGTAGATAAATAGGTGATGCCTGAGGGTGTACACTCTGAGCCTTTCTGGCAGAGTAAACCTGAGGCCAGCACGGGGAGCTGGCCACTGGGGCAGCAGAACAAGAGGCCAAACTGCTCTTAAAACAACATCCAAACCAACAAACAAATGAGTGAGACACTTCCCTACCATCTGAAGCCTTCCTAACCCTTCCCCAGTGCTCACGGCTGCCAGAAAAAGTCTTTGTGGAGCACTGAGCCAACTGAGTGCAGGCACAGGGAGACTTTTTGTCCTCCAGCCTGTGGGTTGCCGTGTTGCACTAGAAGTGACAGTAGGATGAATTCTTAAATGCAAGATATGCAAAAATGGAAGGTTACTGATTAACCTGAGCTGGAATTAGGGTGGAGTCTTCATCATTCTTTTATATTTTTTCCTTCCTTCTCTTCCTTTCCTCCTCTATTTCAGTGAGTCCAAGCAGGGGCTGGGGGGCAGGACTGAGCCCAGGCTGCATGTGGGGAAGCACACACAGAGCCCAAAGGATGCATCTGGGTCCTTTCCAGGGAACTGGGTGCAGTCTGTGGGTCATCTGTGGCCACCAGCCAGGTCTGCTCCCTGTTAGCCTCCATGAAGGGCTCAGCCTCATGTATCCAGATCCAAAATGAAGGGATAGTCTGTGATGAGCTCAACAGCAACCTGCACCCTTCTCCTTTCCAAAATTGCTGCAGAAACATCATGGGCACTGCAGGGATTACAGCTTTGGCTTGCTTTACATGTGATATTCCCAAAGGAGAGCCCTTGAAGCATTAGGAGAATGGAAAGGGTGAAAATAAATATGTAGGCTACATTCCTTTTTGATATAATAAAGCACCTGGGACCATCATAACTTGCCCCATTGCCTTCTAATCAGAATTAAAATTCTTTTTTCTTTCTTCCTTTTTTTTTTTTTTTTTAAGAAAGGTACATCCTTTCCAGAGGTAGGAGCAGAGTTTTTCAGATGTAAACTTCTTAAAATGGAGTTCCCATTTTACCCTCTGGGGTCTGAGAAAACAGCCCCTGTTGCCAGGATGGGCCGGAAAATGGAGACAACTCAGCCTCTCCCAGTAGGAATGCTGATCCTCTCTGTGCTTTGGTCGATGGTGCAGAGCCTTCCTGCCCGACACATTGCTTCCTCACAAGTTTGGAATCTGCCAGGGCTTTAAAAAGGACAAAAATCATACAGATGTGCATTCCAGGCATCATCCCCACAAGAAATGACAGTGGCCAAATTAGTCTGGATTTACACCAGCACTGTAGGTCAGCCCAGATGAGAATTGAGCTCAGCATCCATCCAGGAGCCTGGTCCCACTGTCCCAATGTCTCTGCTTCTTTTGGACTAACTCAGTATGGACGGGATGGGGAAGGGGCCTGGAAAGACCATGTGTCCACACTCTTCTCTGCAGCAGCTGCTGCCTCAGTTTCCCCATTCCCAGGATGTCTGGCAGGAGGCTTTAGTAGAGGCTGGTTAGTCCTCAGTCCATGGGGAGGAGGTTCCCCTGTGTTTTCACATTTCACACATAACTGGAAGGCTGGGAAAGAGTCTCAAAGCCTCTCTTAGTATCCAAGGGGCAGCACTTGTACTCCAAGATCTCACACTACAGTTTCATGATCCACATGAGGGTGTTTCTCATTACAGACTGCCCCGCATATTGACCCTGCAAACTGGAGATTATATATATATATATGTGTGTGTGCGTGTCTGTATATAAATATATACACACTTCTTACAGAGATTACTGGGTCAGAGCCTTTGCTGGCATAAACACATGCAGGTCCAATAGGGCCAGATGGCATATGCCAGAAAACAAGGCTTTGTGTGACTGCAGAAAAATCTCACTGGGATGGAATTGTCTGTGACATTTTGTTGTGTGTCACATTGTTAGGGAAACTGAGCAAATAACTCGCCCTACATCATCCAGGCAATGGATGCAGCCACATCACTGCTCAGAAAGCCAGCATGGGAGTGATAAATGCTCTTCTCCCGGGGCCTAAATCTGTGCCAGGGCATGCTGGCCATGTGTGATTCCCCGTCCTGTCTCCCCAGTTCTCCATGGAAGGACTCTCTCTACGAGGCTGGAGAGGAGACGAGCTCTGCCTTGGAGTTCACATCCCCCCTAGTCTGGGCATGGCCAAATTACCCAGAAGCAATGTCCAGCACTCACAAATTAATTTCCCATGACTCATGATATAATAATTCCTGCTGTAATTCATGGTATGACTCCCAGATTTGTGCTTCTAGGATTCACCACCTGAAATTTGAGGAGAACTGCGAGGGCTTGACTGGATGTGTGGATTACAGGGCGTCTCCCAGGGATCTCTTGCCCAGAGAGCAGAAAGCACCCTCTTCTCAGCTACAAATGTTCCAGCCCAGAAGTGTGGTGGATTTCCTGTTTGCAGAGGTCTCAGAAGTTTGCTTTAAAATTCACTCCAGCCCAAATGTTCAGGCTGGTGAACTTATTCGCTGGACTGTTTCCAGAAAATGAATGCAAAAATGGGGCTGGGACAGGAGTGACAGGCAATGGTTTATTAATTCACCCTGTGTGAGTCAAATGCACACAGACACTGTCTGGGATTTGACCAGCCATGATTGGAAAACTTGTAGGAATCAAGTAATGGAGATGGTAGAGGAAATCCTGCCATTCATTGTTTCAGCCTCACTGATGTCACTTTTATGTCCCTTTCATCCCTTGTCTCATCCAAGGCTTCCAGAGAGAAAGTTGTGACTGACAGTTTTGGTCAGACAACCAGACATCACGTGCAAGAGGTCAATTCATCCTCTGTTTGTCAGAGAGGAAGAGATTTATTTGCTGTAGGTACATCCGGCTTTGACTTCTTTGCGATGCTCTTTGTTTATGCAAACCAGTCGGCCGGGGCAACAGAGGTCAAGATCTACATCCCAAGTAGGAAATCGGTGCTCAGAAATAGCAGCCCTGGGAGTTCATGAGATGAAGGTCCCTCCAAGCTCCTTTTCCAATGTGCCCTGGGAAGGAAAAACAAAAGCCCTGTCTTTCTACAGGAGGGTGTTTTTATGGCTTTAAATTGCAAAGCCAAGCTTTATCACAATGCAACAAAATTATTTCAGGGCAGATACACAGAGGAGGTGATTGAGAACTATTAGCTACCCACACTTTTCAAATGGAAATTCCAAGCACTTTAGAACATGTTGTGTTTTGATAAATTTTGCCATACCAGCCCCTTTTGCAAAAACATTTGGGGATTGAGACAATGAGTTCCTATTTGCTATTTAAACACAGAATGAAGGTCAGGTTTGTGCCCAAAAGAACACAGACTCTTAATAAGCCTAATCAGGTGGCTTTCTTCTCTCAAGCTGCAGTTGTGTGGTAACCATCAGAGGGTTTTATGAGCTAAAGGCTATCTCCACGTGACATAAGACCTCTCTTTCTTTACAAGTTACTTTTGCTACTTTTTGCAGCCGTGGCTTCTTTCTTGTTTTCTTAACCCATTGCTGTTAAAAATTGAAAGTGGTTCAAGTCTCAGGTGAAATAGCTCCTTCCACTGACCCTGTTAATGACAGACCTCTGTACTTGCCGTGCACAGTTCATGAAACTGGTTGTTTTCCTTGTGCTGCCATCTACAGAGCAAGCAACAGGTAGTGCCTGAGGATTATTAACAGCTAGTTAATTACAAATCTTTAAATTTTCATGATCAGTGCCTGCTCCAACTCTGAGAAGTACTGATGGCGACTGGGACTGCTGGTTTTCTCTTCCAAGACTGTCCTTGAAGACATAAGACTGCCTTATGGAGATTCAAGTTTCTAACCGTCTGACCAGAGATCAAGAGCCAGACCTCAGCTCCAAGAGTTTCTGGACCATGCAGGAAGTTATCTCTTCCTGCCTCATTCTCATTTCATGCTTTGATTCTTCATTCTTTTCTACATAAGACTTCTGTCTCTCCTTCAACCATGTGAGGCTCTGAAAAACTCCTGTGGCATCGGTCCCCCTGTCTGGGGACGTTTTTCAGTGTGATACAAAGGAACTGGAGCCTCTGCCACTGAGCTGATGCATGAGCTTAGTGCCATTGTTTCACCTTGATGGCTCTCTGCGCAGGATAGAGCTGTGACATCCTCCTGGAAAGGAGGAAAATCTTACCTGGGGTCATCCTAAATCTTTTTTATTGATTTCAGTGAGTTCAGGGCTGGTGTCCAGAGCTGAATATTGCTCGTGTCAGGGCCCAAGAAGTGGACAAAAAACCCCTTGAGACAATGAGGCTGACAGGAACCTATTTACTTCAGGTGGTTCAGACACTGCAAAAAAAAAGTCCTTTAACAAACAATGATGATACCTAAACTGTGCCTGGAACCTCAAAGTGCTGTGTGGACCTTTTTCCACAGAAGTGAAGAAAGTAGATGGGGAATGTACTGATTTATAATGTGCTAATAGCCTTATAAATCTGCTCCATCCTGAACACTCCATGGTTCTCTGTATGAAACCCTACCCCAGGTGATTCCCTTTAGGTTTCTGCATGTGGTGCATACAGTGACTGCAGCCAAAAAGTCTGGATGCAAAGTGCCTGAAGAGAGGATTGCAGAGCAAGGAGGTCTGTCCCTGGATGGGGCTGATGCCAGGTGCTCCCCTGTGCCATCGAGAAGGAAGCACTCCAGCATGATGATCTTCTCCTTCCTGTTGTGTTTGCTCCCCGGATGGCAGTGGGCAGGAAAGACCAAGGTCTGGTGCAAGGTTATAGGTTAAGTGTGCAGAGCAGTCTCAGGGCACACAGCAAAGACATTTGCAGACACAGAAAGGCCAGACTCCTGGGAGGCTGCAGCAAGCACAGCCTGCGATTCCTCCAGCCCTGCAGGAAAAACCCATCCTTGGAAGTGTTCAAAAAATGTGTAGATGTGGAGCTCAGAGACATGGTTAAGTGGTGGACTTGGCAGTACTGGGTTAATGGTTGGACTCAATGACCTTAGAGATCTTTTCCAGCCTTAATGACTCTATGACTCCATGAAACATTGGGGTTAACAAGAACCAGCCTTGCTTGTGGTCTGCTTAGGCCTGGAGAGCACCCAGGCACTGCAGAGGCCAGGGGAAGATGCTGCTGCTACAGATTTGTTCCGTGCTGGAGACTCCTGTGCCCCTTCATGACTCCCTGCTGCACAAGGCAGCAGCCAGCTCCCTCCCACAGCGTGGCCTTGCCGATGCCAAGGAGGGCAGGGGTGAGCTCCGGCTCCTGGAGCTGCCTTGGGAAACCAGCCCATGCTGGGAAACGCGCCGGCACTCGCGGAGCAGCGCTGCCGGGCCAGCTGCGGCCCCGGGACCTGCGGTGAGGCAGGGCTTTCACTCAGCTAATGGCTGAGCCGAGCTTGCCAAAGCAGGTAAAGATATAACCTGCAGCTCTCCGAGCGTGTTTGTGCAGCTCTCGGGCCGCGTCCCAGCGAGGCAGGAGGGCACCAGGCAATAACTCGCATACCTGCGCTGGATTGTGTAAAATGCGGCTCTGAGCACCCTCCTGCCATGTTGCTGCTTGTGCACTGCGTTTATTGCTCTCTGCCCCAGCAGTGTGTGCGCTGGTATTTTCAGGGTGGGGTTCATCACAGGTTTCCATGATTTATTTCCCTTCCCTTTGCTGGGGTTTCTGAAGCTTCTGAAGAGGCTTTTGAGCCTGTTGGAGGGGATCGTATTTTTGTGTCTCTGCTTGTTTTCCTAGAGGAGGCTGTGTCCTGTGGGTCTTTGGCTTCAGGGTCACTCTGTCATACCCACAAGGAGGAAAACTCTGAATAGGAAGGTTTCTATGCTGCTCAGTCAAGGTCTGGGTGCTCTGTACGAGATCAGAAACCACCCTTCAACAGGACAGAAATCGTTTTTATTCCCAAAGACTGACATCCAGGACCCTGCATCAGCCTGCACTGACAAAGCACTCACAGGCACCACACAGGCATTGCTGATATTTGCACCATACAGAGAGACTGCTGGCCTCTCCCGTGGGACCCAAATCCATTGCAGAGGAGAGCCTAATGAGCAGCAACAGCCAGCCTGATTCTTCAGTCTCAGTTCCCAGGATGCTTGCTCCACCTACACATCCCACACAGTGCCTTAATTCCCCTGTGCCACCTCCAGCTCCCGGGCTGATGGGGAGGCACCGAGGCAGTCTGTGAGTCAGCTGCAGGCTCTCGGCGCTGCCCGTGGGTGCCTTGCAGGAGGCTGGGGGTACAGGCAAGCCCTCCTCTTTCCCTGCAGAGGACTCCCAGCTTTATTTAAAAAGGCATGATTGATGTTAATGGCATGCACAGCTACCTGGAGGCTGCAAAAACCTGTAGGAAAAGATGCCGTAAGAAGAAGGGAAGTGTCTGCAGTGGAGGGAAGCATCATGTTGAGCTACTGCCCTCTGCTGCTGTGCGGCCCCGGACAAGGAGGTGGCCGGAGGGATGCATCCATTCCCAGCAAAACTTCTCACTGAAGGCTCCTGGAGGCTGCAGAGCCAAAGCCGGTGGAGCCTTCCATCCTTCCTTGCCTTAGGACTGGGAAGCTTCTCCCAGGTTTTTTTATTCAGGATCAAAGTAAACAGATTTGTTCAGCTTGTCCTGAACACTCGCTGTCAACCTAGGCAGCTGACGAGAAAGTAACTGTCCTTTACCGAGATAAAAGGTTGCAATTTAATCACTAATTATCTCTTATCGTGCTTTGCTGGCCAGACACGAGCCAAAATGAGCAGAGGGCTGCCAAGAGGTGCTGCACTGGTGCCAGGGAGGAGGGAGCCTCTGGGCACAGAGCCCTCAGAGCTTCTTGTCATGTGCCTGGTGCCCCTGCACACCACTCACCATCCCCATTGGTGACGTATTAATGAAACACCACTTTCTAAACAGATCTTTGGTCTGTTCTGCTGTGCTGATCATGGTCTGAAGGCTGCCTAAAAGCCAGGAGCAGGAGGGAGCTGGCACAGGTAACAGCAGGAGGAATGAAGGGCTGGATGAACACCCTAGCCAGGCAGAGGAGCTCCTGCTGGGATGTCTCCAGGACAGAGGAATGCCTAAGGACAGAGGATACAGGGAAGCCATTTCGGATATTACAGCAGGGTCTAAGCAGCAGTTTTAAAAGCAAAAGTCTGTGAGGCACCTGAAGCACAACCTAGCTCCTAATTCAGCTCCTGATGATGGCAGGCAGCAGCAGTTGCTGGATCTGGATGCAGGTTGTCCCCAGTTCCAGCTGAGCTGATTGGCACACAGAAAGCAATGTCACAAAGTAGGTGGCAAATAGATGACACTTGCCTGCTGTCACAGCTTGTCCTGTTGCTGCCCATACCAAGAGGTGTGATGACACTTTATATCCCTCCCTCCCTGAGTGATTAAACAGCTTAGGCCACGAGAGCAGCTCAAGAAAATAAAGTTAGCAAAGTCTCCCCTATTTGCCAATGTGTGTTAAGAGAAATGGTCTCTGCTCTGCCCTGGGCTAAACCCCACATCCACCTCTACAGATTTTAGATAAAGTTTATAACCCTAGGCTCAGATTTTCTTCTCTTTCTTGAAAGAAATAAGGATTTTAAAAGCCATCTGGAAAAATGTGTCATCTTCTATGACAATAACCCATTTAATCAGCAAATTGTTTCCATAGAATAGAGGAGTTTAGTTGAAGGGGCCTACAGAGATCATCTAATCTAACTGCATGTAAATTACTAAAATTAGACAAAAAATATAATGGGGGATGGTTCTTTAGCAATGGTGGGTGAAATGTCTGTCACTTCATGTTGAGCAGAGTGTACAACTACAATCAGCACCCAAAACAAAGATCACAGACTATATCCCTGATGCTGCTGTTCTTTTCACTCCAGAAACATTATGCCCTAGATATACCATAATATTTTTTCAGCAAATTAGCAAAAAAAGTCTGTTTTAGTTAGCATACGAAATGCATTCTGCACACTGCTACTGTCAAAATTGTAACTGCATAATGAAATATAATTTGGGATGTAAAAATGGCATTTTAATATGCTCTACTCAGGGAGCTGAATTTGATATGTCATGCTGGCTTACTGGTAATTTACATTTCCCATTGGGCAAACTAAGAGACAAGTAGTCATGCTTTCCAGAAAGGTGTCAAGTCATACTCTGTCAAAAATATGCTTTTCTAGGCTGTAGAGAAAAAATGTTAAATTTTGCAATGCATGTCTTAATTCAGAGGAGATAACTGGAGTCACATGCTTTAGAAACAAATTACCATAGTCAGGTGATTTCTAGAGGAGGCAGTCACTGTCACACCAAACTGGAAGAAAGTAGGAACGATGTGCAAACCTTGCTATGTTCTGCTGCTCTGGGTGCCTCAATTTGGGATCAGGCTTGGCCAGGGCCTGATGTTGAAGCTGGGTACAGCTACTGGAGTTGCCCAGGATGCAAAGCCTTTGGAGCAACAGTTCTCAGTGGACAGCTTTAACAAGCCTTCCCTTTCTGCTAAAAGCTGGGGAAATGGTTTCTCAGATGTGTGACTTAAAACCAGAGTTTCTGTTGACTGTCACACAGAGGAACCTGCCAGTTACATCCGAGTAGCTGCCAGAATACACCAAGACAGCTGAGCTTATGACTAAACACCTATTTCTATTAAATATAGCCTGGTTTCTGAATCATGACCTCACCGTTTTAGAAAAGAGATACTGTGCACAGCAGCAGACATGCGAATGAGTCCAGCCACTGCCACCTCTATCCATAAGAGCAGGTTGCAGGGACAGGGGTCTGCCCCTGGATGGTAGGAATCTCTTAAACTAGGGCTGCTCTGCACTCAAAAGTGCCTCTTCACCTCCTGCAGTGACCCCAAGCCATGTCTGAGCCTCCCTTCAGCCTCAAAACAGATACTCAGGAAGGTCAAGATGAAGTCAGGACTTACCCACCCCAGCAGCAAACGCTGCACCCTGGGCATGGGGAGATGCCCCTCCCTGCAGCAGCAGCCACCTTCACTGATGGCATTTCTAACACCAAAATGCACTCACAGCACTTCATCCTGATTGCTCCCTGGCCAATTAGTGACCTTCCTCACAGGATGTCATGTCACTTTATCTTTATTTGCACAGTGCTCCAGACCCCAGAGTGCTGGCCAGGCAGCCCTGCAATGCCTGATGTTGACCTCAAGGAACCTTTATCATCTGCTCCTGCAGTTCCTGAGTGCTTCACAGGGAATCCTCTGACTTCTCTCTTTGGACTTGGAGCCTGGACTGACAAGTAACCCCTCCACACCTCCAGTTTTTTTTGTTCTGCTTAATTTCTGTTTTATTTTTGGCAAGGGATAAGAAAAGCTTGGCCCCTCCTACAGATCTGTGTCAGGCCAGGCTCATCCTGAAGGTCCAAGTGGAAGAATTTCCCAGGCTCTGGGACCACCCTTCTGGGAGCCACGGTGACAGAGAATATTTCTGCCAAGGGAAAGGAGTTTTCAAATTCCACCAGAGCATCTTGCCTTGGAAAAGGGAACCTCTGAATCACCAGAGGTCCTGCATTCCCTTTCTGCAATATCCCACCAAGAATGCTGGATCTCAATGCTTGCACCAGGCTGGGTTGGAGCAGGGGATGGTGAAGGGGTGGGAGGCACAAGATCTTCACTGTTGGCTCTCACCATCCATCAGTATAAAGCTCCTGGATGACAAGTGGGGCTTCTCCATGGAGATCCATCAGACCTGCCCCACGATGAGCCTACCTGGCCTCTGACTTAGCCCAGCCACAAACAGACACTTCCAAAGGCTTAGTCAATAGTACACAACCCCCCTTTTGGAGTAAGTGGTGTGTAGGCAGGCTCATTCCCCTGATTGGTTTAGCATTACACTTTGGCTGATGCACAAGAGCCTCACAGTCACACAAAGGTGCCAGCATCACAGTAACTGCAGCTGAAACATTAGATAAGGCTGATGGAGGTGGAGGAGAGCATGGATCCACTTGGAGGCTGGGACTGTCACACCAGAGGTCTTTCAGTGCTGCAGCTTCACATCAGCACTGTGAAGAATTTAGGATCACTTTTTTGGCCCACACACATTCATTGAACATGCACCAGTGGACATTAGACTCAGAACTGAGGCCAAAATGAAGGGGAGACTCTTGGAACTGCTGACTCCTGCCCACCTATTTCTGTGCTGCTGTAGGGCAGAGACTGCAACAGCCATCACCAGCTCCAGCAGCATCTGGATTAGCTGGGATACCCCAGTGTAACATGTCCAATAGAGCTTTTCCTTACCTTCCCTGTTCCCACTGGCTGTGCCTTTTCAAGTCTAATTTAACTGACCATTTGTTGAACTTAATCTTCTCCACCCAGACCAGAAACATTGTGTGTAGGTGCAGGAGACACAAAGACACAGTTCAAATTCTGTTCTTTAATTCCATTGGAGAAAAGGACCTGGTTGGGGATTACATGGGGCAAAACCATGCAGGTGAGGCTTTCCAACACTGCTTTAAGTAGTACAATTTCAGGGAAACTAAGCCTGGCCCTGAGTTGCTGTTCAGAGATGGGAGAAGCAGAGGAGCAGCTTGCAGGCAGCCTGAGTTCCTCTTCCAGGTTCCCTGCAGAGGGTGAGACTCAATGTTCCTGTGCAGTTTTCCTGGATACCAGGCTGGAGCCAACACATCCATGCTCTGTGGAAGGATTTCTTCTTGAGCTTCTGTCTGTGTCCAGACTGCAGTTCCTGGGACCTGACAGCAAATTATGAAACAACTGCATATAAAACCTCTGGGAAGAGGAGAGGAAATGAATTGTCACAAAATATATGTGAGAAAAGGAAGTAAATTTTCTCAGAAAATGGGGTCTCTTGTCCCTCTGCAAGCCTAAATACACCTTTTCCAGTTAAGGCACTTTAATAGCAATGGGGAATTGTCCTATCCCATCTGCAAAGCAGCTCCTTTGGACTTCTCCTTTGTTAATGGAACTGAGATTTTCCAGCCCCCAGTGATGACTGGAGTATGTGGCCTGAGGAAAAATTCTTTATTCATGTGAAGACAACCCATCAGGTTCATTAAACTGAAGATTATATTGGCTGATGACAGAAAGAAATTAAATAAGGTTTTGTCTCTTTACTTCCTTATTTTTAATTGAATAATAGACAATTAATTTGATTGAAGCTAGTCACGTTAAACAGTTTCCTGGATATCATATTAAGAAATGTCTCATCCTGCAGGTTGCCCTGTCACTTCTTTGGCAGTGATTTTCAGGCAGTAATTTTGAGATGCCCTTTAAGGTGTTGCTCCAAAATTGCTGTGCCTTTATTTTTTGGAGGGAGCGGTGGAAAGTAGGGTTATTATCTTTATTCCATGTCTAAACCAGGCCTATGGGTGGTGGAAAAGCAAGTTAGTGTGAAAGTGGGACAGCTCCGGTCCCAAGCAGGAGGGCAGAGGGCACAAGACCCAGGCTGCTCAGATGGAGAAGGATGAATACTGGCTGGACAGACACCACTCTCCTCTTTTTGTGCCTGTGCCCATGGGAAGTTTGCCCGAGCACATGAAAGATTTCTTGGGGGAAAACAGGATGAGCACTTTCCAGTCCACATTTGCAGAGCCCCCAGGGGAGGGAAGATCCTCAAGGAAGGCTGCCTGCTGTGTTGTGGATGGGCAAGCCACTTCCTTGCCTCAGTGCCTCTGGCAGCACCCATGCCGATGCCCAGGCTGATCAAACCTGGTGTGGAAATGAAGCAGGAGCTCAGTGGAAAAGGAGCCTGGTGAGGCAGCTGCCCCTCCAGCAGGCTCCCTCCTGGCCACAGAATGTGGAATACTGTTTTGCTCCCAGCACGCATAGTTTGTGTGGGTGTAGATTTACATTTCGTTAAGAAAAATGAAATAAGGGGGCTGGTTTCAACTAGCCTGCAGTTTTATTATTTGCAAGGGCCCTCGCCTGCATGTGATGCTTTACGTAACAGCCTTACACATCTGCAAAATATGTAAAGCATTTCCACCGTTGGGAAAGAAGAAAAAAGGGGACAATATTTCTGAAAGGTACTGTATTTCCTGGGAGGACTCAACAAGGAATTCTTAGCTCCCAGCAGGCAAGAAAACACCAAGGATCATGGGTCTATTCTCTAGGGCCAACTTTCCCTAAGTGTATGGGACAGTAGGTCACATTGGCAGGGATGACCACATTTCCAGGGATGACCACATGCTCAAAAATATGGTTGAGAATAGATTCTGTTATAAAAAAAAAAAAAAAAGAAAAAAAAGAAAAAAAGAAAAAAAAAAGACTAAATGAGATGGGTGGGCTGAGCAGGAATAAAGGCAGTAGGAAAGTGGGACATACATCCTGATCTCAGGCAGAAACAATGGTGCAAGGAAGAATATGAAATTAAGAAATGGATGGAGCTCAGGGAGCAGGAGAGATGCTGCCATGAGCAGTCTGTGAGTGGCTACAGAACAACAGAGAGCTGAGCTGATGGCTACATTTTTGTCTGACATCACTTAGAAGACGTGAAAAAGCACACTCCTTCTTTAATGCTTATTATTACCCTATCTGATAGTGCAATGTATATACATGTAAGGCTGTGGGAAAAAAAAAAGGCAAAAATGTTATGAATGCCTCCAAGGAGGATTGGAATGAATGAAAAATATCTGAAGCTGTTCAAGTGCAAAGTCTAGTGAATCAGCCCATCCACTCTTCTTTGACTTCTTAGTCTGGGTGGACCCAAACCACAAAGAAAAAAGGAAACAAAGGTGGAGTAGACATCGAGAAAGATCTTTCTGTAACTTGGCATTAAAATGTAAGAGCTCCCAATCACTGCTCAGCCTACGCATTGTGAAGCAATTGGAAAGGACTGGAAAATCACTGCACAGTGCCCTGAGATGCAGGAGGTGTTTTGCTTGTTTCTTTTCCCCAGGAGGTCTCAAGAGTTGTATGACTTCTGAGAAATTGTCACCAAGTTCCTCTTTCACTGCAGTCTCTCTTGAAACAACTTGAAAAAACTACAGGAAACGTGAATGCTTGGTTCAATTCTGTAGCTCTGCTTCTGCTTTGTATTTCGTAGTCCTCATCTGGAGGTATGGCAGCCATCCTAACAGTCTTCCCCATTTTTACAGTCAGGAATATGTCTCAGGGTATGAGACTCCTTCAAAATAGAAACTTTAAACCTTGGTAGACACAGTTTCTAAGTTTCCATCTTTTGGACAAAATCTTTCAGGTAGTTCGTATAATCAGGTACTTGCTATAATCAGGTGCTTTGACCCTTGACAGAAGATCCTCAGTCCAAAACACCATTGTGGAAGTCTTGGCTCATCCGGTCTCAGAACCACGAGGCCATCCCACTCCTTCCTGCCAGTTCCTAGTCTGAAATCATACTGTCAATGCTAAAATCCCCAGCATTTCTCATGCTATGCATCATCTGCACCCACAACCCTGTGTGGAGTTCAGCCTATGAGAGTCAGATATACAGATATTAAGTCCTAGCGCATCTTAGACATATTCATGCCTTCAAAAAAAGGTTGGATCCAGTCTTGTCCTAGACCCTTTACCAAGGCAGCAGAAAGGCAAGAGCAGTTAGTAGGGACACATATTTCTCTGCCCTGACTCTGCTCCTCTCCCACAAGCCTGGTCATCACCAGGCAGCACAGGGGCAAAGGAACTTTGCTCCAGGAGACAGGGACAGACCCCAGCCTCTGAAATTCCTGCTGGGGTCACTGTAAGCCTGGCAGATGTGATACAAGTAGAAAAGTTATTTCCCCTGTTCCCTGTCAGTGTGGTAGGCTTCTGAGGGCAAACATTTCATTTTCTAGCAAATGAAGAGGGTGATACTTCCTCTGTGGATTTCTTTAGCTCCCCAATATAAATTGCGCGTTGAAACACCCTGCACTGCTGCCCCCCATGATGGGACATTGCTTTCTTCTTTTCTTTGCCTGAACATCCCCATGGCTGGGAGCCATTTACTGGGAGCCCTTCCTTCTCTCAGCTGTGTGCTTGATTCTTTCTCCTGTTTGATCCTCTTCTTTTTTCTTCTGAAACCTTTACTTCTCAGTCAGAGTATTTGCATTATAAATCTATCTCAGGTGTTTTTACCACTGCCCATCTCCCTTGCATCTGTTCCTTATCACTCCTCTTTACTTACTCATCCTTTTATACTCTATAGGAGTCAGAGATCACTACCAGAAACATGCCCAGACAGAGGAACAGTCCATCACTGAGGTCCTTATGACTGAAATGGCCAAGACAGATGGACACCTGGGATGCAGAAGGACTGACCACTGTGCTCACACCCCTCAACTGGACCACACAGGATTCCTCCTTGTCCCTGACCAAGGCTTCTCCTCAGTGTGACATGAGCCACAGCTCTTGCTCCTGGCCAGGAGCCCCATCAGATTCTTCTACATGGGAGCGCCATCCCAGAATGAATATGGTGCAATTTATTTACCTTTCAAAAATTATTTGCAGGGCACAGTTTTTACTGTTTGATTTGACCCCTGTGTTGCACAGTCTTGCTCCATTGTACACACATTCTATTCTTTTGCCAAGAAAATGGCAATTTTTCTTCACTGAGGGGATAAAAGAAAAAATTTGCTCCCAGAGACAAAGGTGATTTTTTTTGTCCTTTTTTTGCCCCTTTTTGTAATGCTGGCACCAAGCCAATTAACTGTGTTTTACTTTCTTTCCTCTGTATGTGTGAATTTTTATTTTTTTTTTGCACAGCTCCAGAGGAAAAGGATTTCTCAGCCTTAACATCCTGTTCGCTTTTGCATGGTTTTGAATGCTCTTTATTAAAAGCCAGCTATTTATACACAGAAACAAAGTACATTCCACTAACCCCTTGTGGCATAACTCCACATGCTGACTACTGAGCCCTGGAAAGGTGTATTGAATGCATGACAGAGAGCTTTTTATGGGGGTTGAATACCCACTGTACATCAACACAGGAATACCCTTTCAAAATTCTCTTTGCTATCATGTCTTTGGAAATATGAAAGGCAGACCTTTCAACAAGCTCATTCCCTCTGACTCTAATCTTGATTGTGTTGAGACGGATAGGTGCCAGATAACTGTATTGGTGGAAATGAAGATAAGAAGGCTTTGCATACCATGAGCAGTTATACTGCTTGAATTATGGCCTTGGACAGATGCAGTGACAATAACAGGACAGCACTAATAGGTGAGTGGTTCATTTACCTGCCTGGTATCTTTCAAAGACATCAAATTCCACTTCATCACTGGAAAATTCCTCAGGACATAAAATGAGTCCAGAACAAGTGTTATCTCAAAATCACCCACCTGACAATGCAGCACAGTGGACATCTCACAAGGTGAGGTTAACCTAAGTGATGCCTCTGTGCAGCTCACAAAAGGGGACTGGGGTTGAAAACAAGATGTCAAAGCAACCTTTCAGCTGAAGAATAGACAGACCCTTCAGAGAGGATTTGGATGTTTTGGGTCTGTCTGCTGTTGGAATACCTTTAAGACAAAAGGCTGGTGCCCAAAGTGCAATTCAGCATTTTTGCTTTGATTGCCACCTTTTTTTATTCCCATCAAAGGATACATGATGCCCCCTCCAGTTCACAGCTGGTACATTGGTTTCAAAACCCACTGAAATGCACTTTTAATCTTTGTGGAAGCTTCTTCCACCTGCCTGCCCTAAAAGTGCTTTACTGTATGCACAGCTGTGACTGCAGTTCCATCTGGCATTCACCCACCTAACTGTTTTCTCTGAGACTTTAAAAAGAAAAAAAAAAAAAAAGGTACCCACACAATTGTGTCTCCACAGAGCATCAAGGCCCTGGTCTCCAGGAGGGGATTCTGGTGAGACCACGTCATGTTTTTCACTGTCATGAGGAACAGAGCAGGTACAGCATGTAATTTGAAGTCCCAGCCTCTAAGGACAGAGGCTGTGATGCCATCCCACCTCATTTGTAGAGACTCTGATCAATGCATTGCCCATCTTTTGTAGTTTCTCCTCGTACTGTGCTGGCATAGACTGTTTCAGAAATCCTTGGTAAAAGAGAGCAGGAAAAGTAGCCCTTCTTAACCCAGTTTACTTGACAGTTTCCATAACAACTTGACACAGCTATTTATAACACAAGAGAATATCATTTGCGTCTCATCATTTTTAGAACCTTTGTTGCCATATCAACCTCAGCGCCACGTAGCAGAGCACAGCCCCATTCAATTCCCTCGTTTGCTCAGAAAGAAACTTCTCTTTCAATGAACTGAGGTTCAGTTGGTCTCAGAAGGACCCTTCAGAGGCCTACATGTCATTTAAAGTGCGATTTGAGCCCTAATTTAAAAGTACTTTTTTCCTATGTGACCTATCTGCAGCAGGTGGGTGGGATCATCTGCAGTGGGAAGTAAAGAGGAGGACAGGGTGGGCAAGCAGAGCAGCATTCCCATTGTCTTGAGAAGCAGATAATGAGAAGGATATGGCAGCTCCTGACTCTCTCTGTGATGGCTGCGCAAGGAAAAACTGTTTGAAATGTCAGAGTTTCAAAGGCTCAGTGTTAGCATTCCTCAGTCTGCTTTTTGGGAGGGAGATTGGGTGTCAAGGGGTTCCAGCAGAGAGCAAGGTCAGGATGCAGAGAAAGCCAAGATGGGCAGAAAAGTGGCAGAAGTCAAGAGCCAGGGGAGACACTATGGCTCCCAGAGGAGAGAAACCTTCCTTGCGTGGTCTCAGGTGCTGCTCAGTCATGGATTCATTCCCTACAATGCCAAGCACCAAAAAGCATCCTTGAAGGAGACAGACAGCCCCAAAGCATAACTGAAGTGGGGATTAGGTGTCTCCTAGTGCCTCTCTTTGGAGGATGCAGTGGTGCTCAGGCACTCAGTTCAGTCCTTAAGCCAACTGAAATGAAGCTGGGGCTCAGTTTCTCTCCAAGGCTGTTTTCCTGGCTCCTTGCTGGCTGGTCCAGCTCATCACTTGCACAGTCTGGGGAAGTTCAGCTTTGCCAACCCATTACACCAGATCTGCCCTTCCAGGCCAGAACAGAATTAATTTTAAAATACTCGTGCAACATGCAATCAGGAGTACCTATAATCCACCTGACACCTTCAGCTGACTACACAGCACTCAAATAACCCTTTGACCGCACTGCTTTGTGTCACTCACGCTTCCTCCTCCTGCTGGCAGGTGGCAGGTCTGCTGCCCATGCCCTGACACCTCACTGTCTCAGCCTGCTGTGTTTGCCACTTCCCCAAAACACTACTCTTTAAAATAGGTGTCCCCCATCTCCTCTCCTGAGATCTGGAGGTGTCTATGTATTCCCTGGAATAAGCATTCATTTGGCAGAGCAAATTTCATACAAATAAGGCACCCACTTGATGCAATGCCAGTGACTTGGCCTGCCTTCCACCAGCAGAAATACATACAACAGCATTTTTAAGAAGCAGTGGGGGTTCCTGGTTTGCATTAGTCATATTGTTCTGTCTTGTTTTAATCATCTCAGTATTTCTAGAGGGTCTCCAGCGAGGCTGAGAAGCTTGTTAACAGCTCCAGCACAGCTGCCTGTGTCAGCAGAAGAGAACCTCGGCCTCAGGGATGCGTTTTGTCATGTGGCAGTGCTGAACACAGACTCACCAGCTTTATTAATAGCAGCCCTATTATTTAACACCATGTTCCACCAGCCCCTTGGACTGGGGACAATAGGAAATGGCACTTACATGTTTAAATCTGTGGCATGCTGGACTGTTTGAATGTATGTGATTCATTGTCAGACAGTGCTATGTCAGGCGCTGCAGGCAAAATAAAACAGACTGCATATGCATCATCTATATGTGTTCTACTCATAAGCTGTTTGAAATGCATTCTGCCCAGCCTCTGCTTGCAGAAGCCATAAATGAGCTCCTTGTGGCTCTTAAAGCATTCTTGGTAGGATCTTGGGAAGTACCAGCCTGGTGCTTTTAACCGTGACCCCAGAGGCTGCAAGGAGCCCTCTCCTGTCATGTCTGCAGGCACTTGGAGGTTGTCCGGTTGGCTACTGGAAGGAAACAGCTTTAGGTATGTTCTGAAGGGGTCATGTGATTCCTAAACTCAGCAGTTATCATCCACACTTCATCAAAACCAGAAGGTTTTGGAGTTTTGGGTTGGTTGGTTTTTTTTCCACACTGACAAGTATTAGTTTAGCCCTGAGAAATCTGGGAAGCCCTGAAAGTTTGAAACTTGCACTGCTCACATTCCCCCAGCATCTGTCTTGGCTGGTTGGTACTCCTGTATTTCATTTCTCTCCCCTCTCCTCTAACCCCTGCTCAATTTGAAGTATAATTAATACTATTTAAAGTCACTGAATTCAAGGGCAAAATTTATATTTGAAAAACTATACCCTGAACACACTAGTGTTTGCATTGAAATTTGAATTCTAATAGCTCTGACATATGCTGAAAACTTGTGCCTTGCCCTACAAGTGGAGCAGTGTAAGAATCTTCTAACTTTATTTGCTTTATTCTGCTGTATCTCCAGTCCTGGAACAGAAATGGTCCTAAGCAACCTCTGTGCAATTATTCCTTTAGCATCCTCAGCCCAAATACACATTCCTCTTTCTTGAGAAAATCTTGTCCTGCGAAGAGACTGAAGTAGATACAAATTACTTGGCTTCTAACATGACTTTGAAAAATTTAAATTCTCTGATCCAAATTAGGGTTTCTTCCAAAACTGGGCAATGCCTACAAACTAAGCAAAAGAGATGTGATAAAACCTTTAAGGGTGTTTCCTGGTAATTCCCAGCCCAGCAATATGCTCCATCTCTATTGCTGTTAAAATAGCGTCTTGTTCTCTGCTACTGGCTTTCAGTGTGAAATTAGACCTCACACATAGTACCTCTTTTTGTACTTGTCTGCAGAAAATGATTCTTAATTTGCGTTCATATGACAGTGATAATCACCATTATAAAGAGAAGTCCATTTGTCTGAAAGCTGTGGCAAAAGTACTGCCTTTCCCTCAATGTCCCTGAGAGACACTTCTGCTCAGAGCAGCTCACATGGTCACCATTTAATCCAGCTTTTCCTTTCTCCCAGCCTGGCCTGCCAGGCCCTGCTGGGAGTTAAAAGCCATTCCAGAGAGCCAGTTCTTTGGGAAGCCTCAGGGAAATGTGGCGGGACTGCAGTCCCTGTATCACCTCACAACACCAGACGTGCCTTCCCTGCTACGATGGGCCACCATGTAGGACCTTCAGAGACATCAAGCCCTCTCCACCTGCTGATGACCAAAAATCTCGTCCATAAACCTCCCAGATCTTGTGATAACTTCCCTCATTGACCAGCCTGGCCCTTTGGTGCCTGCTCTCCTCCTGCACACAGCCCCCAGCCCAGCACTGAGTGCAGCAAGGCATCATCTCCCAGCCAGAGCTGCACAGCTTCCACCTGTCAGCAGCAGAGTCTTTGCCCTTGCTATGTCAGGTAAACTCTGTTTCTTTGGCTTTTCTACACCTTCAACAGGGAAAAATGCTCCAAATGCCAGGCCAGGGTCTGGTACACTGTAATGTGCTCCATCCCATTTATTTTGCAGCACTTTAATGCCTTTCTCAGTTGTCTCACTACAGAGACTTCAGGCAGAGTGGAGCCGTGTTCCTTAGCAACTTGCAGTACACATGACAAAATTAACCCAAACAGTTTTGTTTATTAACTCTTAATAAGGAGCAAACATAAAAGTAACCTGAGAGTTTCACAACAAGAATGTTTTCCATTTTGGGTGCGTTACTAAGATTACAGACGACAATGTTATCTTGGGTGTTCTGTGGGATTTTTTTAGCCATTCTGTGAAGACCTATTTGAAGGACAAAAGTCATCCCCTCCCTCCCCAATGCCTGGTGTTTCTATAATGGAAAGACTCTATGTAATAATAGAAAAATTAAAAGACTACTGGAGCTAATGAGCTCTAGCTGATGCCTGTTTGGCACTGTGCAACCCAAGTTTGGAGGCTGGAGATGGGAATGTTATCCCCAGACACTGGACAAATTGCAGAGGAAGGGTTTTCAGTCTACTGGGATTTACTCCAGGCTCTTCAGAAAATGTGACCTTATGTTACTCTGTCCCTGTACCCCAACCCTTGAAATACAGTCCTGCTTCAGAGAGATTTTATGAGAATATATGTATTAACATATGCAAAGCAGCACAGGCTTCATTTGAAGAGATATTTAAGCAGCTAACTAAATCACACTGATTTCAGCAGCAGTCAGGTGTCTGAAGATCTGGTGTTCAGGTGCTCTGGAGCCAGACCTGCTCCTAAGGAGACAAGTGAGGAAACCACTTGTGGAATATGTTGATTTATGTCCATAATAAAAAGGGACTAGATGCATTCTTTTTATGGTTCCTGTCATGTGGAGTTTAAAAAAAAAATTATTTTCTTTTCAAAAATACATAAAACTTGCCAAGCTTTACCAAAGGATGAAAGCCCCTTGCTGTCTCAGGAGATTTGGATGAAAGGCTGTTGCCAAGAATTTCAGGCCTAGGAGAGACTTCTACAAGATTATTTCTAGATATGAAACCCTTTTCCTGCTGTGCTGCTGAGCCCTCCCAGTCCAACACTTCATGGCAAGTGCTGATAATGAAAGTGCCGAGGCTCCCTCCCAAGAACTGACCACCCCAGCTGATCCAGGCAGCCCTTTCCGGCTTTTATGGAGAAGAATGAGTGA
This sequence comes from Pardalotus punctatus, assembly GCA_013400915.1. NCBI lineage: Eukaryota > Metazoa > Chordata > Aves > Passeriformes > Pardalotidae > Pardalotus > Pardalotus punctatus. The sequence goes on from VZTX01025329.1 coordinate 894,668, forward strand.
CTTGTGCATTCTTGTGAGAAACTACTGAGACACCAGCGACAGCATCTACAGGTTTTTATGGAAGCAGAATGTAGATTCTTATCACACTCCATTTATTTAGCAAGTAATGACAAATGAATTCCTCCAAAACTTGCTCCTGGTAGTCCCAGAGCGCTGAGTGCAGGGTGGTCAGAGGCACGTACTCCAAAGACCAGCTGGTGGAAGGGGTAGGAGGGAGGTGAGAGAGGGAGAGGGACTGGAAGGGGAGCAGCAGATGAGGGAGAAGGTCCACTTGCCCTCTCAGCTCTGCAGCTGAGCTCAGTCTTTTGATGGGTTTCTGCCCCGATGAAAGTGAGGAGGTACAGGCTGGGAGGATGCTGCCAATAGACCCTTACTTGATGTGATGTGCTGTATAAACAAACTGGCTCTGAGAGCCTGACAAAATTCTTTATCTCATCTCTAGCCATGCCATCCTCTGTCCTACACAAGTATTTTTCCTTTTTGTACATTTTCAAATATGCTGAACCTCAGTGGATGCAGCATTTCCCTGAGGAAGTCTTTCACAAGTGGCCTGCTTTCCCTGCCAGGAGATCTTGCACAGACTGCAGTGAGAGCCCCATGGCTCAGCAGGAAAAGAAGAGGGGTGTGTTCAAACACTCAGCAGATTCCTGCTAAAACTCACCTGCAGCCTTGCTCCCCTCACCACCCAAAAGTTCAGCTAACATCTTTCAAGGCTCCCAGAGCAGAGAGTGTTTCTTCTTTCACCAGCACTCAGGGCAAAGTGAGAACAGTCAGTCTGGGAAGGCAGAGGGGCAGAAAATCAGGCTGTTCCTGTATAGTGAGTGTAAGGCAGATCCCTCCTTAGTGCTGTTCATTGGCTGCACAGTCCATGGGCTCTTCACACTCTGCCCAGCCCTTTCTCTGCACCCCCTTATAAACTTATTACTGGCAGCTGTGACATTCTAAAGTGTATCAGGAAAATTTGTCCTATCCAGCCACATGGAATAGCAAGGGCCTCATTGTTTTCCCCTGCAATTTGCCATCTTTGTGCCACTATGGCCTTGGCACAGTTCTGCTGTTATTTTTCCTCCATGGAAAGCCAGGCCAGCTCTGCTCCTACATCTCAGGTAAGAACACATCTCTCCTTCCCCTTGTGTTCTCTCTAAGCTCCACATCCCCTGAGGTTCTTGACATTTGAATGAAGGTATCTCTGGGGCATATTAGGCTCAGGTCTGCTGCCTGTCACTAACAAAAACTTGACAAAATTGAATGAACCTGAGAATCAAAACTGCAGAAACTTTCAGCTTCCTCTCTCCAGGACTGACATGTCTATGTTGGCACAACACAGCTCTGGCCAGAGCTGAAGGCTACACAATGATTTAGCGCATCCTGAACTGCAGCATCAAAAGCTTGAGGCTTTGGGTCTTTTCTGAGGGCAGAAAGAAATATGACCATCTCTCCCCGACACAGGCTGGGCTGCAGATTTCTCAACTCAGCTGGATGCTTATCTCAACTGGTAGCTGCTTGTTGTTGAGTGTTGATGCTGTATGACATAGCAGGAGAATTGAACTCTGCAGCTTATGAACCAAACTTGATGTTGATTTTCAACCTCTCCTGGCCTCCACAATGTGAAATGAGACCATTTAGATGTGGAGCTACCCATCCATCCATCCATCCATCCATCCATCCATCCATCCATCCATCCATCCAGTCTGCTGTTAAGTGTGGCTCTGGCATCAGGGAAGGGGCAGACATGGCTCAGGACCTCAGCCTTGAGGTCTGTGTCTGCTGCTGCCAGTGCACACAGGCTCTGAAAAGAGAGAGCTGAGAGGGTAATCTATAAGATAACTGGTCTGTTTTCTTGCTCAGCCCCCTCACCATCACCAGCAGGGAGGAGGAAGGGAAAATATCCAGCCACTGTTCTGCCCCCAAATCAGCATCTGAGGAGAGGAGAGCTTTCTCTGAAGCTTTGCTGAAGAAAAAGACAGGATAACCTGGGGAAAGGAGGGGGCTTCCCCCAGCACCCAAAATACCTTGCCCACATCCACTCATCAAGGTTTCTTTTATTTCTATTCTTGAATTTTTTCCCTTTTTTTCTATGCACTTTCTCCAAGAGGAAAGCTGGAAGCTGACATTGCCTCAAAATCTCATTCTAAGCTTTCTCCATTCTCAATTTATACTGGTTTTTCACCCACAGCTCCCTCAGCCACACCCATCTAATGCTCTTCATGCTTCTCCTTGCAGCAAGAAGACTTGGACACACATGAAGGCAGATTTGAACTATGGCCTTTGATAGTTACAGGGTCTGCTGGTGCAAACCAGACCTAATACAAAGGTTCCTAATGAAAATATATATCATCCATGTCCTTCCTGGCCCAGCTCAGAGGGACATTTTCAAGATTGGTTCACACTCTCCTGCCAAACCCATCTTGAGGAGTTTGAGGAGTGCTCAGATGTTCAAGCCACCCCAGGAACCTCTATGGTCTGTTCATCACAAAAACTGTTCTGGTGAAAATGCCCTACACCAGTGAAAAGTGCCCCCTGAGACTGCTTAGATTATTCTCCTCCACCCTTTTCCCTTCTTCTCCTTTCTTTGTCCTGGGGCACTGGTCAGCTCCGGCTCACCACCCTCAGACGTGTGCGTACACAGCAGGACCAAGAGGGGAAATGAATCATTTGCAGTGGGAGATGTGGATTGCAGGATTCTTATCTTGAAAAAAAAACCATGCACATCTTTAGGAGCCCGGTGGAGAGAAAAAAAATCTTGGCCAACTCAAGTGCTTCCAAACAAGATTTCTTTGGGATCAGGAGCAAGACCAGTTACATATTCATCATGATCATCCTCACCACAAAAAAAAAAAAAAAAAATCAACCTATATACCAACCTTTTCAACTGTCAAATAGGCACACTGGGAATAGGGAGATGGGAAAATCCCTACAAGACCAGTAGCTCTGGCAGGATATCCTCTGTGCTGTGAACTTGAGGCATCTTCCAGATTCCCAAAAGCTGGCAGGCTGAAGATATTGTATAAAATTGGATTACATGGGTTAAGAATTCCTGATCTGAATGTCATTGTGGCTGCTGTGTACAAGCAAACACAATGTAGACAACGCTGTAAAAACCCAACAGGTCCTCTGACAACTTAGAGCTTCTCAAGGCAAAATTAATTAAGAAGTAATGAACTGAGCTTTTGATACCACAGTGGAAGGGTTGCTGCAGGCACCAACACTAAGAAAAGGGTGGTTTTGACTGATTTTTAATTAGAATTTAATAGTGCCCTGAAGTTACATCTCTCATTTAAAAAAAAAAAAAAAAGCCTACCTAGCTCTATATGATGAACAATTCAAATTAGATTTTAACATATGCAAATAACTGGTCTGAAAAATCTGCATGGGAGTCACAGAGATAGTACAGGTTAAATCCTTGACCCTTTACAGTAAGTTTTTCTTTAACTGATCCATCAGCCAGTTTGTTTGCAATTAAACATTGGAATTAATAGAGTTTAAAGAAAGTACTGAAAAGCCATGTGAAATGCAGGCTTCAGCTGAGGTAAATTAGCACAACCCATTGATTTTAACCACATTAACTATCTCACTGGAGTGTGCAGATCTTAACTATACACAATATTTCCAAGTCACGGCCAGTCCCAAGTCCCCACTCAGACTGAATGGCCTCACACTCCCCAAGATATCCCATTAAATATTGCTCAGCACATAAAAGCCTGAGGGAATCTGCCCATTAAGTCACCCAGACTGCCCAAAAAATCTCAAGCTGGAAAACTGAGTGTGTCAGGGTAACTCCACGGGCTCCTGGGGTGGCTTGGAGAAGGTTTGTACCTCTAAGATATTTGCAGGCATGCTCCTGCTACTGATAGCATCAAGAAACCCATGTGAGCAAGAGCCCACAGGGTATGGCCTGAGATGAGTTGCCTGAGAGGAGGCCAACAAAATACTTTTGCTCTCTCTGAGCAAACAGCTCCTTTCACTGCCACGTATGCAGGAGAATATTTATATCATGGAAATCTAACTTACCCTCTCTGTCTGGAAAGCTGTGCTTCCCTCAATAAATGCCCCCCCTCAAGATGAACAACATTGTGCAATACTAAGCAGCAAAATTAAATAATAAATGTGATTGGCCCTCAAATGTGGAGATTACCATTTAGCTGCTTTCCAAATGCATCTCAAACTCAATGAGAGGCATGACACAGCTGCTTAGGTGGTTAAAACAAAGACAAAACTCCATCCTCATCTTACAGCATCTGGTCGTGACAGAGCCTTTTACAGGGGTAAGCAGAAGGGAGAGGAGCTGTCAGGACACACAAAATCACACCTTCTGCCCAGGAAAAAGGGCATTTGGGCACCTAATGTCAGTGCTTTTTTTTTTATCTCACTCACTGTACCGAAGCCTCGCTGTCCTGGATAATAAGTGACCCGAAACTTTTACAGATCCTCTGCAGCCACACTGGCTGCATGCAGTGCCAGCAGCAGGCTGGGTACAGCCCACAAGCTCTGTTCTGCCATGCTCAGGTGTCTTGCCTGCACATTTCTCTAATCTTTAGGACTTCATTAAGCATAGGGGGAGCAATAAAAAGTGGTGCTTGTTGTGGTTTGGGGGTTTTCCTTGCTTCTTTTTAATTACACAAGAATTTAAGGATAGCGTATAAAGACCATGCCAAGAAACTTTTTCTCCTCACCAGTTCCACATTAGTTAATCCCTGATTCTGCAGCTACTGAAAAGCAAGTTTCTCTTTGATGGGACCATGGTCCATCAGGAAGGTTTCTGTTTACACACGGGAGGAAACATCCTGTTGCCATTCTGCCTTTAGGACACAGCACGGAGACAGGTGTTGATGTAGCTTAAATGTCTAGGCTGTAATCTCTTCATGTGACCCCTGGCAGGTTGCATTCCCAAAGACAGAGGCTATCCAAGGATGAGGGAATGGGCAGGATGAGAGTTTCAGGTCATGGGAAGGTAATCCATGGTCAGATAATCCATGCACGACTGGGCAGGAAGCTGAAGTTTGTTCTGTTTGATGGGATGATGTGCATTTGGTTTGTTCCTGAAGCAGTGGTATGGCAGGGGACTAGACTTCACCTGGTTTTGTGGTATATGCAGCTTTTCCCCAGTTTCAATCCTCTTATATTAGTAACCATCCCCATCTGTAGTGAACTCCCTACAAATACATTTCTAGAGACAGTTTTTGCTTTTACAGCCATGGGACTTTCCCACTCTGGATTCAGATTTGATGCTGAAATACAGGCACTGACTTTCATTCAGGGAAACTGTCATCCCAATGCTTAAACAGACCCATACCAGACCCAAACTTTGGCTGGCCATTTCTTTTAATCTTCAGGATCCCAGATCACTCCTCTAACCCTTCTCCCAACAGCCCTTGGCTGTTTTGCACTTTAGTCGTAGAATCACAGAATACCCTGAGTTGGAAGATACCTGCTGTAACCCCAACATCATCCAGCCCAACCGTTCGTGCCAGCCTCACAAACCCTGCTATTTACCAAGGAAATATAGGGCATCCCAGCAAACAGTACTGAGAGCAGCAGAATCTAAAATCCTGGGCAGCTGAACTATCAAGGTGAGTCCTTTGGGAACCGAGAAGGACACAGGTATAAATTTGACCTTGGGATGCTTTTGTATGGCAAGAACAGTTGGGAAAGCTCGTGGGTAAATTGGTCTCTTGTGGTGTTTATTGTAACCTCTCATCACTGGTTTGTACTTTCTGCTTAGTTCAGACAAGGAAGAATGTATGGGGGCTTGACAGGCAGAAAATGATAAGAGCTCCTCGGTGATGACTCTGCGTCACCCCCAGCACGGTGTGTTTGGAGAGTGCCTGAAGTGGGTGTTGTTTCAAAGTGGCAAAACAGCTCCTCCAGCAGTTTTAGGCTTTGTAATTTATTTACCAAGGCAAGCTCAGGTCAGTCACACTATCTGTTTCTTTTTTAATGAGGTGCTGTTTATTTTTCACTCTCATGTTCTGGATGGATTGAGACACAAGGAGGTCAAACAACTTCTCCATGATGTCTCCAGGGCTTCCAAAGCTAAGTCATTCTGCCTTTTAATGTGTTAAGCAAAGGAGCTTGACTTGAAATCAGGGGAATTGCAAACATGTTTAAAGGTGCTTTAAAACCTTCCTAACAAGGAGCCAACACAAGAGCTTTGGTTTTCTGTGTACTATTGGGTTTTAACACCTGTGCAGCTCCACTCATTTCTGCTGAGTGTCACAGCCAGCTGAGGTGATTTAAGGATATCCTTTGGGGAAGGCCTGTAAAGAAACACTTTTCATTAGCTCAACTACTGATCTAGATAAATTCAGATACTCCCACAGTTTTCCAAGTCTGAAATAGAAGCTCCTAAACTTAGCCTGGAGTTTTCTTCTTGAGACCTGGGCACTTGCCCTTCTCTCCAAATATACCATAGGGAAAACACTGACTCCATCCACACCTTGCCTCCTCTTTAAAATTGGCGCAACAGACTGGGGAATTGAGAGATCCTTTGATGCAGGGATTTTTAAAAATAAATGCTTTTTCTTTTCCCCTTTCTTTTTGCAAAATGAGCAAACCCAATCTTAGATTCAAATAAAATCTCCTCAGATGCTCTTGCACACCCAGGTCGTTAAAGAAAAGCTTCAGGTGAAAACCAGTAGAGGCTGATGGCACTTATGGTGGCAAACCACAGTTTTCTTTTTCAGGTCTGTGCTGTGCTAGTGCCACAGAGGCATCTCAGCTCTTACACCAGCAGTTCAGGGGCTTTCAGATTTTGCAGGTTGTTCTTGATTTTTCCCTTCTGTTGCAGGGAAATGCCCAAATGAGCAAGCCCTGGATGGTCTTGGGAAGGGGGGTCTCAGCCTCTCCTGCTGGAGCTGGTCCAGCTTGTGCTTCTAGTTAGCTGTTCACTGGAGCAAAAACCTCTAACTTGAGTTTCCCACATTACACACATGAGTGTCCTGACTATGGGGAAGGTGAGTCCATCTTCCACTCCTTCTCTCTGGTCTGGTGAATCTTTAATTATTTATACCACATGGAACAGCTTCAGCAGGAGACTTTGAGACCAGACCCCCAGAGGATCTAACAGTTGGATGCTCACAGCATGTTTTCAGGACATGGGAGGCTTCGCATAGGAAATAAAAGTTCAGTCTGGGTTTCCAACAGCCTGAGAGAGGGCTTAGACCAGTGCCATCTGTTTCCAGTGAAGAACACTGGTGTGCTGAGAAAGCTTATGGGATATAGCCACTTACAGAGCCTCTTGCACCCTGCAAATTTAGAGGATGAACTCTTCGTCAAATCAGGAGAGAGGATGGACTTCCCATTTGTTTCCATGAGCTGGAAGTCATCAAGCAGGATTTAGGCATGATCATTTCAGCCAAGGCAAGGTTTAGGCAGGTTTGCATTTATCATCATGTCAGGAATACAAACACTCCAGCTAGGAGGGGCAGATACCCCCCGTTAGACAATTAGAGAGATACCTACCTTTATGGGGTTAATCTGCAATAACTGCACAACATAAAGATGCAGAAATGCTATTTAACTGATTGGGAACATATAGTTAAAACAGAGAGGAGGGAGGGAGAGATATAAAGGCACACACAATGCAACCTTCCTGCAGCATGGCCTGTTCTTGGGTTGTGTATCACAGGGAGAGGTTTTATTAGAGCTCATTAAATTTTAAAGCCTTAATGGCACCTTCTGTGCTGTGTGATTGGTACAAAAAGGAGAGCTTGGGAAGGCATTAATGCAGTAGGACAGAAGGCACCGTCCACTGCAGTGCTTGTGGCTGGGAGATCAATTCCCGGCTGCCGAGCATCCGCGGGATTAGTGTGACATCGTCTGGCCAGAGCCGGTACCTTCAACTCGGCGCTGCAGCATCCCCGGGCTGGCAGAGATTTGCGAGGTGAATGAACTGATCCTGATGCCTCGCAGGAGAGCGTGGGGGTGTGACAGTCAAGAGCAACAAATGAAGCAACACAGTACTGCAAAGCTGGTGAAACCAAGCTATAAGCAACTCAAAAATACAGATTCTTACTTTGTAGTAATTGCTTCTGCTGTGGCTAAACCTGCCTGCTGACTCTACTGTTCTGCTTTTTCTTCTTTCTTTTCCCTCATTTCCCCCACATTTGACTTTTTTCAAACTTCAACACTTTAGCAAGTGGCCCATTTTCTGTTTCCACTTCTTTTCCACCTCCAGCCACGCTTTGCAGACCAGGTGGCATACACTGCCTTGGGGCTATAGCAGTAATGGCCAGGAGCAGGAGGAGTCAGTGCCAGCAGGTCAATAAAGTTACTCTCGGGTGGATATTCTGTGCATGACTTGAACCTTTGCATTTAGAAACCAATAATCCATCTGTAAAGCTTCCTTTTTTTTTCTTTTTTTTTTCTTTTTTTTAATTACTATTACTTTTTTTTTTTAGGGTCACCAGGCCTGAAATTTGCAAAACCTTTTTAGAGTTGTTGCACATCTGAAGCTCGGACTCCTTGGATGTCAAAGGCCTAAATGCTCTCCTCTCTGCGCCATACACACAGAGCTGTAATCTGAAACTGTGTATGCCTGTATCCAGGTCAGGGAGACAGCATAAGAGCTCATTTGCCTGACTCACTAACTTCCTTGCCAAGAGAGCATGAAATTTTCATGACACTGCAAAGTAGCTGATCCACAGCCTCTTAAATGTTGCTGCTCCAGAGATTTTATACCCAGGAAGCACACTGAATAATTGATCTGATTTTGAGATGCAGGATTATTTATTTATTTATTTATTCATTCATTTATGGTGGTGATGGTGGTGGCTTAGGAAAAATATATTGACGAGGTTGGAGAAAACAAAGTCTCCACAAAATCTTGAGTGGGATGTGACCATGTACCAGCTCTAAAAATCTAGGATAAACCATGGGAAGGTAATGCATGGTTGTGATTTTAAGCTCACCTCTAGGCAAGGGGAATAGTCTCCATTCTTGGAGTCCTCACCAGTCCACATTTTTAATATGACAAGTGTCTATCACTCAGATGAAGCTACTGCTCCCTGAGGATGCTAAACATCTGTCCAAAAACCCTGTAATGGCAGCTAAAAGTGACCTCTTAGCATAATTCACAGCTTTGTAGGGTTTGGGGTGGTTTTTTTTAAATTTGTGGCCTTAATGTTAATGTGGGTTTTTTTTCTCCAAAGCACTAATGAAAAAAGTGAATGACCCAGGCAGTGAACCTGAGTGTTATCCATCATTTCCAAAGCACCTGGGCAGAACAAGTGGCCTCAAAGTCTAAATGCTGGCACTGCTCTTCCCCACTTGTTTCAAAGAGACAGACTGATGGCTCAGTGAGAACAGGGCCATGCCCCATGCCAGGATGGGGCTTTGAACAACCTGGTTTAGAGGGCAGTGTCCCTGCCCATGGCAGGGGGTTACAATGAGATGATCTTTAAGGCCTCTTCCAACCCAAACCATTCTGTGATTCTATGCCTGGAAGATGACATTCATTCTGCAGGAACAGCATTTATAGAGACTGTCTGAGCCATTCCTGAATTCCTATGGTTTGAGAGGCTCAGACGAAACATCACAAATCAGTCAGAGGCTTCAAAGCCACACGTTACAAGCTGAGTCTTGCTTTCACACTCAATGGGGCCCAGACTAGGTTGCTTTATTATTCAAACACACTACATCTTAGTCATATTATTTTTTCAACATGGAAACAGCTACATTCCATCTACAAGCAAAAAGGTTGGATGTGCAGCCTGCACAGCCAAGACATGTCTGAATTTGCCTCTTTTAAACTCTTTGATAACTTTCTCTGTCCCTGAGTAGCTTGAATAGTTTTACAATGAGTGACTAGAGAAAAAACAAGAAGCTACCCCTGACTGCATAAGCTTAGAAGGGTTCTCTTTGGATGAATACCCTGCGATGGCTTTTCTGTGCCACCTCGAGTCCTCTGCATGGAAGTGTGAGATCCCTTCAGTCAGACAAGGACAAGAAGATCTCAGCATGGGCCACAAGCATTTGAGGGTATTTATTGAGGCTGCCAGCCTGACAAAACACAGGGAAAATGTAAGTCAGCACCAGCTTAGCGCTCAGACCCTGAGAGCATCCACGGGTTCCTCACCACCACTGGGGGGTCTCTCTAATAAATAGCCAAGGAAAAAAGCAAAAGCAGTTCAATATCAGCAGCAGATAGCTCTGTTGAGCTGCTCCTGGCCCAGCATGAAGTTTCCTCCCCAGTGGCTTCCTGGGCAGAATTGTGCTCCCTCACCTGTGGGAATATTTTGGACATGTGGAATAAAATACATGTCCATGGGGAGAGAGGGCACCTACATCTGAGAGGGGCTGTGGTGGTTATCCATGAGCGTAAAGAAGTAAAGTAGCAAAGAATTAAAGAGGTAAAACTTCTACTTTTAAGAGGTAAAAAAAGTTAGAATTTTTACTTTTAAGTATTAGAAGTTAACCTTCCCACCAAAAGCAGGGCTACATTCACACTGTCTCTCATGTAGCCTTTCAGACCCAGAGCTGTGGCCCTGGCCAGGTGGCAGGGTGGTGACAACCCTGGCTGTAGGTGTTAGGATCCAACCATTCAGGACCTCCTGCCTGGGGACACACAAGCTGGCAGACAGACAGACAGAGAGACGACCCAGTTCCCGTCTGGCGTGTGCTTTCTGAGTGACCTACTCCATTTCCCAGACAGACAGAGAGGAGATTTCTTTTGCATTTTTGATGGTCGAAAGAAATCAACCACAAACCAGTTTTGATGCGAGCAGGGAGAGTTCTCAGCAGGGCCTCAGGAAATTCTGAGTCACTGGGAAGTCACCATGGGGCCACCAGTCACAGGGATGGAGGGAAACCCCACAACACTCCAGGCCACCATTAGATGCTCTCCTCAATCCCTCCTGGGCAAGCTCCTGGGTTCATTTCCTTAAAGCCCTGGAGTAGCTCTCCCAGCCCTTTCCTCATTTGGGGCAGGTGTTCTCAGCTGTCTTGTAGCCACATCTCATTTCCAAAAACTGGTGGCTTCATGCTTCACCTCCCAGGACAACTGATAGTGCCTGTCCCCCTGCCCAGTCTCTATTCCCAAGCTCCTCCTTACCATTTTCATCTCAGAGAAACTAACAAACCTGGTGGTGACTCCATCCAGATCCTCCCTGATGAACCTTCAGCCCAATCTGCTCCAGGAGCTGCACTTGGTGTCTGACCCTCACATCACCTCTGCAGGCCTTGCCAGCGAAAGTGGCGTCACCATTTGCCAGTCTCTCCTCTGGCAGACTTGTTCCTATTCCCTGACACAGTAATCACTTTACTGAGAAGGATATTTTCATCTGTACTTTTAGTCTGACCTCTCTGTAACTGTGAGCTCTTGCACATCCCTTGCATGACAAAGACTCACTCAAAGACTGCTCTTCCTACATAAACCTTTCTTTTAGACCCATTCCCATTCCTGTTAATGCCTTCTTTCACTTTCATGACAAATTCACTCTCCTTTTCTTCTCCTGTCTCCTTCTCCCAGCAGTCAGATTCAAAACTTCTACCTTTACTTAGAGCATCATGAAACTCCGGGGCTTTTCTCATCTTGCTCACAGCAAAATATCCTGTCCACACCTTCTTCACCATCTCTGTCTTCATCAGCACAAATTCTTCTCCCCTAATTTCCTATCCAAAACACCATGGCTATAAAAACCCCCTTTACCTCCGTGCACCAGCCCAACCTTCCTGCCTTTTCTTTTTGTGCCCACTCTGGCTGTAACTCCTACAAGTTTTGTCCTGACATGGCACTTTCTAGACACGGCACTTTCTAGACATGGCACAGTGATTACTCCTCTCCATCCTTACATTCCTTACTGTTCTCAAGGCTTTCTGACACTCTCCACACCAGTTAAAGCAGCATCCATGGGATCCTGGTCTCTCTCTCCCTCAGCAGCCCTCTGCCCTATGCAGAAGATGCTTTCACCTGGCTCATGATTTCCATTATGTTCCGCTCATGATTTCCATTATGTTCCGCCAGCCCATTCCAGGCTCTGCAGCCAGAAGCAAGAACATCTCCTTCACCTGGGCATGTCCTGGGTGGACTTGGCTGCCCTGCTGTGGGATGGGAGCTGGGAGACAGGAGCTGAGACTGCTGGGCACTGCCCTGCCTTGTTCTGCAGCAGCTCCCAGAGTTGGAGGCTCTCTGGCCAAGGTGTTTCTCACTTTCCCCCATACACACTCGCTATTATTGTCTCGTACTCTCCTCCTTTCCTCCTTCTGGAAAGACACTCCCACCACAACAGCGTGTTTCACAACCACCTTCCTTCAATCCAGATGTTATAGATATTGTTTCGGGTTTTATTACTGTAACAGCGATGTGACTCACGAGCTGTTTCACTTGTCAATATTCACGAGTATCAACAGATGAGCAAAACTGATCTTGAAACATCCTAAAACTGAAGCTTTTCTCATGAGCAATCAGGTCTTTCTTGTTTTCATCCAGCTAGAGCTGACACAAAATAATCCTGAACACACAAAAAATTAAGGTTTGTATTTGACTGAATTCTGGTGTACCAAAGCAAAGCAGAACAACTCGTGACTAAGCTGTAGATGGCCACCACAATGGGTATGAGGCAAACAGATTTGCTTTTGCTTGTCTCCTGTCCTTGAGGAAGAGGCATAACATCAGAAACAGAAAAAAAAATACTGTCACATGTAGGTGGCCCACATTTTCAGAGGGTAACAACATTAGTTGTTAGAGCAGCAACAACAAATACTGCCAAGAAAGTGTGTATCATGCAACTCCACACACCGACAGCAGCTTGCTGACTGCATGGCAAAAGGACTGAATGACAAAAAAAGAGAACTTGTGATCAATTATATGGGTGCTAGAAGGGCTGGTAAGAAATGAGAGGAACACCAAGTTACATTGCTTGTGATGGGTTTTGATGCAGCTGATGTCACGGAAGCCTGGTGAGATGACTGTCCTGATACTGAAATAAAACTGTTGACTAGGAAGGGCAGACTGGGGGTGGTTCTATTTAACCCACTGTGGACTTGTGAGCTGCAAAGTCAGATTTACAAGATGCTCGGCAGAACAGGAGAGTATCTGGAAAATGATCAGCTACAGACCACCAGACAAAGTCACAAAGTCAAAAAGCAGGATGATTGTTCTTTAAACTCATTATTCATTTAACCCTCATCCAATTTGTGGACAGAAGTGTATGCATAGCTTCATGTGGGAGACACATGCTAGAAATGTAAGCAGCCAATAGAAAAATAGCATTTGGGAGATACAGGTGAATTCTCTAACCCATGAGGGTCACACCCATGGTGAGAGCATTCTTTACAACATACTGTGGTGAAACAAGTGCTGGGTAGAAAGTTTGTTGACCTCTGAATGCCAGGCATCATGATTGTGACCTGATTGTGACCTGATTATTTATCTGCCCTAAACACTCAGCATTAAAAAGGTAAGTTCTCTAGCTCAAAGGAAAATTACCATCCGGGTTCATTGGTTAAAAAAAAATGTGGGTAGAAAAACCCAAACGAAAGTTCAGGCCTTTGATGAAGGGTTTATCAGATGGTCAAAAAGTCGGAATTTCCAAGCCGAGTGCAAACGGACCATGCTAAAAATGTCATCCTGGTTCAGCAGCAAAGTGAAGGAATCAATGTGAAACTGAAAAGCAATCACAGCTGTGAAAGGGGGAAACAGCTGCCAGTTAACATAAGATAGAAGCAATTAATGGGTGAAATTACGAAGTGGAATTAGAACCATATGGAAACACCTCAGAACAGAGCAAAGAAAGTATTTTTTCATCTACTAAGGACACAAGTAGCTTAACAATAGTGCAGGAATATCACTAGAGAGAGGCTGTCAAATGGTAATGTTGAAAAAAGTATTCAATAGATGTTTCTCTGTATTCAGAAAGAAATGGGACCATGTACATGTATAACGCAGGGTTGCTGATGGACATTTTTGCTCAGTAATATCAAGAGGCTCATAAGCAAGGTCTACTAGGGACAAATATTTTGAATAGGCACTATGGCTAATTAACATTCCTAAAAGAGATGACATGATCTCTCTCCCATTTCTATTTGAAGAACTGCTCATGGTGTTTCAGCACTCAAGATGGGTAAAGAGGATGAACTGGGTAAGTACAGTCAAACAGAAGCGAATAGAAAAGGCTAACCAGCATCTTTCAAAGAACAGGAAGAATTATTTGCCAAAACCAAGTTCCAGTTTTGATGAGTCTGGCCCAGACACGACAGATTCAGGGCTTTCCAAGGCATCAGATGCTGTACCAGGGAACAATGTTTGGATATGTAAAACACTAAAAGTTATCCCATAACTGATGTGAGAGCTGGAGAAGTGAGAGACTGCAAATACTAACGAATGGTCACAGCATGGGGGCCTCAGTACAGCACTATGAGGAAAGGAAATAAAGCAGTGTGTATAGGGGGTTAGGTGTAGGCAGAGACGTAGGGAAATGATTTCCACGTTCAGGCATAGCAGCAGGAATATCACAGCTGAAATAGTCCCAGACGTGCAGACATGTGGAGTGAGAGAGCAGCTGTGGGGAGAGGATGTTGTGAGCTGCCCCATTACACTGCTCTTCCCCAGGGGCTGCTTTGAGCCACCACTGGAGGCTGGACTTCAAAATAGGGAAACCTTTGGTTCGCCAGGAAAGCCACTCTCACTGCCTTCTATTGTCTGCACACTTTCCATGTGCGTGCTCTTCCAAGGAATCTGAGGAAACCATGAGCTACCTGCAACAGCAACCTGCAAAGGCCAGGGCAAACACCACCCTGCGTGAGTTTCAGGACTCACTCTGCTCTTTGGTATTTTATTTACTTTATCCATCGCAACAAATCACTTCTCAGTCTACTGTGACTGTGTGCAGGCTAATTGCACAAATATTTTCACAGAACACCACTTTCTTCTTGCTTCTTGAGTTCCTAACTATCACCACAGGCTTCTAACTCTGCCAGCACAGGTCTGGCCTTCAGCATGACCTTTGGCAGGGTGCATGGGCAGCAGGCATGTTTCAGACCCAGCTGTCAGGGCTGTTTTTCCATTTGATCCATTACAGTTGTCTGTTAGAAGACAAAAATAGCCTCAGCACCAGCGACTGGGACTTCCTTCTTGGAGCCAAGTTCCCCAGTCGCAGTCAGCTCCCAACTGCTTCCCTTCTGAAACCTGGATGTATATTCCATATGCTTGGCCTGCTCTCAGTGGGAGAGGTACAGTCCTCATCCTCTTCCACCCCTCCTCTCTTCATCAGGTCCTTTCTCCAGATCAACCCAGGTCCTCACAGGAACCCACAGGAACCCAGCACTGGCCGGGGAGTCATGGAATCATAGATATGTGTTTATCCAGCTGTGTGCTGGATATTTGGTCCAGGAGGATCCTGTGAGAGACAGTGTCAAAAGCTTTACTGGAATCCAAAATGATTACATCAACTGGCTTCCCTTGATCAAGTATTATTATTATGACTGGTTACCTTGTCATAAAAGGAAATTAATTTTGTCAAGCAGGACATCATTTCCCCTCATGAGCCTGTGCTGGCTGTGACCAGTGACTCCCTTGTCTTCCAAGTGCTTTTCAATAACTCCCAGATTCTCTCCATAATCTTACCTGGCACTAAAGTGAGACTGCTGAGGTGCATTAACTGCTCAACACTGGCAAGTAGGAAGACTCATCTGTAGGTATCTAGGGACCACAGATGACAAAAATGTGATTGCTAAGGAGAGGAAACAGATTGTGGGTTAAATGTGGCCTAGAAAATGGGGGGCTCATAAGTGTCTGCCATTCTACTAAGAATAGCTTCTGGAAGTTATGCCTTTTTTTGTACCTTGAATTTACCTGGAAGAAAACACCAGGAACCAAAGACTGCTTTGCTTTAGGTGGGAAGGCTGAAATAGGTGAGTTCCTTCTGTATTAAGCAGGTGTATTCTCTTTATATCAACAACACACTGGCTTCTGGTGGGTCCAGCCCGGAAGAAAGGAGAGTTTTTAGCAGTGCCCTTTGATAACTGGGACAAAATACTAAATACATCAGGGGACTGGTGGGGTCTCCATCCTTTGCATCTCCTGCCTATCTCTGCAGGAGATGCTGTAACTCAGCAGGACCTCTGCAGACCCATCACAGAGCCCAGACCCAGCAGCCAAATGCTGGCAGAGATCTCCCAGTGACAGACCTGGCCCACTGCTACACGTGCTGGAAATCCAGGGAAGGCTTGGTGAGAAGGGGGTTGTTTGGGCTGTTTTTTCTTTTGAACCCTCTAATAACACTGTTCACGTCTAGCTGTGCACACTCTTTAAAGAGCTGGGATTCCCCCTCCTGATAGCAGCTACACAACAGTCACAATTTTCTTTAATCTCCACCAAACTATTATTTCAACACACCACCCACGCAGCCAGATGAAAAAGCACTGGTAAAAGGGTGTTGTTGTTTTGTTTTTTCCTTCTCAGAAGAAAACCAAGGCTTAGAAGAAAAGCTCAGAGTCTGTCTCTGTAGGTACTAACTCCTCCTTTCCGTCTGGAATTTCCCATCAGTTATACCATAAACAAACTCCCTTCAAATATGCTGAAATAAAGTGAACTGAAATTCATTATCAGACATAGAATTAGGGACTACTTGTAATCTGGTGGTTACCGAAGAAAGATCAAGAGCTGATAGAATCTGATTTTTCATTTTAGACTATTTTAAATTTCTCATTCAATAAAGTAGTAATTCACTTTATAAATTAGGTTGCATTTGAATGCAGCTTTTCATTTGACTTTGTGATTGAGCTTGATAAGGTTTTTAACTACAAGAGGTTGCTCCTTCATTCCCAAATAATGGATAATACTTTGAAGAGCAAATACCAGCATGCTATTGCTATTTTTCAAAAGGATTTAGACATCATAACAGATTATTTATTGTTTTGTTGTCCTACCACTGATGCTTCTACTGAGACCCCCTCTAGCAGGAGATAGAAGACGGTGTCCTAACAGAAAATGTTGTTACTAGGAAAAGGGGCAGAAATCTTACATTACTGTGACAGGTTCATAATTTTTTTGCAACAAACCACCGCAGAGAAAATGTTCAGCCTGGGGAAAGGAAGGTTCCAGGGAGATCTTCCAGCACCTAAAGGGACTAGAAGAGAGCTGGAAAGAGACTTTTTACAAGGACATGGAGTGCCAGGACAAGGGATAATGTATTCAAACAGACAGAGGGCAAGTTTAGATGCTGAGAAGAAATTCTTCACTGCGAGGGTGCTGAGGCCCTGGCACCAGAGCAGCTGTGGCTGCCCCATCCCTGGGAGTGTTCAAGGCCAGCCTGGATGGGGCTTTGAGCAACCTGTTCCTGTTTTCTCAGCCTCTAAAGACATCCTGAGCAAAACGACTGCCTGGCTGTGCAAAGTCAGGTTTCTCCAGGGCACCCAAAACCACGTGTAGTGGCTGCTCCTGCAGCCACCTGCAGACATTCTTGTCCATCTCTTTGCCAAAGAAATGAGCTTGGATATCACTGCTCCGAGCCCTCACCAACAGCCAGGCATCTCAGTTGTCTTGAAAGCAAGCAGAGAAAAGAAACTGCATTCTTTCTGGAATCTTCTTTCTTCTTTTGTCCTCGTAGCACTTTCCTCCTGTTCCTGAAAATGCCAGGATGTCATCCAAGCTGATCAGACAGGAAAGGGCCTCTCCAGAAGAACGGGAGACTTATTTTATGGCTGGTTTGGGTTGTTTTGTTGGTTTTTTTTGGTTTTTTTTAGTGCTTGGGAACTTAACAAGACGCTTTACTTTCGCCCATGTATTTGCTGTGTGTATTCCATAAGCTGCAGCTCCAGGATGCAGCTGGCCTGCAGCCTGCCTTTCTCCTGCCAGTGATCCTGTTTGCCTGGAACCTGAGCAGCGATGTTGGCACAGCACACTTTCACTCAGTCAGGTCAGTGGGAATGTTGGCATTTGGTTCTGGAAAATTCCAGGATTTCCATGTCTCATTACAAGTAGATATCAATAGTTTTTTTCCTTTCATTTGTGATAATATGTGTCTCTTTTTGCAGCACTATCTTTTTGCCACTTCATCGCAAAATATCTGCAAAGGAAGTCTTTAAAAGAATTCACAGCTGTCTTCTAAACAGATAAAACTAAAACCCAGACAGAGATGAGATTAATGAAAAGAGACCGCAAGATGAGTCCAGAACTGAGTTCTATCTCTTTTCTTCCCATTATTTGACAGCATACATTACCAAAGCCAGCAGAGAATTATAAAATATTTGCATTTCTTAAAATGCAAAACCTGCAGGTTTGGCTGTGCAGAGGTTTCATGCAAAAACATCCCACATCTGGGTAGTCTGGAGTGCACAGAGAGTTGTGGTGCCAAGGTCCACCTGCTTCCCCTCTGCAAACTCACTCCAGAAATCTACCACAGGTATCATTCTCACACTCCACAGACAGACAAACAGACAGACTTCCCATCCCCAGTGTCACGTGTCAAAATGTGTCTGGGCCACCCCAGCACCAGGTGAAGCTTCACCATCTGTCTTTCCATGAGTAATTTTATTTACGAAACAATTGAAGCTGCTAGTGTCAGGAGAAAAGATGATGGAAGGGATGTCTTTTTAACGTCAAAGAATATTTCTGATTTACATGGTCGCTTCACAAACAAACCTTCAAAAAGTACATTCCCAGCACCAAGGAGGGCGTGGAAATTGAGCTTGGAAAATGAGGCTGCAAATTCATTGCTTAAGTGAAAGCAAACTGCTGAGCACAGAACAAAATCCCAGGTGTCTATAGGAAGACTAATTTATAGGAAGATATATTTATACTGAAAAAAAATGTTCCAGAACTCAAAAGTCAGTGATTTCAAGGGTGATTTCCAGTAGATTTTTCTATTGTCTGTTCCATCTTTATGATGGAATAAGAGGATCTGAAAAACTCATGGGAAAGGAGGGGAAAAAGCTTAGATTTTTTTCTCCTTGCAGTGTATACATGCCTAGAAATCTCAAGGAAGACCATACTTTCTCTTTCAGGCCGTATCAGGGAATTTACCTGAGAAAAAGTGAAGCAAATATCTCAAAATATGTGCCCCACTAAATCTTTCATTTTAATTGGAGGCTTAACATCATACCTTCATCAGGTATTTTCTTCAAAACATTAAGTTCCTTATAACAATACATTTTTTTGAACACTCAAAAAATGTGTCATTTTGGAACTTAGGGACATGGTTTGGTGGTAAATTTGGCAGTGCTGGGTGAACAGCTGGACTGGATGATCTTAGAGGTCTTTTCCTACCTAAGTGATTCCATTCTATGATTCCAGCAGAGACTGGAAGGGGTTTTTCACACCCAACAGCACCCCTCAAGACTCAGAGATGCCTCAAAAAAGACATCAGATGTAACCACCCAACTGCAGAAGATGGCTCCATGGCCTGGCCACTGCAGAGTGGTATCATCACCCATCTCACCACCAACAGATGAGCCTCCGTTTCCCCACTGGATGTCAGTCACACAAAGGAAGTGGACCAAATGAAGAAACAAGTAATTGTAAAATAGAGCCTGCCCAGCTCTGTGAGCTCCCCCACTGAGGTGCAGGCAGGTGGACCACAAAAATCTGGCAAAGGCTCACAAAAATCAGTTGTGCACAGAGATTGCACTTGATGGTCTTACTGAGAGATGTGCCGCTGTGAGGAGGGGTGCATCCCACTGCTTGCTGAGGCTCATGTCATGGGAGGGTTCACCCCACAGGAAGTCACAGAGACCTCTGAAGTCTTCTTGTAAAAGAGGCTTTTAAAAATATCTGAGCAACACAGCACAAGGCTGACAACTCCACTCTCTGTGACTCCTCCATCACAGAGCTGAAGTTCAGATCAGTGGCTCAGGGACTGGTTTGCTCTAGGTAAGAGCTGGCATGCCCAGGGTGATTCCAGCTGGATCCATCAGGGAATTCTCAGTGCAGAAGTACCCCAAGACGATGCAAATTGCCCATTTTGATAAACAGAGACATCCTTTTGAACCAAAGGGCTCCTGAGTGTCCATGTGTGATTGCAGACCCCCACAACACACCATGCTCAGGAGAAAACCCAGGACACAAAGTTCTGTTCCCAATGAAATCTGCCAGCCTGTTTTGTTGTCCCCTTGCCTTTTTCCTCCCCCTCCTCCTCTGCTCCATTTCCTTTTCCTGTGTGCTTGCATGGCAGCCCCTGTACATGTAAATCAGTAAATCAAACCATTACAGAGCATTATTTTCTATGTTATCTCTGTTCTGCAAAACATTTCCTGCTTTCCTGTCTGCAGCATTTCTTGAAGGTGCCCCTGGGCACTGAGCCCCAGCGCAGAAGTGCCGGGGTCACCCACAGGCGCCTGCCAGCTCTGTGACATCCTCCCAGAGCAGGGTGCCAGCTTCCTAAAGCCACCCAGCTCCGGGGGCTTGGTGCAGCCCTACAGGGTGGACTGCTGGGATCTTTGCCATGGAGAGTGAGCAGCAAGGGTCCCTGGCCACAGCAGGAGCTGATGCAATGCAAACACCAAAGCCCTTTGAAACTCTGCAGCATCAGCTGGGTCCAGCCTGGCTGCAGAGCAAACTGATGGAGGCTAAGGGGAAAACAATAGTAGCAAAAAAACAAAACATTTGGACTTAGGGCAGAGTGTCTGAATGGGATTTGGTTTATCTGAACCCCAGGTTTGTCCAAGGCACTTCTGTGTAGGTCAGTTCCTTGTCCTTCAGCCACTCTGCTTCCTTGGGATTTTGAATGGGAGGATGAGATTTATGACTTTATTTCTATGGTTGACAGTTTTTGTATTAACCTGAGATTTAATACCCAAACATGTAAGAGCCCTGCAGTAGCACAGAGCTCTGGTAGTCACATTAGCTATTTGCACAAGATGCAAAACCGGCTTGAACTTCTCTCTGAGTCTGTGAGGGTTAAACTGACTTCAGGTGTTGGCCCAGCACTGCTGCTGCTTTGAGTTTGTAAAAAAAATTCAAAATGAGTATTCTTCGAACCGCACCCTTTTCCTCCCCATGCACTAACAACTGTAACCTTTCTACCCCTGTGGGTGTTAGGGTTTCTTAGTATAAGGAGGCGTTTTCCTAAGAAAAAAAGCCAGACATCTCTGTCACAAGGCTGCACGTGCTGCATGTGCGGCAGAGCCGAGCCAGCAGTGTAGCGTGGTGGGTAGTGATGGGTGTCTGCTAACCCATTTTATTTATGTTTGCAGTTTTTATGCCAACAGCTGGAGCTGAACAAAAGGACAAAGTGGATGGGCTGGGATGTTTGGGGACACACATATTCAGAGATTGAGTTCAAAGCATGGAGCCAAATTCACTGAGCTGCGGCAGCACACTCGCTGTCTCAGCTTCGGCCACGCTGCTGGCAGCAGGATCTCCCAAAGAAACTGTTGGATATAACCCCACCTCGTCCCAAGGGCCCCAAGGTACACACTGGCACCTCTCTACTCTTCCCACAGAGAGGACAAAGCTGTTGTTGCTCCAGAGAAGTCAGTGGTGTCCAAGGTCTCTCAGAAGCTCTGTGAGACAACTAGCTGTGCTCTTCCAGTAAGCTCCTGACAGGGACCATATTAATCCCAGTGCATGTAGGTGTGAGACTGTCAAACATGATAGAGGTTTTCTCTTCAGAGTGAGAGACCTTTCCTTGATGAGGGCATGATCAGCCACATATTCAGCTTAGCAGATTTCCACCCGAGGCACACAGTACATCACTGCACCAGTGAAAAAGGAGAACAGCCAAATTTCTACACACCATTCACAAAAACAGGCAAACTTAACGCAGGAGAGCTTTCCAATACAGATGTGAGATGCAAATATTTATGAAACCTGACTAAGCAGAAGGAACCTGACTGTGTCATCCCACCCATCACATGCAGACAAGCCAGTGAATCAAAAATCTTAGCAACTGACAGCCATACATTTTTCATTTCCAGCAGCAGGACAGGAAGGCTTCAGCCTTCCCTGCAGACTGCGCACTATGGATTGGATGTGCATGGTCAGTCAGAAATCTGTGTGAGCTCTGTCCTGGGCTCAGCTCAGTGGTTTTGCTGCTCAGCTGGCCTTGTTGCCAGGGTGGCACATGTGTAAGGGGAATACTCTGCAGGTGGGAGGTGGCTGGGAGGAAGCTGAGCTTCAGATTTAGCAGAGTTTAACACAATCTGGCTTGAGGGATCCAACTCATGGTTGATCTTGATATAAATTGAAGAAAGCACCATGGCATGCTTTTTTCCCTGTCCTAGACCAACAGCATCACAGCCACCGTCACAGACAACCCCAGTTTGAACCACAAGCCACTGAGATTCTTTGCTAGGCACAGTCGTGTATCGTACCAGTGCAGGAGCACTCATACAGTGCTCAGCTAGAGGAGAACAGAGCAGAATTCAGTGCTTAGTGCTTCTTAGCCCCTGGACACTGCTGTCCTAGAGAGACTTGGACATTTTCCTGCCTTGTTTTTAACATTAAGAAAGTCCTTTTTGCCATCCTGTACAAGATGCACTCCCCAGACAGGACTGCAGCTCTGTCTGCAGTCAGTGCACTGCCTGGTGACAGGAGAAGAGACACACATTTGGCTGTTTCCTACCAAGACCTGTGCTTCAAGACACTGTTTTCGTTTCCTCACTTCCCATGCTGCAAATTTAAAGCTGTATTCTATCATTTTCCAAGAAAAATTAGCCTCAGTTATCTACGAAAAGGATCCATGACTATACAAAATTGTCTTCCTGGGCAAACTTTTGTATAATATGACCATGACTCAGTTGCAGGTGGAAGTAGGAGAGGCAGATAATCTGACATTTCCTCCATTTATAAGTTCTTGTTGGTCACAACCAGGGGAAAATAACATTAACACAGAGGATTTTCATATGCAGCATAACAGAGAAATATCCTATCAGCTTTTCTCTTGAGCGTTTCAAAATGAAATAAAAGGGGAGTGAAAAACTCAAGTCTAAAAGTCTTTCAAACACATTGGATCCCATCAGTCTTCCACAGTTATTTCTGTTCACTGGCCAGTGGTGTACAAGTAATTTCTCTATCATAGTGCTGTGAAATTTAAAAAATAAAAAAAATCTATGTTATTCAGAATTGAGTAAAAGTAGGGCTGGATTCTTTTCTCTCTTATTCTTTGGACAGTCATTGCACCCCAGTAGGAAAATGATGAAGAGTGCATAGAAGGTATCTCACATGCAGCTTAACTTGCTTGATCGTGCTACCTTAAATACAACTGGCTAAATAGCACCCAGAAATTAACTGGTAGAAAGTAATGTTCTCAAAATGCCCAATGAGGCTAAAACAAACATTTCCATTTACTTCAATTGAATTTAGATAGAGGCCAGAGAGCTTCTGCACTCTGCTTTAAATGGTTCTTCATCTGATCCTTTTTTACTGAACGGGCAAGACATCAGTACAATGTCAGTACAGCTCAGGCCAAAATTTATATTACTGTACTGCTTGTATTATCTCTACTGAAAACAGACTAAACTTGCTGGAAACATTTGGTTTGGTTTTGCCACCCACAGAAGGTCTAGCTTGGTGTTCATCTCCAGTCACAGAAGGTCTTGTCAAAAGTTTTTGAAACTTTAACCAACATGAAATCGTCGATCAGTCTTCAGCTTGCAGGACAATGGTGGTGGGTGATGTCAGATGGGGCCAAACGAAAAGAAAGCATTAAGATAAATAGTATTTTTCAAGTCCAACTGGAAGATTCAAGGGCACAGAGAGGCATCGTATTTCATTCCTCTACAGAGGACCACGCAGTTTTCAAAGTTTCATCATAAAATCTAGTTGGAAAACGCAAATGTGCTCCTGCCTATCCTAAACCCTACATCAGGGAGAGCATAATGAGGCAGGTATTTGACCCCATAGTTGTCATAAAAACAAGGCAACTCTTAATTAATTAAATAAAAATTTATTAACTGGGGAAAATTAAAACCACGAATAAGCATACGAAAATAAAATAAAACTAGGCGGGAACGCGGCGACCCAAGAGCCAAAAAGCCAATCTGGCTGTTAGCCCAGGGCAGAGATCTATGGCGCCAGGGTTGCTCCAGCTGGTCTAAGAGCAAGCCGCTTATTCGAGTCTGAACAGAGATTGAGGCCGAGATCCCACAGCACCAGCTTCTACCGCAGCTATCCTGGGGCAAAAAGCAGGTCCCCAGTTTGTGCACCAGGTTTTATACCCCTTCAGCTCCTCCCCGGACCGCCCACAGTCCCGCCTCCACGGCATGAGGTGCTTGGCGGATGCTGAAATGATGGAATATCTCTTCTCCAATGGCTCGTTGTCACTGGGGGCACTGATGTCACACGGTCCTCAAGGCGGGAAAAGTGCTCATTAATATTCCACGTTGCCATGGAACTCGGTGGCAGAACAACGGCTGACTTCTAAAATTAGTCCTTTGGCTGTGGGGTGAGGGGTTTTGCCTTTAGGAACCTGGCTTAAGCTGAGGGACTGAGTCCATAGAATCAAATGATTTTTCAGCAAAATATAACTTGCTTAACTTGGTTTAGAACTTACAAACAACACATAACACTCAAAATACCTTACAACTTAATTCCTGTTTGAAACATCATAATTTTGAGTCGATTAACCTTGAAATCCCTTAAAATCCCACTCCTTTTAAATACAAAACTTACTCCACTAATTCCCACTCTATAACATGAACTAGAACTCTGAAACGTTATTAAAACAAAAAAATAAAAGAGAACTTTCCTAGTTTAAAACATCTTAACTGGTAACCTCATTAATTAATAACATACAACTCTCTGAACTTAATCACTGATGGTTTTCCTGTGCGAAAGTCAATTTTTAAATTTCATGAATGACACAGTTAATTGCAGCCAAATGGGAACTGTGAACTGGTATATCACAAATACCACAGAGGAGTCCACTGGTCTCTGTGAAAACTCCAGTTCTTCAGGTCTGAGAGAAATCTGCTCTTTTCTGTCCCACGTTTCTGAAGAAAGAATGGCCATCTACAGGGATAAATCAGCTGTAGTAATCTCAGAAACATTATTCCTTCATTCTTTGTGTTTTCCTTTGGGTTTGATTTCTACACACAGAAGGACCAAGATGAAGTTTTGTGCTTGAGGCAGTGCACACACTGGGTTCAGAACTATGTCCAGTCAGGCTGAGCTGGTAAAGACAGAAATTTCACCTATTTTCCCCCACAGATGGAAACCAGCTTCAGCTTCTTCTTTCACAATTCCTCCTGGTTCCTGAGAATAAATTGCTCTTTACAGAAAGACCCGTCCCCAGAAACCTTCTCCAGCAGAACAGAACCAAAGCACATTTTCACACCAGAATGAAAGCACATACCAAGCATTCCTTTAATTTTCAGAAGAAATGTTTCACTTTCAATACAGATACCAAAAGTAAATTCAGTTCTCTGCTTGCCTTAGGTTGCCACCCAGCTCCTTCCTGTCCCACCTTGGCCCTCAGCAGCCTGCAAGCACTGACAGACCCTCGTGGGGTCCTGTAAGCACCTCACCGCAAGTGGAACTGGTAGTAGTTGATGGAGAAGTTGCCTGAAAACTTAATAAATCTGATCATAATTGACTTTCACTGCGTGACACACAGCATCTGCGAAAACACGCGGAAGACTTCTCACAAACAAGGTCTGGGCTGGCAGCAAAACATTGGAATCTTCTTCCTGCTTTACATAAAACCTGAACTAGGGCACTTGGTAAAGATCATATGCTCCTTCTTATCAATGCCCTTTGCTATTAAGGAACTCCTGCAACTGAATTATTCCTCTTCTTCTTGGAGGCGCTCAAACTACCATCTACTTTTCTTCAGCATTCTCAGCCTTTTCTATCCCAGCTGGTATCAGAATAGACCCTCCCTCCTATCACCACGCCCTTTATTGGGCTCTAATACTGTTTCCCATCTATTTCAATACCCAGCCAATTCACACCTATTCAGGTGAGTTGCTGTGTGGCACCCAGATTGGGAATTACCTCCACTGTAGAAGTAGGGGATAAGCAGCTCCCGCAGGCGCCCTGCTCCCGAAGAGCCACAGGGCTTGGGGCAGTTCCTCTGTCCCTTGTCCCTCCCTCGGGGCACGTTTGCACAGTGATTGAAGTGCACGCCCAGAACAGGAGCCCAAACAGAGTCTGGCAGTCACAAAAGCAACCTCCGGCCCCTGTACAAGTGACAGAATTTGCCAGCAAACAGTTTATTTTTTAAGGCTGCTTCTCCTCCGAGGTGCTCTGCTGACGCTGGGCAGCCCCTGCTTTCTGTGCACACCCAACTAAAAGTGACACACTTGGGGAGCCTGACGAAGTTGTGCCCACAGAACTTGTTTTCGTTCGCAGCATTTAGAACTGCACGTGGTATCTCAGCCATTTCCTGCAGCTGTCAGAGCCGCCTGTGAGCACCGCACGGGCTGGAGCGCTCCGTCGTCGTCTCTGCGAAAACCAGGGGGGAAAAAAAAAAAAAAAGGTAAGTGTTCCATCTCTGAGTCAAGGCATTGCTTCTTTTTAGCAGTATTTTCATTTGTTCTGCTTTGGTCACTGTTTCTCCGTGCCGGGTGTTTGTGCTCAAGAAATGCAGATATTGTGGATGTTTCACCATAGTCTACATGTGATGGATATCGTTGCTGGGTCTGTATTAATTAATTGCAGTTGACGAAGACCTTCTTTACCTGTCTTCCTTATGAATTCCCTTTCCTGTAAAAAACGTATTTCTCTCAGAAATCAACTTGAGTTCCAGGCAGGGATAGATGATTATTAGGATTGAAGGATTTTGGCAGGATACAGGTTGCTGTGAGCTTGGCTTTAGCTATTACTGCAGTGCATGAGGCATGAATACAGAATTATAATAGAAATATGAATGCTGGGTTTCTTTTGAGGAGAATTCATATCCAGCCTTTCCTCTCATCCTTACTCTGCTGGAAAAGCGAGGCAGGTATTTAATTGTCAACTTTACCTGCTGGTTTATAGTGACTAATTGAATATACTACATACCTTCTTTTTCTCCACCTTTTATTCACGGAGTACCGCTGATCTCTGGCACTGAGGAATGTGAAGACCGAGTTAAAAACAAAAAAACACACAAAAAAAACCCCAACAACAACAACCCAACAAAAAAAAAAAAACCAAAACCCACTTAATTTTCTCGTTAGTGAGTAATGGTCAAGGCTGATTTTCTTCTGAGCAGTTTTCCACAGGACACTATATTCAAAGAAATCTCAGAGTTTGAATTGAGCACCCCTTCTGTACAGACTTCTGCCTGAAACTGAAGACAGCTCTTTCACGTTCAGCATTTCCCAAGCCTCTTGGGAGACACTGATCTTACAGCCTCACCGTGATAGCACAAATAATGTTGCTGTCAAGTGTCGGGACACCTTGGGAAATACCTAGTAACTGGGATTTTTACATTAATAACTTCCAGAGTAGACCCTAAGTGTGCCAACAAAGAATGAGATGCTCATTTTGGTAGATATATAAAGAGCCAGCAGAGATCAGATATGAGAATTCAGACAAAACACCACAAATTTAACAGAAGTGAGTGGGCTCACAAAGGCATAAAGAGATGTGTGTACGTGCAAAGAGGAATCTTTGAGCATCACAGTTTTTGTTGGTATCACTAAAGTCCTAAGGGGAAAGCCCTGCTGCTGGTATGCGAGTGGATGGCTACAGGAGGTGACCCAGATGTCAAAAAGGAAAATGGAGGTTCTGCAATTAGTTGAGAGCAAATTGTAGGACAAAAAGGAACAAAGAAATTGTGTTTCATGGTAAATGGAGAAGGAGGAAATATTGGTGTCTGGGTTCAGAGCACTGTTAAACACCATTTGTGAGTGCTCTGTTAAAAACAGGATTGTTTAAAGTAAAGAAGGCACTGTGGTTTTCACAAGGCTTTGCAAATCCCATTTGCTGAGACTGATCCACTTTTAGACAAAAGTAAAACAATTTTGAGACCAAACTAGCTAGACTTGTCAGTGACAGCCAATATGTCAGTGAGCCCAAGTTTGGCAGATCATGAAATTATTTTGGGCAACTCTTTGCTCTGTTTTTCCCCAGCAACATCTTTAGTATTGATGATACTACCACAGCAGTGCAGCTCCCATGCCACAGCAGTTTCTGTACAGACCCACAAGGGCAGTGCCAAGACCCCCATCGAGGAGAGTTAATCTACTGTCACCAGGTCAAAGCTCAACACTATCTTTACATTTTCCTACTCCTGGCAAAGTGAAGCCATTCCATCTGTGCTCCGTCTCTGCAGCACAGTTAAGCCTTGCTCTGACTGGGGATTTCAGAGGGATGAAAGAGACAAAGACATTGTGGGGATGCAGAAAGGGCCTGTGATCCCTGTGACTGTAATGATGGCAGTGAAGGTGTCAGTGCAGGAACAGGGGAAGCTTATGAATTTGGGAGTTTGATCAGATGCGTTTGGTTATGAATAAATATTCTCTGCAAGTATTACTGCCTGGACACTGTCCCCTGAGCCAGCAACCTCTGACTTCCAGGAACCTGAACAACAGAAGAGGGATGATTTACCATTTGTAAATCTCCTGTGACAGCAGCAGTTTGAAAACCAGACTTGGGACAGAGGGAGGAAAAGCAGCAGCAGGATGCTGAAAGGCAGGAATGAACCATGGTAGTACAGAGACCACACAGAGGGAAAGGCAGACCTAGGTGAGGAGAGGCTGCAGGAAGTGATCAGGTCAGCAGTCAAGGACAGAACCTGGGCAGGGCTCAGCAGTGAAAGTCCAGGAGCACACTGTGGTCAGACACAACCCTTGACCATTAATAAAAACAATACGTGGGAAACAAACAGAGCCATTGGCCAGCCACCATCCACTTTAGACATGCAAACCCTCTTACCCTGAGGTAGGACAACTGAATGGTCACTAAAACTCACACCAGCTCTGCTCCAACACTGCTCTGTTCTTGGGTGGCAGCTCTTGGGGAGCACAGAGGTGCTGGCTAAGGGGTCCCACAAGCCATAGGCCTGGCCATGCCACTCCCAGGCTGACCATCTTGCCTGCCCCGGAGGGATGAGATCCCACCTATGCAAATGATGCTCCTCCTAGCAGGAACAAGTCTCTCTCTTGGCCACAGGGTGGCTGTGGTTATCCTCTGCTTGCTCAGGACTTGAAGACCTTTTTCAATGCCTTTCATTGGTCCAGCTGTCACACATGGCCACATCCTGGCATTCACTGAAGGGTGAGATGTATGGTCCCAGTTCAGAAATCTCCAGCAAAGCCAGCTGAACAGTTGCTACCCCAGAGATGACTTTAAGTCACAGTAGTTTGGGCTGGATGTGGCTCTAGACTGGGCCTTTCTGTGGCTCATAGGGTGTTTCTAACTGCAGGTGCCTAAGGTTTGGCAGGAGTCTCCTGTTTGAAGGCCTGGAGGGCAAGAATAAGGAGGAAGAGATCCATAAGAAGCTGCTGGGGAAATCCTAAAATCTAAAGGATAGCAGAGCACCCCTTTTTAAGGGGTACACCCATGGTTTTGGACATGGGTCTTGGTGCTTCTTTGTTCAGCTCCTTGAAGTCAGATTTTCCTTAAATCTGGCAATTAGACACACACAGCTCTAACAATGTGCCAGCACAGCCAGACCTCCTCACCTTCTTAAAACAGCCTGCTCCCCGATGTCCCAGCCTGTTCTCCAACATCCCAGCCTGCTCTTTCAGGAGTCCGGAGCAGTAGCCATCCACTTGTAAGCTCTTAGTGCTAAATCTGCTGGCACTTGGCTGTGCTTCAGCATCCCTGAGCATCCTGGTGCAGGAGAGTGAAATGGGAATCACGGCTCTCCTCCTCTTTTTCTAAAACTTTGTAGTTCCAGCATGAGCCAGTAAGAAAGTTTAGTCACACGGGTTTCCAAATGAGCCACTTGATTAACAGAAGCCATATACAATTAGCCCCTGCTGCCAAGGCTACCAATTAAGCTGCAATAGCTTTAGTGAGTCATTAAGCTCGTGTGCCTGATGGTTTCAGGTGTGAAGCAGAGCCACTCTCAGCTGCTCACTTTCACTGCCACTGTTCCAACACCTACACTTTCCTCAGCCTTTTGTCTTGACAGGTTTTATAGTTTAGCCTTAAATTTAGGACAGCTTTTCTGGGCTTCTGGATGCCTCTCCTTCATGGAGCCATTCCTCTGGCTCTGGGATCCTTTCCACACAAGCTGGCAGGTACCAGGGAGTAAATCTGCCCTGCAACAGCTGCCCTCTGATGGTCTCAGGGAGGACTGAGAAACTTTGCTAGGGCCAAAGCCCCAAAATCATGACTTACAGCCTTTGAATCATGAGACTGGAGGAAAAAGTCCCCTGGTACAGGTTCACCTGTAAACTTCCCCTACATACAGTGTATGACATTTAAGCAATTTTACCCACTTATGTGGGGAATAACATGGTTTTAAAGCCAGTATCAGGATTTTTTTGTCAACATATTTCTCTCCCACCCACCAGATATTCTTCTGTCCTGTGTAGTCCCTCTCCAGGTAGTATAACATGCCACTAGGACACCCAGATTAGGGAAGGATAACTTTTTAAAACTTGGTCCTTTGTCAAACCTGAATTATGATAGTTCCCCTTAGTAATACCACAGCTGCTCATTTTAGCAAACTAACACCTTTAGTACTATTGTGGGATTTCTAGACTGGGGGAAGGGGGAAGTGCATGTGTGGGTCTGTGTAAAAACCTGCACACAGGTATTTAAAAATCTACAGTCATTGAGAGTTCACATCTATGAAGATATTATCATGAGTTAAATCAAGTATCTTTCCTTCATCAGAAAATATTGCTGAGCTCCCCTCCTGAAAGGCAATTGATTAAAAACTTCTCTCTTCTACTTAATATCTTCTTTATTTTTAAATTTATTATTCTCTTTAATATCTTTATAAGACTGCTTATATCTGCATTATATCTTATATTTGCAGTATAGAATTAAATATTAGCACCATATAACAAATCTCAAGGTCTCATTGCTTTCAGCCTACAAATGCCCCATAACTTGTTTTAACCAGCACTAGTCAAGAGAGGGGTTACCTGTTTCACCAGTGGAAGAAAGATTTATTTTTTTTTAAAGACAGTTGTGCTTAGGCTGGATTCCCAGGATAGCTTTAAAACACTTTTTTTTCTAAACAAAGTTTTGAAACTGTATAGTGTCAAGATTATATATTCATATGTTATATTAGAATATTAAATGATGTTGCTTGAAAATACATGGGTTTATGTTCAAATTTCAAATAGTATACCTTCAAATCCCACTGTGTTGTGTCAGTAAAAATGGTCTAATGGGTCACCAAGTGTAGCTGTGGCTGTTTCTCCTTTTTATGCTGCAATTTGCTTACAGGAGTGACTTCCTCTATTAATTTATTAATAATGGAAAAAAAAAAAGGCAGTCCACTGACTTGTTGGGCTAATGGGCTATCATCTGTTTCTATTCAAAGACACCATAAACATTTTTCCTACTTTCAAGAAAAGCAGAACAAATAATCCACAGCAATTTTTTACTTTCAAGAGACAAGTTAAAAGTTTATTAGTTGATGATTTACAGGCAGGTAGTGTAAGTTCTGCATGAGAAGGAGAAGCCCAGGTTCAGACGTTGAAGGGGTGACATTGCTGGTGACGAGCACTGTAGGTGGCATAAATGTCACATCTGGGAACTGATGTCTTTCGAGGTTAGATTTGAGTGTCCAACTGACATCCTGCAGCCACCCTTGTGTCAAATAGTTTCAGCCCCACATTCTACTAAGGAAAGCACAAAAATCCATCAGGAGAAACCCAGGTCCTCTTTCACTGAAGGCTGCTTTATGCTATAAGACACGCAGGTTATTTTCCTCTACAGATATTGGGGACAAGAAGAAAAGTGTGAAGAGGAAATTGTTCTAATTTTAACCATCATAGAGGTTATTTTAAATTTTTCTTAATATCCACATAAATGCCTCAAAACCTTCAGTTTTAACAATAATCCTTGGCACAGATGGTTGATTAGAAAGATACGAGAAAATAGAAGAATATATTCTTAATGTGCTTTGCTCATGTAATTGTACTCGTGTTGTGGATTTCACTGTGTCTTTTTTCTTTTCTGTCCCTCTGTATTCCAGGTGAGTTAAACCAAAGACTTTCACCCAGTCTCTGTCCTATTATGCTATTTTTTTGCTTATCCTTCTCTTCCTTGCAGCCATATCTGTAATTTTCTTTTTTACTTTGTCTTATAGGGGTTATTTTTATCACTCCAACTTCTCCTTTGGAAATTTAAACAGTTTCACATGAGCTGTTCGTAGACAAATAACAAAAAAAAACTAGGCAAAGTAAAGCCTTTTGCTTTCCCACTTGTTTTCACTTCCCTTTTTTTTACACTTCAGCATTACTGAAAATACTTGAGAAAAGATCAATGCAACAGGCTCAAATGAGCAGCAGGAGCCACTCCATTTTAGGAGTAAGAAATATAATTATCTAGCTGTCTAACAGTGTGGACACAACACAAGAACATTAGAAATGAAAGAGTGTAAATACAGAGCAGGCATGCAGCAAATCTTAGCACGTGACCCCATCTTCCAGTGATTTGTGCTCAGGTGCGTCCTGAGCCAGAGCTGATGTCTCTGTCCTGGAAGATGAGATGTTTTGCACATCTTGAAGGTGAGAACCATGCACATGATCACTGTGGTTTCTTGCATGCACTGACTCTCACAGAGCAAGAAGCCTGAGTGCTGGCAAAAATACATTGAGCTGTTGATGCAAGGCGCAGCCAGGACCTGCTGTAACACCTAGGTATGGCTGGTGAGACCTGGCATATCAGGATAGGCCACAGAAAGGTGAAAACAGCTACTTTGGAGAAGTTTTGCTCAACTGAAAGCCACAGGGCAGCAAACATAACTCATTGGAACAGCTTGTATCTCAGAAATGCGTTCTTGGATATTGCTCATCCTTGGCATCATTGCTATGTTTGACCCCTTTAAAAATGCTTGAAAATTGCTGGGTGTGATAAATCTCTTGAGTTCTGATGTTCAAACCAAAATTTATCATCACAAATATTAATAGAAAATGGTGTATATTTTTCCAGCTGTGTAATTATTACTGTTTTTCATTTGAATTAATATTTGACACGAAGATTAGCCTAGACATCCCAAAGAAAGACAGAACTGGGAATCTTCTGCACTGAGCCAAGCATTAAACCATTAAACTCTAAAGGCCTGAGAATATACAAATGTGCTTGCAATTGAAGAGGTGTGTAGAGGCACAGAGAAACTGACTTTAGTCACGGAGTGGATTGCGGTTTTACTTCCTTCCCTTTTAGGGTGTGTCAACACAAGGGGCAATGTCACCAGGAGAAATTTCATTAATTGTCTGCTGAGTGCTGCTTTGTGATCTTCAGTTTGAAGGGGAAAACCCTCTGCAGGCCTGGAGAACAGAGTGGAGACAAGTGAAGCTCCAAACTGGGGGTGGATGCAGTGGCCAGTGGAAGAAGACTCTTCCCTGGACAGGACTGAGAGCCTGGAGAAGGTGAGGAGTGGAGCACATGGGTGGCCTCCTCTCCTCCTTCCTGACATTGGACTGGGACACAGAGCATTCCTGCTCCCAAGCTGACGGGCCAAAGCTTCAGAACAGTCCTTCAACACCTGCTTTTTCTCTGAGTGCAAATCCATGCCTGTGGCTGCAGTTTGTCAGCTGAGGCATCATGCGTGGCAGTGACAGTCATTTAAGGGTGAAGGTCTCTTCAGCTCAGCCCTGTGCTTGGTCCATGCACCAAGTGCCAAGGAAAAATGCCTGTTCCAGGCAGGTAGCTTAGAAAGTACCAGGCATCTCCTTCCTGAGGCTCCTTCCAGGTGCTGAGCATGGGAAGGAGACTTGGGGAAAATGTGGGATGGGAGGAGACAAGACAAATGAACCTTGGGACCACACGTCTACAGAACTCTTCTACCATTTCCTTCCTGCCCTGCACAGTCACTGACTGCTCTGGGGGAAGCTGCACAGAAAGGAGAACATTCACACAAGCACAGGATCAAGAGATGTGTGCAAAGCCAGGAAGAGGGGAGGAGAGGGCACCTTCAACCACTCCTGATGATGTTTTTATTGAGGCCTGTGGGGTAGGCATTAGGATCTGACACCACTTTAGGCCATTCCCTCAGGTTCTGTCACTGGTCTGAGTACTGTGCCATCTTTCCCACATAGCAGTGAGGATTCTCTTCTCCTGTCAGTCTTAAGACAGAAAAATACTGAATCCAGCTTTTTTTTTTTTTTTTTTTTTTTTTTTTTTTTTTTTTTTCAAATATGTCTAAGCTACTCTGCAGCTTCATCTACCTGACTTTTTTAGGCTGATCCCCATGTGAGATTTTGGGTGCAGGTGATACATGCCATAAGAAGTTATGGGGGTTTTAGCATTTACAGTATGATTTTAGAATGAGGAGTGACAGAAAAGAGATGGATGGTGTTTATGTCCAGGGACAAAACTTCAGATCCCCCTTGAGAGGGTTTCCACATACCCACCAGACTCAGTCCAGCTCTCAGAGGCTGGAGGGATGTGACCCTCTCTTTCTCAGTTCCTCTGTCTGAGGAGCACGTTTCAAACATCCCCCATCCCACTTGTTCCACTGACATGTCAAGTTGGCATGGGTCCATATGGGACCAATATGGGACCATAAACTTTACTGACACATTTTTAAGTAATGCGATCCTAACTTTCTACCTTGTCTTCTGATTTTCAGGAAACACCGGCTGGAAAAAGAATAATGGCAGATTGTCCAGACACAAATGATAACCCCACTTGCCAAGATATTCCCTACGAAGAGAGCCAAACCCTTCTGGTTGCTGTTTACAGCATCGTTTTTGCTTTAGGCCTTCCTGCAAATTGCTTAACTTCTGTGCTTACCTTCATAGAGATCCAAAGGAATAAAGTAGTTGCCATCTACATTTTCAGTTTATCATTGTGTGAGCTGATGTATTTAAGTACCTTGCCTTTCTGGATTATCTACGTGCAAAACAAGCATGAGTGGACCATGGGTGAACCTGCGTGCAAAATAACAGCATTCATCTTTTTCTGCAATATCTACATCAGCATTCTGCTTTTGTGCTGCATCTCTGTGGATCGTTATGTGGCACTGGTGTATTCTCTGGAATCAAGGGGCAGAAGAGGACAGAAAAAAGCCACCATAATAGTCTGTTTTCTCTTTGCTGTGGTTGCAGCAATCCACACTCCAATATTTTTAATGCAAGAACATCCTAATGTGACAACCTGCTTTGAGACAGTGCCCCTTAACAAAAAATTGGCTTCTTTCAGCTTTGCTAGATTCCTATTTGGATTTGCCATACCCTTCACAATCCTCATTTTTACAAACTACAAAATTTTCCAAACTACAAAAAGAAGCAGCAGCTTGACTTGTCGCCAGAAAGCCAAAGTGAAGTATGTGGCTATTGCCATTATTGTTATTTTCTTGATTTGCTTTGCTCCATACCATGTGGTGCTCATAATAAGAGCCATATACTTTATGTTTCATCAGAACAACCCATGTCCATTTGAAAAGGCGATATATTCCGTTTTCACAGTGTTTCTGTGTTTAGGCACTGCAAACAGTGTTGCCGATCCATTCATCTACGTGCTGGTCAGTGAAAACGTCAGAAAAGACTGTTATAGGAGCTTGAGAAGATGGAGATGGAACTCATCCAAGCTAAATTCATCCATTAATCACAATACTGACAGCAGAAAATTGGAAACCCCAAAAGAATCAGAGGAAGGGGGCCAAAGAAAAGACAACAAAGAAATAACAGGTTCATCTGACATTCAGGAGGCCTGTACTAGTGGCAGAGACCAGGAAGGTGACAGCTAGCTGGTAGCTGCTGGAACAAATAAGAAGTTCCTAATGCCAGCTGCAGTCTGCAGGACACAAATATTTACATGCTGACATCATCTGCACATCCTGCATGGACCAGCAACTCCTTAAGGATGCTACAGGAGCAATAATTCACGTTTCTGTTTGTCTCCTACAATAAACTTTGCCCACCAGTATCACTGGTGAGCATATTGCTTTGCTAAGGATATGTGGAATAAACTAAGTAATTTAGTTCAACTCAAATTGAGATCTTAAAAACTTATTTTTGGACTCTTTTTCTCATATAAAATAAAACCAGTTTTATCTTCTGAGCAAAATTTAAAAAAGCACTGCTGAGGAGAGCAATGTACTATTCTTATGGCTGAAATTTTTGCTTCTTGAGGAGGTACGTGTTCAGGCTCTCATACATGTACTCTGCTGTTAACATTTGTGGTTAACCAGTGGAAAATATTAAAACTGAGTAAGTCTTTCAATGTGAGCCTTGAAAGTTTTCCTCATACGTATGTGTCTTTAACTACATCCCACATTCCAGGAGAATCAGAGGGCAAAACAATGGCCTGGTAATACAGACTGACAGTACTGCTGCTGCATTAGTCAAGATCCTGCACCGCCCTGAAATTCTTAAAATGTACAAGTCTAATGCTTGATGGTTTACAATTAGTATGTTTTACTTTTTTTGCAGTAAAATCTAGAATGCACTGAAATATCTAGAAAACATATATTTCCAAGTGGAGTCAGGGCCTCTTTTTATGCCATCTCCAAGCATTTGTTGAACTCGTGTTAAAATTCTGGCTATGCTAACAATCCCCTTTTGTTACTGATCCCACTTTTACTGTGTAGGAATCTGTAGAAGATAGGGATAGGCTGATAGATTGTATGGAAGGTTGGCAGTCTGGAGACCACAGTCCTTCCTTCCCACAGATGGGAACTCCCTCGGACATGCCAGGGCAAATTTCATTGTTGCTGCTGCCACTTTTGTTATGAATAACTTATTGATAGTAGTTCCTTGTGCCTTCAAACAAGAATTTAAAAAATAAAAATGATACTTCTTCATATGTTTATGTGATTCAACAGAGATCATGAATCAATTTGAGTACGGGTTTGTAGAGTGTTTCACAGCATCATTCCATTTCATCTGAGTGTTGTATTTCTGTGACATGTTGAAATTGTTATTGATATTCACATTTCTGCATTGAATTAATATTAACCAGTCTTAATGTAAATACAATACTTTTTAATACCTTAAAATTGCCATAGATATTTCTGTATATTATGTTTTATTCTTGTGTATTCTTATACTTTTTGAAAGAACCATTATGCAAAAATGATATATCCTCAGTTTATTATATTTATTACATATTTCATTTTTAATTATTTAATTACTCCTCTGGTATCTATCTGTAAGATGATTTTGTCCTCAAGAGTAGTTCACATAATACTAAATTGAAGGTTGTTTCTTGGAAAGAATGTGAAATTCTGTTGTGGTGCTGATTAACAAATTCTAGATTTCTATTTGTGTACGCATCCCAGAGATCAAGATCCCCAAGGTATCAAGGAGAGACCAGCAAAGTGCTGAATATCTGTAACTTTTGGTTGCTATTCTGCAGCAGCCGAACACGGCTCATAACAGCCCCTACCAGGCAGAGCACTGGCGACTCATCTCTGAAGACGCACATGCAAACTGCCCTGGCCTCAGGATTATCATAGTCTGAATGCAAACTCTGATAGAATTATAGCAGTGAATTTAGAAGAAACCAGAGATACAGGCTTCTGAATTGTTGAAATGGATGGAAGTTAGATATTGACCTTGATGAATTTAAACCTCTCTGACATTTTTCATCTGATAAAAAGGAAGTATCAAGGGAGGGGATTGCCCTGCTCTGCATTGGTGAGGCCTCACCTCAAGCCCTGTGTGCAGTTTTAGGAGCCACAATATAAGAAAGACATTAAGCTATTAGAGAACAACCAAAGAAGGGCCATGAGGATGGTGAAGGCCCTGGAGGGGAGGCTGTGAGGCGTGTCTGAGGTCACTTGGTCTGTTCAGTCTGGAGGAGACTGAGGGGAGACCTCATGGCGGTTTACAGCTTCCTCATGGTGGGAATCAAAGGGGCAGGCACTGGTCTCCTCTGTCTGGTGACAGCGACAGGACCTGAGGGCATGTCCTGAAGCTGAGTCAGAGGAGACTTAGGTTAGGTGTTAGATGGCGATTCTTCACCCAGAGGGTGGTTGGGGACTGGAACAACTTCCCAGGGAAGTGGTCACAGCACCAAGCCTGACAAGGTTCAAGAAGCGTTTGTACAGCCCTCTCAGGCCTGTGGTGTGATCCTTGGGTGCCCTGCGCAGGGTCAGGAGTTGGACTTGATGATCCTTGTAGGTCCCTTCCAACTCAGGATATTCTGTGATTCTATAACCAACATTGGAGTCCAGTGCCATAGATGCAGGGGACAGGGATCATCAGGGTCTGATGCAACAGCTGCAGTTCTTCTATGTTACTGAAGTTTCACTGTTCTAAATTACTGTATCACTATGCATCTTCTCTTAGTGAAAATCCTTAGAGTTTCTTTGTTCAGACATACTCTGAACCAAAAGCTTTAGAAGTGAAAAAGACTTGTGCAGCCTGATCTAACTTGAAAATTTACCTAGATAATCTCCAGATGTGCTTTCCAAGCTAAAATATTCTGTGATAGATTACTGAAGGGGTTAGGGTCCTTGTATCAAGCTATAAGATGAGATAGAGAGCCCAGAACTAAACCTAGGCTGTGCCTCCCGGTTTGGTCTTTAGATGGCCAGGTCTCCACACGTAAGGCTCAGAGCAGGTAAGATGCTCACTAGTGTAAGGGGGTGGGATTAGACTGTCTTTTGTACTCAGCGTTTACTCAGGTATAACTCATCATTTGATTTAAAGAAGAGTGGGCTACTGAATAAATAAAACTTTCTTTTATTTTTACATGTGTCTCAGACATTCATAATGTACCTGGGAGATAAGTTCATTGCTGATTATTTTAAGTATGACTGTAAAACATGAAGGGAATAATTTCTGGCTATGAACTAGAGCTGGCCAAACTAGTTTTTGCAGACAATATATGTGATTTGTTTGCTTATTCATCGATCTTAAGTTATATCTGAAGACTGCAATTTTTTTTAAGTAAATGTGTAGTGCAATTCACTTATAACACTCTGTTCCTGAGTAAGAAATGCTTTCGTGTTCTGCATTCAATTTTGCCACAAGAGGATTGCTACAATTTTGCTACAAAGCAGGCAAAACCCCATAGGAATGAACTCAGACTCTGCCTGAAAAGTTTCTTCTGCAGTTGACATTATCACTGTGCTCAGCCCTACTGTCATGTACAACCTAATGGTGAACTTCTGCTGGGTAGTGAGTGATGAAATCTAACTCAGAACCATGCTTTCAAAAATATCCACAACCTAATGGCTTTTCTTAGTGAGGATATTGTCATTTACAGCTCACACTGTGGGACAGGTCTTTTAGGAAACTTCCTCTATACAGTGAAATGATGCCAAAGTTCCCTGACAGTTTGGGGTGCCCATCTTATTTTCAAACCAGCACAAACTAACAGTAGCAAATAAGGGTGGGGGGATTGCATCAGAGAGATGCAATAATTTTTTAACATCTTTGGTGTGCTGGGAAGCATACAGGTGTCAGCATCCCCAAAGCTGGATCTCCCAACATGTCTTCTGCAACCGATGTCTAGAGGATGTGATACCTACCAGTCCTCACCATCTCTTCCAGTGTCTGCTGGGGTGGTTTGCATGGCACTGCACTACTTCCTCTTTCCCTGCAAAATGAACCTTTGAGAGAGGGCGCCTCTGTTTGCAGCAGGGATACAGCATGGCCTCATGATTCAATCTTCAAGTGACAAGAATGTGAGGCAGAAAAAGGGAAATCTGTAATCCTAAACTGGATTAATACTAATACCCTAGTAGTAAATGTTAGTAGCTGCCATCTTGGGCTGTTGGTAAGAAGGGGTAGGACTCTGAACTCATTACATCTCATCTGTAATTCAGGTCACTGATAACTTCTAGGACTTTACTCTTACTCCAGCCTGTAAGAAATGCTCAGAGATAAGGAAGCAAAAACCAGCCTTTCAGACAGACAGCAAGTCTGCTGAGGAGAGATGGTAAGCTATGTGGTAAGAATTTTACAAAACATAACATGAATATTGTCTACCAGAGCAACCTCTCAGTGTGCCATGAAATGATCCATCCTGTTCTGTAGTCTCATTTGGTGACAGGGCCTGTACATTTCAGCCCATGATCACATCCCCTCTATATTCAAAGGTCTGTCTTGAAATATTTTCTTGAGGGCAATGAAGAATCAAAGAGAAGAGAGATACTGTGGGAAGAGGGTGCTGTATGATACACAAAGTCCTGGAAAGCCTTGTAAACCTTAAGTCGCAGATGTTCTGAAAAAATATGCAAATATCCATGTTCAGAAAGCTACTTAGAAATGCAGCAGCCTGTATCACAGTTCCCCATCTGTAAAATGTGACACTTTTTCCCTTGAGCATTGTCTGGCTCCTCAGTTTAAAATACAAACCCTTGCAGGAGATACTAGAAAGCGTGAGCAGGTGTGTCTATGCATATTCAGAGTTTATTGCAATGGAGCAGTGAACTGCGTGGAGGCAAATATGAGGTATTAAAGCACAAATCCTAATTAGTCAGCACTTTCAGGGTCAGATTCAAAGTACTTTATTTGCTTCTATTTATGCTGGGGCATCAGGAAAAAAAATATGCAGGCTTTCATTTTAACTTTGTATCTCCTTCTGGTAACATGGGCATGAGACCCCTGGGGATTTTGCTATGATTTTCCTCACTGTGATATTCTGGTGTTTGGAGGTGTTTTGTTGTTTTCAAAAGGTAAGGGTGATGCTGACCTGTAGAGTTGACTTCCAGACTGGAAACACTCAGGGCCAAGCACTCACAAGGCTCAGAGTACCTGTCTGGGTACAGGACTGAAGACATCAGTGACACTGTTGCAGTGCTGTACACAGGAAGCCACCAGCAATAATCTCTAAAATCTTTAGTTCTTGGAGATCTATCCATGTGGACTCCGCCTCTCAAGCTCTTCCCTTCCTGGCACTACTTTCATGGGCTGGGAAGCAATTTCTTAGTGCCGGTTTTCTGGGATGAGTCTCTAACAGTGTGAGCCTGATACATTTGAGACAACAGCACTGTTACTTATCTATTTGACGAATTGGAGGCAGGGGAGTGTTGCCTTTCTTAATTATAGTCAGGAAGATGAGGCTCACACTACCCGCTATAGGTAGTTTTTATTCTTGTATGTTTGACATTTATAGGTGATGTGGCAATGCGTTTGATACAGGTTATTTGATAAGGTATTATAAATCCTGTAATATTCCATTTAGCTGCATGTATGGTTTCTGTCTCTAATTCATTTGTTCAAATCCTTCCTAAAATGAGTCTCTCAGTTGGAATGGTGCACTTCACTGCATCGCTGGCAGGTGCAGCTGTGTGTCCCAAAGGGGACAAATGCACAAGTCTCAAACTAAACTCAGGGCTGGATGGACCAATATAGAAAAGGGAAGAAAAATGTACAATTAAGCAGCAAGTCAGCTCAGAAGCAAGACCAGCTTCTTGCTGTCTTGATTTGTGGGAATGGCCCATGGACAAAAGTCAGGAGATTCTAGACAGGCCAAGAACAAATCTGAAGTTTCATCAGAAACAAGAACAGGACGAATAGGGATCTTCCTCTGTACACAGTGGTGTGAAGCAGATACAGGCAGACTGTAGTGTCAGAAAGGTTTGATGGGAAACTAAAGGTCAGAGGGCCACTCCAGTTTACAAAAAAGCAGAATTCAAAGGGGTGTATGGTTTTATAACTCAGCACAGGGCTTTCCCTAATGAGAGGCTGAGTGGACCCTGCTTGCTTTGTTAAAAGATGAGTCATTCCCTTTTCTGACCAGAAATATTCCCCCTCATGAGAGGAGAGAAGCTCGAAATTATACTAAATATTTCTCTTTTTGTCTTCTTAGCATTCAGTTTCAGATACTAGAACAAGTTCCTAGTCAAATTCCAAGATAAGAAACAGCACTGTACAAGGGAAAATCCCAGAAAATAATATTTCTTTTTTCCTCTGGAGATGCTGAAACCCATCACAAAAAAATCAATGTGAGCTTAAACCAAAGCCATAAAAATAGCCATCCTCCTTCCCCCTGAAAGCTGCAGAAGATTAAATGGGAACCTGAACTTTTTTTGATGGACCATAGTTTCAGATCACAATGATTTCAAAGGCCCAGAATTTGGAGAATTTGGGGTGTTTTTAATGTAGAAATGTAGCTTGGGCATATTCTTCCATTATGTAAAGCAATATTAATGCATAACCCTGAGTTTATCATCCTTCAGTATCATATCTAGTTGAATAGCATTAAGAAAAGCTTTTATGAAAGCAACATATCATTGAAATATTCAACACATCAGTCAAATACAGGTTGTGAGGCAACTGCCTCTATTCTAAACCACACAGAAGTTTCATCTCAGAAATTACAGAGAGGTTAATTCCTGCTTCTTATAGTTTCAACTTTTGTTTAGGGTAAGTTTCTTTGTGTTTTCCACTGTAATTCAAGCCCTGACTGCATTTAAGTCACAGGATGATGTTTTTTCCAGCAGTTTAATGTAGTCACAAGAGGGCACCAGACTCTATACTATTTCTCCTGCTGGGCATGGTGGACTTTGCAGTGGAAGAAAAAAACATTAGTACCTCTTATATCCCTAAAGCTGACATCCTGTAATTACAAGTTGGTAAGACTTTGTGCTGCTGTTAGGTAGAACAGTCTGTACAGAGGAGTGTGCATGTGTGTGCTCATTCTCACCATGCAAATAGCTGTGGAGCCAGACAAGGAATCAGGGTATAATATTTATCCAAATATGGCAGAAACACACAACTTCTTTCAAAGGGTGGTTACAAACAGGCTGAAAAACAAGAAGGAAAAAAAAAAAAAAAAACAAACTGAAAACAAGCAGGAAAATCATGGGGAGAAAGAGACAATTCCCTCATATTAAAATTAAAAATGGAGGACAATGGAACTTGCCAGGATTTGTCCATGATTCCCTGGAGAGGATATAAGTGGCAGGAGGCAGGCAGACCATCTAAGGCATTCAGCTGAGCCCATGCAGTATCTGCCCCATGCTGTATCTAAACACCCAGAAAATTCTAAGCAACTCTTTGATGAGCCCGACTTTCCTCCTCTGCCTCAGCAAGCCACTTTCCACATCATCCTGCACCACTGGTCACAGCAGCTCCAGTGACTTTATCCAACTCTGTTGGCATTTGGTGCTATTTGTAAGTAATTCCAATGAAAGATTTATTATTCCATTAATACTAGACATGTTGAAATGATTGCTGGGAAACCACTGGCTACTGGCAGACCACCAGGAGATAGGAGTTAACATTCCTTTATTGCTACAAAAGTCAAAGCTGTCATTTCCATCAAGGTGCAGGACCAGAGCAGAGAACGTGACCAGTTCGCAGCCTGTTATCTGTGTTCATAGTCATGCTTCTAACTGAGTTAACCCTTTAAACAGACAAGGCACACAGGCATTAACAATCATTCTCTTAAGAAAAAAATCACATTTTTAATATGCCTTTTCATGCCTTCGTTTAGCTACTTCTTATCCTCACTTTTTGATACTCTTATTAAATAATTACTGGTTTGTTCCTACTATAATTTATATTTTTATAGACTATGTAATTCGGTTAAACAACTAGCAAATCACGATCAGCAATAATCTGTGGCTACAGTACATTTTCCATTTAACATATTGACTCACCGGACTCTGAAACAAAATTTGGAAATAATCCAAACACTCCAACAAGCCATCACAGCCTTCTTCTATTCTTCAAGGATCACAGAGGGTCATTTTAATTGGCAGGTAAAGCATTCATTACTATATCTAGCATATTTCTGTTACAGATGCTTAATTTTATTCTCCTTGTTATTTATGATGGGTGTAAAGAAAATCATATTTCTGGTTGGAAAATGTAAAACAAATAATGCTGTCAACAGCTTGTTACTGAAGTTTCAACCACCAGAACTATTATCGCATATGAAACTCAGTGCTCTTATTTTTCCACTTTTTCCCCTTACATTTCATGGTCCAAATGCTTGCCAACTTCAAGGCAAGCTTAAAAATGAACAAGTGGACCACATATTCCTAAAAGTTTTGTTAGTTTTAACTGTGCTTTTGAATTATAACTCTCCAGTTTGCCATGACTGCAGAAATTAGTTTCCCACTGGTATTGTAATTTTCAAGGATATGGTTTCTAGGAACAGCATGGTGCCTTCTGAAAGGCTGGTTTCAAGAGCAAAACACTGTAATATCAAAAGATGCAGAATAGCAAAGGTGCAAGCTCAAATCTGGCCTAAAAGATTTGAAAGCCACACTCTAATGTATGTTCAA
Source organism: Pardalotus punctatus (assembly GCA_013400915.1). NCBI lineage: Eukaryota > Metazoa > Chordata > Aves > Passeriformes > Pardalotidae > Pardalotus > Pardalotus punctatus. The sequence goes on from VZTX01025329.1 coordinate 938,797, forward strand.
GGATATATGAGAAAGGAATTATTCATTAACTTCTTCAGCTTGCAACCACTTCAGGCTATTTTGTTCTTCCAGTATCTGCTGTTTCAAAGGAAGGTAGAGCTGATGGGGGAGAAAAGATTTTCACATGCCCAGCACAAACACATTCATCAGAAACAGACTAGCTCCTGAGATGAAAATACAGTACTTAGCTGGCTGCAAAGAAAGGAATACCTTGTGCACTGACAGGCTGCACATGGTTTTTCAGCCTGTGGGTGCTATTTAATAGTAGATGCTTTGTTGCTATAGCAACTGTCATAGCCTATGGTATTTATGCTTAGATACAGAACACATATTTTAAGCAGCACCAGATAACATGGCACTCAAGTGTCCAAAATGCATGTTTAAAAAATTCCTATTAAGTAGGTGTGCTCCTCTAGTTATTAAAAATCCTTTCTAATGCATCACCTTTGCAAGAACAAAACAATCTTGTCTCTCACAAACATAAACCAGAACTATTATGATGAGCTACCTTAAAATAAAACCCCAAGCAACATTCAGCACTTTAAAATCCATCTTTGCTGACTGCTGGTGCATCAACTGGAGACTTTTGCTGTTTAGTCCAGTGCATGGTGCTTTTCTAGGAACTAGAGGTTCCTATTGTCATTAACTTGCTATCATCCAGGCTTTGTTCCTCACTGCCGATGTCCACTACAACATTCTTCTCACCTGCCATGGAGAACACCTTCTCTGAATTGGCTGGCAGCTGTAAATCTTGCTGAAAACATTTCTTTTTTTGTGTCACATCCTGCTGGTTGAAGAGCATAAACAAATACTGTAATGAGGGCACTCTTTCTTTCAGGGTCTTTTCTTTAAGAGGAAACTGATTGTCAGTGACTTCAACAGCTACCTGCCTGTGAAGGGCTTTTATTCCAACAAAACCACTTTAGCCGGGCAGGCTAAGAGAGTCACTGGACTAGTGCAAGTCTAGCTGCCTCCCTGTATCCTGTTTCCACTCTATTTCCTACAGTCAAAACATACTAATACCTCTTCTTAGCAATTTATTATTGGTCCCATAAAGCTACTAGCTGGCCTGGGTAAACACAGCAGTACTGCTTTTAGCTCACAGAGTATCACAGTCTGTACAAGTTCTTACAAAGAACTCATTTCTTGGCTCATGTCACTCCTAATCCCCATGGCCTCCTAGTAGATCAGATACCCACAGCTATAAAACCTAAGGCCTGAGGCTGGTGGCCTGAGGCAGACAGATTTCTGCCTAAGAACGGAATGCTTTGCCATTGTTGTGCTGACAGCTACACCCCCTTCCCACCACCTGCCTACTACGAGTGTTCAGTGTTTGAAACCCCCAGCTGTGCCAACACTGCCATATTCAGACAAGTATTAGCTGGTGCGTGGATTAGTTGGGGTGATGAGTGCTCTGACTGTGCTATTCTCATTTTGTAAGTCACTAACATTTGATGACAGCATCATTATCATCCAACATCAAGCTATAGTTAGCCCGCAAATGTTCACTTGCTTACTACAAACATTTTGGGTTGTTTTAGAGGCACCAGTTGCCCACCATTCTTTGTCTAACCCCTCCTAGAGGTAGAGAGCAACATCCAGGCTCAGTGCAGTGAAGGAGAAACTTACCCTCACTGCAGGCTGAGCAGAACTTCCAGCCACCTTTGGTGATCCACACATTAACACTGCAACAATACAAAACACTTTCTCTTACATTCAGTGCACTGTGACTACAGACTGCACACAATGAAGTTGTATCCTGCACCAGGCTTATGGAACCCAGCTGAGCTGCTACTACATGCTTATTTCTTAAGGAACAGCCATATTTAATTACTCCTTAGCTTCTTTTCCATCTGCCTCTGGATTTTTTAAGCAAGCTCTGCTGCAGGAATGTGCTTGTCTGCAGAAGCACTCAGGACTGATTCATAATGCTGCCTATCTCAGAGGTAATCAGAATTTGCCAGGTTGGGTTTGAAGGAAACTGTATACTAGGAGTGGGCCTCCTGCCCTACTCTAGAGCCAAATTAAAAAGACAAACATATCTTAAATGCTTAAATCAAACAGTAATTATGAGAGAAACAATACAGACTCAGAACAAGTCCACATTGTCTTTAGCAGGCAGAGGCAAGTAAGCTCTGTCCCGGTTCTGAACCAGTGGGATCACAGCCAAAAACTCTTCCAAACCACAGGCAGTTGTGCTGGTAAAGCACAGCACTTGAGCTAACACACCTTGTCTCTCAAAAAGACTCACTAGCCAGAGCACAGCACTGCACTGGCAACAGCTCACAGCTTCCAGTTCAGGGGCTGAGTCATGTCTGGTTTTGTTGGTGCCTTTTTTTTTTTTTTTTTGTCCTTTAAAATGGTAGTTTCAGCTCTGCTCCTGGACACTGAGTTTCTGTTAATTTCTGCGGTTTTATAAACATTATCCAGCTCTAAACAGCCTTCCCGTCACAGCCAATGTGTGAAAGTCTGGCCAGCTCAGCAGGGGCTGAGCAGCTTTGAGAAAGGAGCAGCAAAGCTCCCGAGGCATCAAGCACAGCCCAGCACAGGCTTGCTCCAGAAGGGAAGGAAGGGGGCTGGGCGGGAGCGAGCAGTGGCTGCTTTCCAACGCCCATGGCACGCAGGTCACACCAGCCGGTACCAGCCACCGCCGCAGGAAGAGGCAGGCAGGGCTCCCGGCAGAGCAGGCGGGCTGTGGGACGGGGAGAGCCGAGCTGGCTGCCGGCACGGCTCCCGCAGCCGCGGATGCTCCGCTCGGGGCGGCGGCACGGCTGGAGCACACGCAGCTCTCAGGGATTGAAGCCAAGCCCGTCCTTCCACCGAGCACAAGGCAACAGCTGCCCAGCCAAGGGAAGGGGTCAGGGCAGCAGCTCCTCTTGACCCGGCCCTCCTGCTCTGGGGCTGGGGCTGCAGCTCAGATAACTCCCTCCGTGTGCTAAGGATGGATCTGCACCTCGAACCTGCTTGGAAAGGTCGAGGGTCCTCTTAAAGCAGCCCTGTTTCAGACAAAGAGAGCATCCAATTCATATTTTGTACAGGCTGCCGTTGCTTTTAGATCCCTTCAGAACTTCCACTCGTTCTGGAGAACTTGCTGCATGTCAGTGGTGACCCACCTTCCCAGGAGAGACCTGCTGAGCTGATTTGCACCATTTTCCCTGTTACCCATGTTATTCATTTCCTCAGCAGGCAGGCTGCTCTGCAATGTCTTACTAGCTGCAATGCTTCCCAATTGTCTAGAAGCTTTGGGTACATACTCTGAATTATCTTTTGATTTAAAGTTCTCCTGATGATCCTGGCCAGTAATTCCCTCACTTTTTTATTTTTCTTTGTATGCAGTTACTTTATTTATTTCCATTTCCCCTGTCAGGTTGTTTTGCAGACATCTCTTTCCAGCTCTCTAGTAAACACTTCAGGCTATATTGTTTTGCAAAGGTCTGTCCATATTTTTCCATTTTGACGTTTCAAGTTTTGTTTTTCACATGTGTGAGATGTGAGAGTTGTTTTCTGCTGAGAATAATCAAATGATGAGACATCACTAGTTTCTCAGATTTTCAAAGAAGATGGAGAATCTTTCACAATTTTTCTTTCACTGGTTTAGTCAGAAACATAGATGATGTAGTTAAGCCATAAGACATCCTCCAGTTTCACTGGAGAGGTTATTGGGGGGAAAAAACCCACAAACAAAATTGTTGAGATCCTCTCACTGTAGCTACACAGAAAAAGAAAAAAAAAAAAAAAAGAAAAAAAGATAAGGAAAGGGGACTTAAGTACCTCACTCTATATAGATGATGCTATCACTACAAAGAGTAATGCAAATGAACTCTTCGAGCTGTGATCCTTCAGGGAACAGCCCCCACACTGCCTGGAAAGGGGCCTCCACAGAGGCTCAAAGGTTCTTGAAGGATTTGTTGTGGGAATACCTATTTGAATTCCTGCTGAGCTGGGGCTGCAGGGGGGTGTGGGAGGACAGTCAGGCCCTGCTGCCTCCAGCTGTGAGAGGTGGAGGCCTGCGGGAGCAGCCGACGTGGCAGAGCCTAGATGTGCTCCAGGAAGATGCTGAGTGTCTGGACTGATGACTCCTGGAGTGACTCTGGCAGTCGTAACAAACCAGGCACTGCTTTAGGAAAGACTGTGCCCAACAGGGATGTACTTTTCCAGGTATTTTTCATACTGATCATCTTCTGTTTCACGAGCAATTTAGAGATTACCAGGGTTACATTTTGGCTGACTTCATGTTGGGCATTACATTAGGTTTACTTAGAGAATATTAGAATTAATTGTCTAGGGTTAAGTTTAATTGTAACTTGCTTACAGTTTACCATGAGTGGGTCCTACTCAAAGTTTGGTGTCAGGGAACTTAAAATGAACTGTTTGTTAGCATGGACAGCTAAGCAGGGGAGTAAACAGAGAAAGACTGGGTATCTTCAGATAAGGGTTGAGATCCTGAAGGGCCCCAGGATGGAAGATAAGAACAATTAATGGCCTGCCCACGTGGACATGGAGAAAGAATCCCATGAGGTGTTAGAAGACTCCAGACCACAAACCACTGTTGGGCACAAGAAGAGCTTGTGAAGATCAGGTGCACAGACTGTGAGGATATAAAGGCCCGGAGATTTCTTTGTTTGGGATCCCTCAGATGCTTTAATGATTTATAGTTTTTTATTCTTCATATATCTGTAACTTGGTGTAGTTCTGTGCTGCTTATAAAATGCTAAAAACCTCTGTTCCCAGCCTCGTTAGCCAAAACAATTGCCTCTGAAAAGAAATCCAAGGACACATTCATTGCCCTAGAGCCCTAAAATATGTAAACAACAGTGAGTTGTGGGGGGAGTGGGCCTGGGGTGGTTAACATCATCGCCTAAGGGTGTGACTGGAGAATTAAGGGCCAATATGCTAACAGGACAAAACTTATTAAAGGTGAAGAGCTTGTGACCAGGCGTCCATTTCGGGTGTAGCCCAAGGGGGCTTTGCTTGCCCTAATGTACCTTGAAGGCCTAAATAAATTTGTCCACTTTTTGTTCTCCTAACTTTGTCTAGTCCTCTGAGTCAGGTAGCCTGTTTTAGGCATCACCTCTCCAGAAGCACCAGCTCAATCTGAAATAAACATACTCTGCATCAGAACCTAGGGTCCAAACTCTTCCTTAACACTGCAAAGCTTCTGAGGTGACACAATTCACAGATGAGTACCTGGACAAAGTCTTTGCACGATGTGGATGGCAGGAAATCTGGAATACAAATGTGTTTGAGGTTCTTGTTGGGGTGGCTGGTATGGAGTACTCAGCTCTGAAAAGCAGTTGTGCAACTCAGAGTGTCTTTTCTGTGCGAGTCATGGGGCAGCAGGAACCCTTGAAACCTAAGGGACACCAGATACCACTGTGGGACCTGTGGGTTGTATGTGATGAGTCAAGAGAGTTCGACCAGACAGCACAAATTGTAGAGCATGTCCGGCTCTTCTACCAGTGCATCTGGAGGACTGGGGCAGGGAAAAGGAGAAGGATGACTCGGATTACTTTGTGTGATGTGTTGAGCCTTGACTGAGGTTGCATTCTGACAGCTGAGAACATGGTGTGATTCTGGGCTTGTAGCTGATTGTGGTGAGCACCTAGAAACACAGTTTCACCATGATCCACTGACAGCTGTAAATGCCTGTTGTGAAGCAGACACAGTCACCATCTGTCCTGGTCACTGTGTTCTAGAGGGCCTGTTCTGCAGTGCTGATTCAGTAGAACTCAAAGGCTATGGCCTGCCAGAAGGCATCATGATTAAAGAAAAATATTTAAAAAAAAAATACAAAGGAGACATCTTTCTTGACTGTACAGAATCCAATATAAGGATCTCTAGTTTGAAGCAAGTGCAACATGAGGTTGTGGAGGAGGTTTTAAATGTCCATCACAGGAAAACCACCCTGGAGAAGTGTGTGTTACAATGTGAAACCAGAGGCATAACAGCACAGACATCAGCCAAGCTATCAATGAAAAACTCAGGTCTGTGTGATGCCAAGGGTGCTGGTGTGGAAATATATCCAGGTAGTGCATGCTCTCTGTTGCAATGGCATGCACTCCTGCAAGGAGGAAATACTTATAAACAACTGCTTAGATTAATATTATGACATTCCCAAGGTAACCATGGTCAATAATATGATCCATAATAATGAAGGATATGGTGTGGTCCTGGTTAGACCAACAATGCTCTCTGATGTAAAGGATGTTTCAGCAGCCAGAACAAAAGGGGACACACAGCCCACCCAGCCAGGTGATGACCATCCTGTGTAGAGGCTTCAGGCATGAACAACTACCTGAATGTGCAGCTTCATGAGACCTTCATGAGTGAGCTAACTGAGGGTAACTATGAAATTGCAAATGAACTTGGAGCCGCTTCTACCAAGTAGAGCCAGATGAAGTGACAAGAAATGACTGAGTGAACTGGGAAGTACAGAAGCTCATGACAACACCACAGCAAATGTTTGTATTTGCTGAGGGCAGCCGGTTCAAATGGAATGGGAAAGGAAGTCTTGGTGCCTTTCTTTTCTGACTCTCCTGACTCCTAACATTGCAGTAACAGATTTGCACAAAATATTCTTTTCACTGCTGCTTTCCAAGGACTTAACATGTTCCACCAGGCTACCATGTTACTAAAATGTGACAAATACATGTTAACAGTATATGCATTGCATGTGGAAACTTTGCTTCCTTGCTGCAAGTGTGGGTAATATGGTAGAGAACACCTAAATGTTTGTCACACAGTGATGTTTAAAGAAAAGCCTGTGTCAAGTGAAAGCCTAATGCTAAGACTGGTTGCAGTTGAGTCTCAAGTTATTCATCAGATCCCATGCCATGTTTTGTGCTTTGATGTTATCCCTTTATTTCTCAAGTGAAATCTTTATTAAAAGACTGGAGTTTAAAAAATGTGTATATATTTAAAAGAAAAAAACAACAACAAAAAAAATCAACAGCACCAAGATTGACAGAGTTCAGGAAGGATTTGGATAATGCTTTCAGACACACAGTGTGATTCTTGGGGTCGTCCTGCACAGGGCCAGGAGTCGAGACCTCCATAATCCTTGTGGATCCCTTCCAACTCTGCACATTTAATGTTAAGCTGAATAGAGTACAAGAACATCTCTGTGGCATCATTTTTGCACCGCTTTAACTTGTGGTTTGACCATGATGCCGTAAGATTGGTGCAAGAAACTGTAAACAAGGAGAAATACTGCGCTTTGCAACCTGTCTTGTCCCAAAAGCACATCTTGCTTTGCTATGGAAATGTTATTTCCTTCTGCTTTACTGTATGATGCTACAGCTCTGCTGTTTCCCAGCCCTTCCTACAAGCCTCGCCGATCCTCTAGCTCCTGCTGTCTATCCCACCCTTTCTCCATTTCCTTCCCCTCCCCGTCCCGCCGCGCCCCGGGGGCGGGAGGCAGCAGCTGCCCCCTCCGCGGCTCTCGGGCAGCCCGGGCCAGCTGCCCCTCCTTCCCTCGGGCTGCTCCGGAGCAGCCGGCACGTAGCTGCACGGCCGGGAGAGCGACCGAGAGACGCTGGGGCAGCATAAGTGGTTGCAGATGTGCGGCTGCATCGGGCTGGGGTCACAGCGGCGAGCAAGGCTTGGGAAGGGGGTTTTGCTCAGCGGGGCAGCAGCAGCTTTAGGACAGAATCACTTAGGTTGGAAAAGACTTTTGAGATCATCGAGTCCAAACTGTGACCAAACAGAACCTTGTCAACTAGGCCATGGCACGTCCAGTCTTTTCTTCAACACCTCCAGGAATGGTGACTCCAAGCCCATTCCAGTGCCTAAGCACCCTTTCTGTGAAGATATTCTTCCTAATGTCCACCCTAACTCCACCCCAGTGCATGTTAAGACTATATTCTCTTGTCCTGTCACTTGTTACCTGGGAGCAGAACCTGACTCCCACCTGGCTACACCCTCCTGTCAGGGAGTTGCAGAGTGATAAGGTCCCCCCTGAGCCTCCTCTTCTCCAGGCTGAGCACCGCCAGCTGCTTCAGCTGTTTCTCATAAAATTTGTGCTCCAGACCCTTCCCCAGCACCTTTGCCCTTCTCTGGACATGCCCCAGCCTCTCAATATCCTTTCTGAATTGAGGGGCCCAGAACTGGACACAGCACTCAAGGTGTGGCCTCACCAGTGCCCAGTACAGGGGGGCAATTCATTTCCCTGGTCCTGCTGGCCACACTATTGCTGATAGAAGCGAGGATTCCACTGGCCTTCTTGCCCACCTGGGCACTCACTACTCACTCGTGTTCAGACAGCGGCTCCCTGCGGGGTGTGAGACATCACCCCCGCCCCAAGCATGCGGGTTTCTGGCTCTGACTGCGAGACCCGGGGCTGGGCGGCCGGGCCCGAACAGGAAATGCCACAGGCCTTGCTAATAGTCCTGAGGCCTCCTGTTACCCCCGCGGGGCGCAGCGCCAGGACTACCCAGCCCTCAGGGAAGTGGTGCCTGACGGTGGGGAGCGCCTGGGCCGGGGCAGCCAACACTCCCCCTCCTCTCCCCTCCGCCGCTGCCGCTGCCCGCGGGCGGCAGCGCAGCCAGGTCTGAACCTGTTCCCGCCGGAGCCCATGGCCGGGAGCCCAGACACGCCGCGGGGCCTTGGCTGCCGTTTGAAATCAGGACGGCCCCGCCTCACCCCCGCCCCCGCCTCCCTCAGCCTCTCACGGCCGAGGGGAAGGGCCCGGACGCCATGGCAACCCCACAGCCTCCGGGGGCGGAGTCCGGGGGCGGGACAGGCGGGCACCATGGCCAATCGCAGTGGCGAGCACAGCCTGCATGGCTTGCCGACAGCCAATAGCAGCGGCCTCCGCTCCCTGGTGGGCGTGGTCTCTGGGGAAGGCCCGCCCCCGGCGGACGAGGATCCCTTTGTGGGGTTTGACAATAAGATGGCGGGCGGGGGGAGGCGGGGCCGGCTGGCCCCGCCCATGCCTCCGGCGCGGAGCGGGCGGTGAGGCGGGAGCGGAGCGGAACGGGCGTTCCTGCGCGGGCGAGCGGCGGCGACAGCAGCGGCAAGGCGGTGAGTACAGTGGGCTGGGTCGGGCTGGACTAGGTCGGACCCGCGGGAGGTCGGTGCCAGCGGTACCCGTGGAGGGGACGGAGTCGATTCAAAATGGCGGCGGGAGCGCGGGGCGATGAGTAACCGCCGGGAGTGCCGAGGGCGCCGGGACGGGCGGGACGAGGGGCCCGTTCCGCACTCCTCCTCCGCTCGATCCCTTCCCCAGCCGCACTCCCTCATCGTCCGCGCCTCCCCCGGGCACCCCGCTGCCC
>VZTX01025330.1:175-64282 GCA_013400915.1 Pardalotus punctatus
CTTCTGGGGGGCTTCCGCCCCCTCCCAGCCCCCCAAGGACCGTCCTTGTTCCATCGCCATCCGTTCCTTCCAGCTCGCTGCTGAATCGGGGGCACCGCTGCACTTTGCCCTTTGCGGGGCACAAGCCCTCCAGGACGGGGCAAGTCCCCGTCCCCCCGCAGAAGCTACCAGTAGCCTTCGTGTTTGCCCAGTCCCAACCAGACACAAGTAAAGAACGGGAGAGCCTGGAGCCACCAGCTGAGGGAGAAAGCAGCAGGAGGCCGTGGAGACCACACTGTAACTCGTCCATACCGAGACCCATATGGGACAGAGATTTTGGAAAACAACCCCTTCCCCCTCCGCTCCCCCTTCCCCTTCCTATTTAACTGGGAAGAGGGAGGGATGGAGCGTGCAGTTCCTTGGCTCCAGTGCAGTGGCAGGCTGGAAATCCCACAGTGGGGGTCCAATGAGCACAGAAAACAATTCCTCACCTTCCAGGGCAGGATTTGACCCGCCAGGACCGGACGCATGGGGAGGGAAGAAGAGCTGGGGCGGTGCCAGTGTAGCGCTGTGATTTCCCTCAGCCTCTGCGCTGAGTACAATAAAAACGTCTTTAGGAGAGAACGCTTCTTCTACCAGATGCTTTGAAGCGCAAGTAAAAGCTGGTGACCTTGGATGAATGAGACTCTCTCTATTGTGCCTCAGAAACCCGCATGATACGTTTATGTAAGCGGCGGGGGGATAATGGAGCCAGGAACAATAGGCGGTGGGAGCAGGAGAAGAAGGAAAATCATGGGGAAACTTAATCGCTTCTTTGCCACAAATACAAAATTAGCAGAAGACTCGTTCTGGCGGCGTTGTTGGCGAACTCCTCCTTCCCTGCCCCTTTTGCTCTCTGTCCCCTCTGTCCCGCCGGTGCCCGGGGTCAGGAGCTGTGGCCCCGCTCCGGGTGTCGCAGCACCGGCCGCACGCGCCCGCCGGGCTTTGTGCCGCGGGGCCACGGGCGGCTGGAGACGGATGCCGAGGAAGCGGCGGCTGCGAGAGCGGGCACGGATCCAGCAGGGCTTATGGAAATACTGTCAGCTCTGCCAGACAATGCCTACAAACCCGATAGGGAAGGACAACATTCATGCACGGCGTAGAGATGCTCTCTGGAGGCTGCTCCCCCCGGGAAAGCGCCCAAGGGCGATGCCTGGGAGAGGTCGCTCTGCTCTAGCCCAGGGCTCTCTGCACATGCCGTGGGCAGGAGATGTCAGGCTGGGGATCCTCCCGGGACAGCCACAGTCAGGAAAGGGCAGAGGGAGCAGGAGAAAGGGCTTGAGAGGTCCAGAGCTGCCACACTGTGACAACACGGCTGGGGAGAGCACCCACAGCAGCCCCAGTAAAGTCACCACTGGCCCAGCGCTCCTCTCCTGCCGTGGGGCAGGGACTCTCCACCCAAGCAAATCCAAGCTGGGTTTTCGTCTGGCCCTTCCAGTCACTCCCATAGCACACAGGCTGTTCATTAGGAACCTGCTTCCCCTTCAGGGCACGTTAAACTCGGTAAATAAAGATCAGGTGTAAGTCCACACACACCCCAATCTTGCTCTAATCTGTCAGTGAATGACACAAACGGGGTGAGGGTCAGGCAGGAGCCCCACCAGCACCGCCAGCCCCAACCCTCCGCTGCCTCATTAACCACACACCCTGCAAGGCATCAGCATCCCCTGGGCTTTGCAGGATGAATCCGATCACCCCCAGCTGCAACCAGGGTCTGCGTGCTGCTCCAGGACATTTCACCCCTTCCACCAGCGGTCCCAGAACGGCTCTAATCGCCCCAACATTAACTCTCAAATAAAAGGAATAATAAATGTTTGCACTATTAAATTAGCAGCACGGGTGGTGTGTGGGCAGGAAGGCTGCGATCATTACAAGAGCCCTCTCTCCTGGCGTACCTTGTGGAGACATCAGTGAGCCAATTAAGCAATTGGCTCGGTTAACAGAGGCTCCCAGGAATAGACTTCCCTGCTATAGAATAACTGCGCAGTAATAAATTGTCTCATAAATAAACAGCCTGAGAAAGCATTACAAGATACCCAGAAAAAGCACTATATCATAAGCAGAAACGATGCTGTGCGTTTTTAGTGTGTCTATTAACCCAACACTTCCCTGAATTGGGGCTGCTGTCCCCATGGGGGGCTGTGGGACTGGTCCCATGGGGGTGCTCACGGCCACGGCACCCCTGGAGCCCCCGCAGGTGCTGCCCACGCTGTGGGATCACTGATTGCCAGCAGCACACAGCCCCTGGGAGTGCCGTAAATGCCACCTCGGGTTATTTACAGCTCCAGCAGCAACGTGGGGCTCTGCCAGGTTCAAATGTTTGCAATAAACTGTAGCAGAGCGAGCGAGTCCTGGGATGGGAACAGGGAAACTGGGACTTAAAGGATAACTGCACATTTTCCTCCAAAGCAGATCATATTAATACAAGAAAACTTGAAAGCATAAAATAAAAAATAAAATATAAAAACTGTATTCCTTACAGAGCTCTTCTTTCATTGTTTGGGGGTTTTCTGACTGAAACAAAGGGCTTCCCCCTCGTGCATGGGGAGCTGCACACTCGAGGCTGCTGGCCCCCAGCCCTGCTTGTTGCACCCAGCTCTGCAGCCCTACAGCCCCCTGCACCCCATAATTAAACACCCAGCACCCTCTTGCCCTGCAAAGCCACTCCTCAGTGTCCAAAACCCACTGGGAAATGTGAGGGGGAGCCTACCTGGCTCAGAGACAGAAACTCCAGCCATGCCTTCTCCTCCTATTCCACATTTAAAAGGCCCCATCCCCTCATTCCCTCCCACATCCAGGCTTTGATTTTGAGGGTGAAGAGGGGGGTCCCTGCTCCGGTGAACACCCACTGTGGGCGTTGGGCTGCTGTTGAGGAGGACAAGCCCGAGGGAAGCAGAGATCAGCAGGAAGAAGCCGTGTGTGCGGGAGGTACCCGGAGGGAGGGAAAGGAGAAAATGTGTTTAGCTAGGATTAAGTTTTAATCTGTTCCCCCTAGTAGAGAGAAGAAAGCTGGGCTTGTCCTGGAGCTGCACAAATATTTTTCTATAAATGTTGAGGGTTTTTTTTTTTCTTATTTGCCTTGTATCCGGTGGGAAGAGCCAGAGCCTGGTTTTGCTCAATCCACCCCATTCCCACATCCACGTGCCATTGGCATCGTACCACCCCACCCATTCCCCAGACAAACAGGTTTACTGCAAGGGCAGAAAATCCATAATTATCTCTGGAAGTATTCATTATCATCAAGAGTCAATAAACAAAGGCTGCAAGTGCCGTCTGCTCTTGGCACTCCAGGAACACCTGCCAATTATTGCCTTGACTCGGCCAGCCCTGCCTGGCAAGAGGGGGGATCCTCCATTGCCTCCTGCAGCACGGTGCCTGCTTTGGCCAGGCAGGGGCAGGAAGAGGAGGAGGAGGACAGGGACTGATGCTCTGTTTTGGAAGCAGTGGCAGATGTGGATGGATGCTCAGCCGGTTCAGCCACGGGCCTGCCCAGTTGGAGGACGCTCAGTGGGGCTGGATCCGAGCTGGTTTTCCCAAGAAAAGTGGCATGGAGTGAGCATGGAGCAGGCTGCGGGGTGGGGAAGCAGCAACAGCCCTGGGACAATGTGTGCTGTGTGCCAGGCTGTGCTCCCCTTGTTTGGGTCCATAAAGGATGAAGGTGCCCACGTCCCCTCCATCCGCACTGGCTCCACCATCCCCGTGCAGGACAGAGGGAAACCTGTGGGGTTGGAGGGTGAAAAACCGTGATGGGAGTGGGACCAGCGCAGGCTGTCATCTCCAGGATGGGAGATACCCCCAGCCAGCCCCTGGATCTCAGGTTACCTCTCCATCATCTCCAGAGGGACACCAGGGACCTGCCAAGCCCCTGTGTCCCCTCCCCAGGACCAGGCGTGTCCCACCCCGGTTGTGCTGGCCTCCGTGGAAGCAGCCAGCTTCTGTCGGCAGGAGGGGGCTCTGCAGCTCCCCTGCCCACGCGTCTGCTCCAACAAAAGCCCTTTTCCCTCCCTGCTCACCTACCAAAGCCGCCCGGACCCGATTTTTAGGCAGTGCAAGATGAAAAAGCGCAGGGACAGAGAAGTGTGAGCGTTCTCGGGCAAAGCCATTCGCAGCCGCCGGGAAGAGCGGAATGAAAAGAACAGGAGCAGAAAGAGGCAGGGAAGCCAGACCACGTCCTTTCCTTCCCTTCGGCTCTAAAAAACCTCCAGACTGGAAAGGGGGACGGAGGGATGGAGCTGAAAATATGATTTTTCCCCTCTGAGTGGCAGTGGCCGTGTCGGCGAGCCGGCCCCCGGGGACCACGCGGCAAAGCTGCGCAGCCGCCGCTGCTCTCCCAGTGCCACCACCGAAAGGTCACACGAAACTGGCAGGAGGGGACGGCGGGGACAGCGCCCGCAGCCACGTGTGTCCGGCCAGAAGACGCAGGGCTCGGCTTTCCAGACCGGGAGCAAAGCCCCTCGCTGGGCTCCCGGGGGCACAGGCAGCCCCCGACCGCGGGCAGAGGGTCCCAGCACCCCGAGGATGCCCCCGGAGGTGGCGAGAGCAGGGCTGCTCTCCTCACTGCGCTCCCGCTGGCAATTAGCGGCCGCCAATCGCACGAACAGCACCGCTGCCTGTTGGAGTCATCAGCGGCTAACGAAGCGGAGGCAGCGCGGTCGGAGCCAGCCTCCAGCTCGGGTCTGGCTGAAGGAGGGAGTTTGGGGACGCCCAGCGCAGCTTTGGGTTGCAGAGAGGGAAGGGTTTTTCCTCCAGGAAGGTTGGAAGGGTTCAGCCTCAGGATGCACGTCCTTCTCCAAGCCAGCGCTGAGATGTTGCCATTCCGGCCTCACCCCAGCTCCCAGTGACAGCTCAGTTCCTGCTCCCCTTCCTCCAGCACCTCCCTTTGCCTGGCAGCACCTCCCTGCGCTGAACTTGTGAGCCAAGTCAGCGCAGGAGAGGGCTTGAATCCCCCAAACTGCTCGAGCTCACCCCTCACCCTTCCTTGGCCACTCCTGGTACGAAAGTCCATCTCCCCGGGGAAGCTGAGATCTACATAAGGTGGGACAGGGACAAAGGACAAGCCCCACTCTCTCACTTTAGATTCAGACCCCAAAACTCACTTCATAACATGAGCTCCCGGGAAGATGTTGCCCAAAACTAAAGATATTTAACCAAATCTGCCTGGGGAACGCTGATGGGACAGGCGGTTTGACCCCATGCAATCACCTCTCACTGAGGTTTTTTTTTCCTGGACTTCTCCCCCTCTGGATTATTGTGTCGGGGCAGTGGGAGCTGTGGACAGAGGATCCTCCTCAGCCATACAGGACTGCCCACACCACAGGGGGATGGAGCAGGAGGGAGCAAAGTGCTGCGTTTCAGCTTTTATAGACTATTACAGATAATGGAGAAGAACAAAAATGCTTTAAAATAAAGCACTCGAGGGCGTCAGGCTGAGCATTAAATAGGCTTCTGCTAAAATGCTACTTCCACTGAAAAAGCTTCCTGATTTGGATTGGGGGCATTACCCTGCTTGGGAGAAAGCTGGAGCTTTGATAAAGCCAGGGGGAGAGGCAGCACCATCCTGGGAAAAGGGCTCTTGTGCTTCTCCTGCGGTGCGGGATGCTCCCACCTGGGATTCAGGATGCTCCTTACTCTGCTCGCTCCCACCCATGCAGAGCTGCCTTGGGGGAGCACCCAGTCCCCTGAATTTTAGGCTTCCCACCCCTGCGGGGAGCAGCTCTGCCCCTGCAAAACACACGGAGCCTTTTACAGTGCTAATGGGCAGCACAACCGCTAATGTGTAAACTTTCACTGCTCTGGAGAGTAAACGGGGAGTTTGGGGAGCAGACACTTCCCATTAAGATGCACTAATGAAACGTGAAAATGTTTTACTGTGCTGTAATTTTATATATTTTTGAGCGCAGCTGCAGTGCTTTTCCATTTGTGGCTAATTTAAGCACAATTAAACCAGGCTAAATTACAGCCAAGCACACCACAGGAACTGATGTGACAAGGGACATGTCCAAGGGCCCCAAATCTCGCTGACTTTGCTGTCACCGTTCGGGCTGGTTTGCAGGCTGGGTCAAGAGCCGACAGCTCCTGGAACTCGCCCCAAAGTCACAGCAGATCCCTGAGGACAATGGGATCTGCCAGCCGGGGTGGGGCAAGTGCCCCACACCTCCCACGGGCTCCAGAGCTGGTGGGGTGTGCCTGGCTCTCAGAAAGGTTCTCTTCCCTGCTGGCTGTGGTCGGGAGCCAGGATGAGCCCAGAGCTGAGGCAAACCCTTCCCGCTGGGCCAGGGAGCCCCACTCGCCCTGGCAGCAGCCCTGATGTCCTTGCTGGGACATCTCCTCAGCCCCCCATCACCTGGCTAATGCTGAGGCTGCGCCCCACACATCACCTCAGCTGCCTCCTGGGGAAGCTGATTCATTTCAGGAAAAAATACCCTAGTTTTCCTGTGGAATGAAGGAGCTGGTGGGATTTTGTTCTTTCTTTCTGTTAAAGGAGGATGTGAATACCTAGAGGCTGGGTCCGTGCTGGCTGGTGTCACCTCCTCAACATCCTGAGCTGGGCTGGGCTGCGCTGCTGGGTCCCGGCTCCCTTCAGCCGGGATGGAGTCCCACAGGCTCGGGTCCCGCACGGTTTAGGGTACAGAGCCTGTTCTCAGCAGTTTGGGGTTGGTTTGTACTGCTCTGGTTAGCCAAGCTTCAGTAGCTTCAGTGAGCATCGCTCCGAGCGTTTCAAAAGCACCAGCAGCCAGCTCAGCGCTCCTCCAGCCCCCGGCACAGGGAACTCACGGCCTTCCCGAGGGCTTTTCTAGTTGATTTAGGCAATTGCCTAAATCCCCTGTGGCCACTGGTTTCCAGCTGAGCCAGGTTAGACCCAATTCAGCTCACGGAGAGCGGGGCTGACATCCTCCCACAGCCTGGAGGGATGCTCCTGGTGCCTGGGGGCACCAAGTCCCTGCAGATCTGTTCCCCGCCTTTCCTTCGGGCAGATGGGCAGCGGGGCAGCACGGCAGGGTCCGGCATGGCCGGGATTGTCCTGCTCAGCCTTGCCGCATTTGCCGCTTTCACCTCCCTCCCTGGGCTTTTCCCAAACGCTGGGGCAGAAGCGACCCCACCCACGGCCTCTCAGACAGCCAAGGGTACGGGGAAGGTGATTCCGTGCCCCCACCTACCTTAACACCCACCCCGCTCCTCCTCTGGGCTGGCAGCAGAGCCCACCCACAGCCCCTGTGCTCCTGCTGCCTCTCACAAGCCCCGTTAGCCGGGCCACGCCTCATCAACTCCAATTAGCGAGCAGGTCGCTTCCCTGAGCCATCGGGGTGAGAGACGCCTCGGCAGCCCCTGGTGCTGCTGGTGCAGCTCCCGACAGGCACGGATCCCGTAAATCCCACCGCTGGAAGAGGCTGCAGCCAGGGCCCGGCCTCCCCGGTGCGGCCGCCAGCTCCGCTCTAATTAATCCAATTACAACACTGCGTTGGCGGCGCAACCGGTGGATTAATTGCGGTTTGTTCCAGGTAGATGGAGGTGGAAACGCTCCCGTGTTCAAACAGGCTTCTTGTTTGTTGTTGACTGTGCAAAGCCCAGCCTCAGACCCGGCCAGGGAGGAAGGATCCTGCCGCCAGCATCATCCTCCTCGGGACAGTGAGGAGCTGGGTGCCTGCGGAGCCCTCGCATTGCTCCCAGAAACAAATCCTTGCCTAAGACTAAAAAAAACAAAGATTAGGGGGACGGCGCTGGGAGCAGGAGTACCAAATAGAAGGCTGCTTGCTCTCAGACATATATATATATATTTAATAGAATAAAAAGGAGATTATTGGAAACAACTAATTGCACAGACTGTCAAAGAGATGAAAGTGTCAGGAGTAAACAGATGCCGGTCACGATTCAGCGCTCATTAAGGCAGGAGAAGGATTCATTTCATATGCATGATTAACTCCTGGCCACTGATGATTTACACAGCAGATGATCAAAGGAGAATTAATTATTGCACAAATCGGGCTGCTGCCAGCCCGGCCCCGGTCCCCGACGGCGCTGCCGATGGACCAGCCCGTGGCCCCCAAAATCAGGATCACCCTGGACCCGGCCGTGAGCTGTTTGCCCCCACAGCTCTCAGCCCATCCACCCCCCACCCCTGCCCAGCATCCCGAGGATCCCGGGCTGCACCCGCCAGGCACCGTCAGCATCACCGGCAACGTCGGAGGGTTTCCAGCTCACCAGCACCCAGCCCAATCATCCCCTCCCCGTTAGCAGTAATTAACCCAGGGAAGGTGTCCCTCCACTTGACACCTTTTCTTTCCTTTGTGATTGATGGAGTCTCTCGCTGTTACAAATCCAACCTGTAATTAAAGGAAGGAACTCCACTCCCTTCACCTGATTTATTTTTTAATACCGTCCCCTTTTGATCTCGTTTCTCTCCTAATTAAATTACAAGCCGTGAATCAACACCACTACCAAAGCTGCTCTGCCTCACTCACTTCCCTCCTCCAAGAAGGAAATGGTGTCTCCAAATCCTGAGGACAGGGAATCGCCAAGATTTACAGGAAACACCAGCTCTGCTCTTGCCGGCATTTCACGAGGAGCACAGGGACTGTATCCTGGTGGGCTCATGGAGAGAAAACGTGAAGCCCCCAGGAGCAGGTGTGGAGCAGGGAGCGATGCTGTGGGATGATTTAGCAGCCAGTTTTGTCCCTGGCAGGCGATGGAGGACATGGGGCAGCTGGGAGGCCATGGCCCCATCCCAGGCATCAAAGATGGGAAACCCTGCTGGAAACAGCACCTGGGCCCTGCTGGGATTGTCCATCTTTGGGAACAATGGGTTGTCAGCGCACAAAGGCCCTGCTGCACTCACCGGCTCCGGCATCTCAGCCCACCCTCGAGCATCCCTGGAATGCGTGGTGCCTGTCCCTGCATCCCTCCTGCACCAGGGCACCCCTGTGCCCTCCAGGCCCGCTTGTCCCGCTCTTCCCCTGCCTGCCACCGTCAAGGGGCAATCGGATGTCAGGCACCTGACCCGGCAGAGCCCGCGGGCACCGCGGGCACCCCGGCGGCTGCAGGGGGACCAGGGAAGCCGCGTGTCACCGGGAACGGGATGGCACAACAGCTCTGTCCGTGTAGTCTGGGCGGTGACAGAGCTTTTAATGATGGATAATGGCGGTTTGCATTTAAATGCACCGCACTGTTGACTCATGACTGCAGCAACACCGGGACAGGAGGAATAAATCAGGGAGGGCTCCCAGGAGCCTCATCCCACTGGAAGCATCTCCTGCGGACACCCCAGAGTGAGGGCAGGGGAGGCGGCAGAGACACCTCTGCCTCATCCCTTCACTGAGTGCAAATGAGCCTGATGCCAATTTAATGAACTGCTGATGACTATCGCCTTTATTTTTAAATCTGAATTCCCGCAGGAGTCACCTTCAGCAGGGAAGCAGCCCCTCCCCAGCGGCGGGAGCGTGGATTGATTGCCTGTATCTGATTAGCAATTACACCCGGCGCACTTCGGCGGTAAATACCATCCCCTGCGCCGGGCACGGGGCCATGGCACATTGTGGGGTCCCCGGCGAGGGGCTGGGGGTCCGGGAGCTTGCAGGGATGGGACCCTGAGCTCGGTGCCTGCACGGTGTGGAGCCGGGGGGCACAGGCACCTCCCGGCCGGAGGGGACAGTCCCTCACATAATTTGCTTCCCCACGATTGCGGAGGGCTGAGCTCACCACCTTTCCCTCCCCCAGGATAGCTCTCTCCTGCTGCCGCCGGGCTGGTACTTACAGGCGTTTATGAATTGTGTCTTTAATACGGCGCCGGAATATTTGCCCCATAAATTCTTAAGATCAGATTTATGGATGAGCTATTACTGACATTACAGACTATTAATAAATCGGTTAAACCTACAGAGAAGATTGTATTCCCCCATTTCACGCTGGCACAATAAGCATATAAAAAGGGCCATAAGGCAGCACAGCAGCTGGGAGTGGTGGTGCCTGACCACCGTGGCAGAAGGGCCATGGGCTGTGTCCCCCGGGCCACCTGCCCTGCCCTGGAAGCCACCAGCCATCCTTCCCTGTGGGATGCCGGGGGCTGAGCGAGCAGCCAGCAAAGCCAGGGATCCCAGCACATGCCCGTTTCCCCGGAGGCAGAGGTGCTCCAGGGGAAGCAGAGCCAGTGCCGAGGCACTCAGGAGGGTGGAAGGGACTCAGAGGACGCTGCTCAGGAGAGGAGCTATTTGCAGAGCCGGCTGCTCCGAGTGCGCAGCTATTTCTGGGAGAGGCTTCATTGAGAAAAGCCATCTGGAGAAAGGCGGCTCCGGGAGCAGCTGGCTCCGCGTCCCCGGGATGCGGTGGGTTCCCAGGGCTTTGATGTGTAGGGGAAATGTGGAGTCTCTCCTCATTCCCAGCCACATCAACCCGCTGGCTATGAGGGTGCTTTGCCCCTAATTCAGAGCCGCTGAAGCCTGGTGGGTTTATCCCCATTCCCACCCTTGCCAGGGCTGTTCCCAGCCTGGGGAGACGCTCAACCTTCCCACGTGATGCCTAAGATTTGGGCAGACAAGATCTGGAGACACCCTAAGACCAGATCCTGGTGCCATCCTGGGTGACAGGAAATGTGGGATGGACAGCTTGAGCCCAGCACCAGCTCCTGGAATGGGGATACTGTGTGGGACCCTCTTCCTCAAAATAAAGGGGCTGAGGAGAGGGTGGCAGGAGGAAGATCCCACTGCTGGGAGCCAGTGGGCTGGGGGCAGACGGGCTGGCAGTGGCCCCACTGCAGTGGCCCCACATCCAGCCTGTGCCCTTCAGTGCCACCAAGCACAAGGAGCCCCCCATGAGAGTCAGGACAGCTCCCCAAGAGCACAGGGGGAGATAAACAAAAATGCAATATTTTCTTCCACCACCAAGATTCCATCAGTGCTGGCTGGCTGGGTTTGATTAAACCTCTCATTTATTATATTTGGCAAATATAGTTTCACTACCAGATTAAACGCACATAAAACCCATACAAAGGGTCCCAGCACAGTCTGTCCCCAGAGCCAGCACAAGCCATGGCAGGGTTGCCTGGGGGGTGACAGTGCAGTACCTCAGCATCCCTTCCCAGGCTTCCCCAGGCTCCCAGCCCCTTCGCCAGCTTTTCTCCAGCTGGGAATGCAGCCTCGTGTGGGTGGATTCCCCGGGGATTGCAGGCACGGGGGATCCCTGCAGCCGAGGAAGGGCCAGCACAGCACTGCAGATGCTCCTCCAGCGCTGGGCTCACCAAGACACATCACCTGGGGAAGGGACACCCATGGGCCGTGGCCACCCGGCCCTGATCTGTCCCTGTCACCGAGCCGGACAATCCCCAGGGTGCCCCGAGTCCCTGGGGCAGCAGATCTCCACAGGGTGCAAGGGTGATGCAAGGGTGAGGAAGAACAGTCCAGAACGTGTCCAGAGCCATCTCCACGGAGCCTGTTCCACCAGGCAGGCTCTCAGCTCCCTGCCCGCTGCCCTTCCAGGAGCTGGCTGTTCGAACTGCACACAAGCACTGCAGCTGCTGGGCTGTGCAGCATCTCCGTGACACCAGACCCGCTCCCAGGCACTCGAAAAGCCTCTGTGTGAAAGAAATTAATAACAAAGTGAATTGCACTCGAATCTCTGCGGCTTCTGCAGAGATAAAGCAGTGGCAGGGGAGCGCTGGAGTGAGAGGGGGGAGTTTAACCTCCCCTCCCTACACCTCCAGGCAGTGATGGATGATGACATTATCACAAAACCAGGTCAGATTAAGACCAAAACAAGCTGAGGTCCACCAGGCTTTCTTCTGGGGTGCTCACCGGCAGGGATGGGTGTCAGAAGGCTGACAGCAGATGTCAAAGGATCTCTTCTTCAGCAGGCTGGGCTTCCTTCCCAGCCCAGTGATTGGAAGCTGGGAGGGATGGAGCTGATCCTGACACCAGTGGGGTTCTGGCTGGGTCTCACCCAGCAGCCAGCGATCGATGCTCAGCCTTGAGCCAGCTCCCTCCCTCCGAGCTGGGCTGGGTTGGGGGTGTTTGTTTGCTTTGTGATGGACAGAATTTGGGAAAATTCCATCCTGAAAGCTCTGTGGCCTCATCTGGAGGCTGTGGGGTTTTTCACCCCCAGCCTTTGCTAAATCAATGCAGCAGCAGCAGATCGACCCACCACGGAACTGCCCTTGATCCTGACGGACATGGAGAAGGGGAAAATGTATTTTAAAAAGATGCAGGTTTACAAGGGCAGACCACAACTCACCACCGGCAGGAACGAGAGGCTAGCACGAAGGAGCATCTTCCACAAGCTACAGCCCCAAGGGGGATGCAGTTTCTTCCCAGTTTTCAGGGAGCAGCACGGGCAAATATCCCTGGCTGGGGAAGCAGCAGCCGTCGGGACCTCGGCGTTCCAGCTCCATCATCAGCAATGATTAATGAGACGTCTGAGCTGTCCTTCAGCACCACGAGATATTAGGGAAAATGCCGGCGGGAGAAGAAAAGGGCTGGGCTGGTAACTCCAAAGCTCACACACACCCCGAGGTCCTGCTGGTGTCTGACTGTTGGGACAGGGAGTATCCCATCCCCAGGCAGTGTCACCCTGGCTGCCGTCCCTCCCCAGGCACCATTGTGCTCCTGATTCCCAAAAGGATTTGTCTTGCAGGGGCCCTGCAGGTGCTGGCAGGAGAGGGAGTCAGGAGCCATTCCGACCTGTCAGGGCAGAGCGACTTAATGTCATTCAGAGCTGGGATCTCACCTCCAAATCCCTCCTCCCTTGACAAGAGCAAAAACCTTCCACTCAAATCTTCAAACAGCAGTTCAAAGCCTTTACATCACTCTCAAGATTAATTAGCAGCTAAATAATAATCCAGGATAAGTCTTATCAAGGCACAAGAACCGCAACATGGTCAGTCAGTGATGCGTGGGATCCAAGGCAGGAGAAAGTTTCATGTTCCTGGTTAAATCCAACATCTCCCATGGAAATGCAGCTCTTCCCAAAACAAATAGCTGTGTCAAGAGTCAAGCCTCACCACAGGAACATCTCAAAGCAAACTCACCTGGGGCAGAGGCTCTGTTTGCTTCACCTGTGTTAACCTCAGGCAGGGCAGCAGCGGAGCTCTGGTCACTGTGGGCCATCCCAAATTCCCACCAATAGATTGGGAGACAGATGATGGTGGGTCAGAGCTGGCGGGTCAGGCAGGTCCGGGGGCAGGGGGCTCAGGAGAGGCATGGCCTGAGGATGGACATTAAACAGAGGGACACAGTGTCAGACTGGGACATCCTCACAGGGACAGCTACTGACATCCTGATCTGGGCACGCAGCCCAGGGACCTCTGCCATGGCCCACAGTGATGCCTTTCCTGCTCTGGGCTCCCACCTGATGCTGACATCCCACTCCAGAGGCCATCACTGCCGGGTACAGCCCAAACCAGAAGTGGAAGCCACACCCCCACCAGCCTGGGAGTGCCACTCCTTCCCTGCCAAGCCCCCTTCCCCCAGGCACCTCTAAACCCCAGGAATAAATAAATAAATAAATAAATAAATAAATAAATAAATAAATAAATAAATAACCCTCTGCAGCGAGCTGGCTGCACCAGAACATTTATTTCATATAATGCATCATTTATTTTCAATTATCCCGGTGCTTTACCCCCACCCCCTCCCCACGCGTCTCGCTGGTGGAAAGTTTGCAGAGTTGCAAAAGAGCCTTGGCAGGAGTGGTGGCTCCAGAGAAGGGACAGACAGGGTGGGGACAGCCCTGGCACCTCTCCCAGGGCCAGGAGGAGGTGGGAGCAGGGGCACCGCGGGGCTGGGGTCACACAAGGAGAGGTGTCCCGGCCATCAGCTCACCGCCGGATTAACGTGCCCGAGGAGGCGACAGCAGCGAGCAGAGCAGAGGCGGTGACAGGGACGAGGCGGTGACAGGGACACGGCGAGTGGGGCACAGAGAGGGAGGAGAGCAGCGCTAGGGGCGGCTCCTCCCTCCCTGCCACCCTCCCAGACCCCACAGGAGATGCTGAGCTCCAACCCAGGCACGGAATTCAGTGTCTTCACCCCACACCTGCACACCCAGCAGCTTTTTTATTCCCAGGCCTACCTCAGCCAAAGCCATTTGGAGATTTCCAACGCATCATGAAGGATTTTCTAATGGGGCTCAGCAGACTCTAAGATTTATATCAAAAAGACCCAATTTATTGAATTAATGCTGCAGAGCAAAGCCATGGCTGCTTAACAACTGGAGTATCAGTATTTTACAGCAACATAACTAATAAGGCCATTAATACAAACTGGGCTCACTCCTGACATTTATATCACTGTAAATCTCGCTCTCAGCACCGGAATTATTTATGCCATCCCAGGCACTCGAGAAGCGCTGTCATCCTTTATCAGGCTGAAAGATCTGAGCCAAGAAACAACGAATATAAACATAACAATAAAATAAAAAAGAAAGGAGATAAGCAGAGCTGGGACATGTCCCTGATGCAGAGGTGGGGCTGTCCCCTTGCAGGGATGGGGCCAGGGAGGACCTGCAGCCCAGCCAGGTCCCTTGAGGCTGAACCCACCCAGCGTACCTGGCTGCAGCTCCCCACGTGTACCAGGTGTGCCCTGAGCAAGGAAAACCCCGGTTCTGATTTTCTGAACACCTCTGACTTTCGCAGAATCATTGAATGGGTTGGAAGGGACTTTAAGGATTATCCAATTCCAGCCCACTGCGGGACTGCTTTTGCTCCAGGATCTGGGTACATTTGGCGGAGAACACAGACACCAATCCCACTGTTACAAATTTAAGGCAGAGGTTGTGGATGCAGCCAGGAAGACTGAAAACTGCACAGGGTGAGGAAGATCTAACCCACCCCCCCAAAAAAAAAACCCACAAACCATTCCCAGCACCAACCAAACACCTGGGAAACTGCAAACAGGAAGGAGATGAGAGCAGGGGGGTGAGAGAGCTGAGGAGCCCGACAGACCTCAGTGAGTACTAATTATTCCCGGCATTATCTGCGCAGACAGATAAGGTTTTCATTAATAAACTTGACGGAGGTGTGCGGCGGGCACAGAGAGAGCAGCAGCCGCCGCTGAGAGCCAGGCAAGAGCTGTGGAAGAGCCAGCAGCACCAGCGAAACGCAATCAGGACAGGGAGCAATTAAGGGCTCGGCCAGCGGCGGTGGCACAGGGGGACGTGGGGACAGTAATTAGCTGCCAAGCCCGCTCCTGCTCGGCATTGTAGTCTCCTAATTCACAGCACGTCGGAAATGAAATCGTTAGCAATCTTCCAGAGGCAGGGCCTTGTTAAACCCGCTCTCTGCGCTCCGTTAATTGGAGGAGATAAAGCCCGGCCGGCGCGGGAGGGAGGGAGAGGCATCATCCCCAAAAAAAGAAAGCCTCGCTGCACCAGCACCTCTCGGCCCTTCCCACACCCGAAGCCCTCTCCGTGTGGCACAATTCCAGGGAAATGCCTGGAAGATCGATTAATATTACCCTGGAAAAGTGAGATCAATCTCACGGGGAATGGGTGTCCAAGAGGAACAGAGCTGGGACAGCAAGTGGGAGGCCAGGAAGGTTCTCCCCAGGGAGGGAGGTCAGCCCAGCCCCAGACCAACAATCCACGTTTTAAATTCAGGTTATGTCATGAAAGACTGAAAAGGGGGGAAAAAATCCCATCCCTATCCTTCTAGGATCTCCCTTCTCATACCTTACCTCCCAGCTTTTCCTTAAGCCAAATCCAACCTTTCCCCAGCTCTTCCAAGCAGCAGCAGAAATTTGCTCTGCTTGGCTCTAATTAGCTGCAAAACCACCTCAAAAATTGCCTGGTTGAAGAATATTTAAAGAAAAAAAAAAAAAAAAAAAAGAAAAAAGAAGTGGTGGAATGGATCTGCAAGAAAGCAAGCAAAAATCCATCATAGCTAATTATTTACTCTTGATTGTCAAAAAAAAAGATGGATTGATGAAAGAAGTTGGTAAGCAGGATGATAGCGGGAGTGTTGTTGAAGGCAAGCACTGTAGTGGGATCCAAAAGCAGGAATTTTCATAATCTATGGGCTGTTAATTATTTAAACTGAGGTCTCTTGGAGCTGCCTGAGTGAAGATTAATTAGTTTTTGAAATAATAGCTAAATTGATACTGGGAAGGAGTTTGGGTTCCAAAATAATGGCTGAAAATTAGCCAGCCTGTTTCTCCATTTCTCTCTGCCATGTTCAGGAGCACATTTGTCTCTGTTGCTTTTTCAGAAAAGGGCCATTAATCAAATCAGCAGATGGTTCTTCCCAAGCCTGGGGTGTTGCAGAAACACAAAAGGGAGGAGGAGGAAGCAATCATCAACAAGTGTTAAGGAAAGAAAAAAACCTCCAACCCAGTGATTAGCAACTCCAGAGTCCATTTCCCCTGAAAGAGCAGGATCTGCTCAACTGGAGTAACTCTTCTGGAGACAAGGAACGTCTCCCGTGACAAGCAAGCACCTCCAGGAAAAGGATTTGTCTGTCTTTAAAACAAATTACCTGCACTAATCCCAAATACCGGGATTTATGTCTCCTGGCTGACCCAGGTTTGATGTCCGCGTTGTCAGAGCCTGCCCAGGCTCTCACCCGTGATGGGCCACACGCATCAGACTCATTCCTGCGTGTCCTGGGGGTTTGTGTGCCGGCTTGGGATGCTCACCGCCACCCTGGGGTGCTCACCGCCACCCTCTCCCACCTGGCTGCACGTTCCTCGGGAACATCTCCGTGCGGGAACATCTCCTGTCAGCACCGGTGACAGCTCTGCTGTCACACACGGCCGGGACCATCCGAGGGGCTCGGAGCTGTCAGATGCACACACGGCTTAGCTCCTGGGAAAATCAGCCAGCGGGAGCCTCAGCTCCTCCAAGCCACCCCCCAGGGCTCCCTGGGCATCGGGGGTGGCATCAGGCACAAAGCACCCTCCCAGCAGGTGCCCTCCCAGGCGGGACACTGCTCCTGCAGGGACCCTGCTGTCCCAGCCCGCGGGGCAGCAGGCCCCTGGTGAACAGGCGTCACCAACAAAACATCTGAAGGCTGCCCCATCCATCACCAGCCCCTGCTCAGGAGAGCATCTGCTCCATCGCACACGCACAGCCGACACGTGTGAAACCCTTCCTAGCTCTTACTGACGTGCCTGCCCTTGATTTCATGGCACAATAAAGAGCGGGGCAGAGGCAGGCACCCAGCGCTCCTGCCCTCGGTGGGGCTCCAGCCCAGCCCCGCCGCTATTCCTCCCTGGAGGAATGCTGTGCCATTACTCCACACGTGCCCGAGGGACAGGAGGTCGTGTTCCCAAGGCCTCGTTCCCTTTCCTATTCAGCTGAACAGGCGTCACCAACAAAACCCATCCTTCCGAGCCGTTGGGTACCTTTTCGCAGCCGAATGAGGGGCACGTGGCTCCGTGCGCGGTGGTCTCTGTCCTCCAGCACCTTGCAGAGCCACCCTGCAAAGCTCAGACCCTCTCCGTGAAGGTGACAGCCACACCCTTTGCCCCTGGAGCCACTGCCCTGCTCCGAGCTCAGAGCAGAGACCCCCGACACTCAGAGCCACCCCCACCTCACACCCCCCGGCAGCAGGATCAGACCCCAGCAGTTTGCTTGGCTGTGGAAGAGGCAGAAGCAGCGCTCGGAGGGGAGATCCTCTGGATAAGAGGGAGCGGGTGCCGGGCCTGCAGCAGGGGAAGCCGCTCGGTTATCAGCGCAGGGCTCGAGTACCCACCGCGGTGCCGGCAGCCGGCAGCAAACAGCTCATTAGTCACGGCGAGGCTCCTGCTGCTCTGCCAGCGCGGCCTGAACCGGCTCCCGGCCGGGAATGATGTTCCCCACCGGCAGCAGATCAAAGGCGAGGCAGGGACAGGGAGGGGGGACACACCTTGGTGCTGCTGCTCCAGCATCACCCTCGGCTCCTGGAGCGCACGGGCTCGGGGCTGGGTTACCTTGTGGTCTCGCCCCGCTGCAATGCCTTAACTGGATTTATCGCTCTGCCACGGGCAAGAGAAGGCAAGTGGATGTTGAATCCTTGGCCATTACTCTGATTTTTCATCCTCCACCTGCTGTGAATAAAAACAAATGACAGCGAGAGCGGCAGCCCCCCAGCCCAGCCCATCACCCACCGCCACCCCCAGCGCAGGAGAGGAGCACCCACGGCTCACTGTGCCCTTCACAGCCCAACAAGCCACTGATTTATCGCCAGGTGCCGGGAAGGAGGCCAGCAGTCCTTAATCAAAGTAGAGTTACCTCTGCCTCGAGGAAGGGCCACGTTCTGTGCAGAGCCCAGGAGTGGTTTCCCGGCTCGGGTGTTGTCAGCCTTGCCTCCAACACAAGCTGGCTTGGATTCACCTTGTTGCCAGAAATGCACACACTCAGCTGGGAAGATACTTCAGCTGCCAAGTTTTGGGGAGTCTCCACTCAGAACAGAAGTGGGGGAGCCCCAGGGAAGAGCTGTGTCTCAGGAGCTGTTTTGGAGCTGGCTTGCAGAGCCTTGGGATGCACAGCACCCACATCACCTCCTCCAGGCAGGCCCTGGGAGGGCAGGCACGGCGAGCCGGGGAGCAGATCCAGCTCCTGGGCAGGATTCTGGGGCTTGGCTCCGAGGAGATATCTCCATGCCTGGTGTTTTCAGCTTTGCTGTCCAGCCCCAGGCTCTCTGCTAGCACACACCGGCTCCTCTGGGCTCTCCAGCCCAGCTAACAGGCTGGGGTGAGAACATGGACCCTTCTCCAGATTCCTTTCCAGTTATTTCCCAGCCCCAGGCAGGGGGATGGTTTTTCATCCCCTTTTTGCAAGGTGATTAAACGTTGCACTTGTAAAACACTTCATTCTGGGAAACAAATTATGCAAAACACACTCAGTGGGATCTCACACAAATGGATGCAGAGATGACAGTGGGGACTCTGCTCCCTGGATTTACTTTCCAGGGACTGTGAGAAGCTGCCTGGGCAGCCTGGGATAGGGTGTCCAGCACAGAGCTCTGCTCCATCACAGCCCCCAGGCACGTCCTCTGGGGAGGGCTGGCTGGTGGCACGCACAGCGGAGGGACAGGCTGGTCTGGAGGAGGCTTGAGCAGCTCTGGAGGTTCAGCACATCTGGATCTCCTGGTGGTCCTTGTTTTACCACTCACGTGGGCTTTTCAGAGCACTCCTGTTGCTGTTGGCAGCGCTGCAGCACTGCTGCACCGTGCTGGGATAAGAGCATCTGGATGGATCTTCACTCATTGTGTTTCCAAGCAGTTCCAGGGATGCTCTACTCACCCACGGCCTCCACCAGCGAATTCCCAGCAGGAGACCTCACTGAGCAGGCAGAGCTTCCCAATCTTGGGCCACTATTGATGGGAAAGAATGCTTGGCTGCAGAGGATGGAGCTCACTCTTCTGGAGTGGCTCAGGGATGCTCCAGGGGGAAGGACTGCAGGCAGGTAATGCGTGGGCTTAGGACCAAACCCAATCCAATCTGGAGCCTCCCTTGGGTGCATCATTGTAAAAAAAAAAAGGAAGAAAAGGGGAATTAAGATTCCCTGCCCCCGAACTGCTGACTCACGCGTGACTCAGGGCTAAGTTTAGCTGTGGAGCTCTCGGCAGCGGGGTGAGCACTGCTGGCCTCTCCTTAACCTTCTTATCAGACCTTTCAAGTAAACCCTTCACCAGCTCAGGAGAGATTCCGCTCACGCTCCAAGGGGATTATGAAGCACCTTTGAAAGCTGGGATGAAGCACGTGGACATGCTGAGGTGCACACACAGCTCTCTGGGGGGATGCAAGACCTGGCAGTGGAGACACAGCACCGAGAGCATCACGCTTGGGGAGTCGCCATAGCAACAGGGAATTTGGAAAGCAATGAGGTGTGGGTTGGCCTGATCACACTGAGGGATGGCAGAGCCTTGGGGACAAGGGGGTCCTCTGCTTCAGAGGAGGTGGCACTGCCTGACTCCAGAGGACAGACCCCAGATGGCTTTGCCAGCCCTGCAGGTGTTGTTCCAACAGCTCGGCCTGGCCTGGGCAGCGGGGCTGCCCCGTGGGATGGGACTCAGACCGAATTGCACAGCAGGGTGCCGTGTTCAAGACTTTCTGATCAAAGGAAATGATCCATTTCTAAGCAGTGATGGTATCAGCAGCACAGCCTGACCCGGCTGGGAGCTGAGCTGGCTCCCTGCCTCGATCAGAGCCGCTCCTGTCAGGTCAATCATTACATAACCCCACACAAACCCTTCATCGAGCGCTGCCCAGGAACCCAGCCTGGAGAGCAGCTCAGGGCTCATCCAGAGCCCTGCTCCTCGCTCCCCTCCAGCCCCGGGGCAGGAGCTGAGGGATCTGCCTGCCCTGAGCCCCCCACGCTCCCCAAATGCTGCTGGCCTGGGCCATGGCAGGAGTGGGGACAGATCCCCACAGGGTCACTGTCAAATGAGATGAAGGCATCATCCCTTCTCCACAGAGAGCACCACACACTCAGCTTTTCCCAGTCCAGTAGCATTGCTGAGAGCTTTTTGCATCCCCATTTTTCTCCACATGCTAAAAATCAATTCCTCCTCCTCACCACTAGTAATTCCACTGAAGTTTCTCATCCCATTGTTTCCTTCCCTTCACAATTTCTACATTTTGCAGGCTCTGTACTGGATGAAGTTCTGTCCATTCCCCCCCTCTACCTATTTTTCCACATTTTTGGCTCACGGTGGCCACTCTGGCACTCACTTCCCTGGCTGGGGACATTCCCTTTCCATCAGACAGCTTCCAGAGAGCCCTGGGTGCCACAGAAACTTGGGCAGTGCTGTGTTCACGCCTTCCCTCGGCATCCAACCTCCCCTTTTATTTATGGGTAGAGAAGGGGTTGTGGCAGCGATTCAGCCGCTCCCTCCCAGTCTGGAGGGAGAGGGGGGCAATGTGCATCTGCAGAGGGGAGATAAGGGAATGGGGCACCTCCAGTGCCTGGGATCTTATTAAAGGAGAGCCGGCTGGGGAGATCCTATCTCTGCCCAGAAATATCTGTGGCTTCATCCTCAACAGATCGAGCGAGCGGGGCGAGCAGGCTGGGCACTGCTGTGGGGCAGGATGGGCAGGGAGCCAGGGGAGGCTGCCCCCGCTGCAGGGGACCCCAAATCACTGTCCCCAGGGCTGGCCAGCATTTCTGGTGATGGATAAGCCCGTGGCAGCTCAAACCTGTCCACTGCTCATGCAGGCAGCAGTGCCGGAGCTGCTGCCCATGGTGCAGGGATGGGGGTTAAACCTGCCAGTCCCTCACTCATTCAGGGGCACGGGGGGCAGGGACAGCTCTGGGACTGCCATGGCATCACCTCCCAGCCCTCCAGCCCGGCTCAGCGAGCCCCAGCCCCGTGGGTGCAGCTGGTGAGCCGTGCCCCAGCATTCTCCCAGCCCGTGCCGTTTCCCCATGGAGAGCACGGCTGGTTCGCCAAAGCTCGTTCCCACCTCTCCGTTCCGTAAATGAGGGAACTGGGCACCACAGCAGCTGAGCAGCAGCTGCACAGAGCCAGGTCGTGGTCCAGCAAAGCCCAGAACGAGCTGCAGGCAGGTGAAGCTCGGATTTCCAGATCCTTTCCTCGTGTCCTGACACCTGGGAGCCCGATTTGTCTCCGGAGCCATCCTGTGCTGCTCGTTCCTCTCAGGAGCAGTGCAGGGAGGGATCCCTGCCAACAAACACTGCTTGTGCTGGACGTGGTAAAGTGGGGAGAGGACCCAGTGCCAGAGGCTCCTTTCTGCCAGGGCAAAGCTCACTTTGTTCCCACAGCCGTTTGGCAAAGGGGTTTTGGAGGGCAGCAAGAGCCTCACTGGTGCTCGTGGGGCACAGACAGGAGCGAACAACAGCCAAGCGGTGACAGCAGTCTTGTTGTCACACTAAACACCGCAAAAGCCACGTGAATAACAGCAATAAATCCTCCCCAGCCTTCAAAAGGGAGGGCAGGTGCACAGGAGCCTGCTCTGAGCCCTCCTGGGAAGGCAGAGAGGATGCAGCTCCTCACCGTGACCACCCCAAAAAGCCTGTGCACAGCTGCCAGCTCTCCTGAGTCACAGGGGCCCCGGTGCCACCTCCCACCTCATCCTCCCCTGTACAGCACGTGCCCTTCCCACTGCTCCGGGGAAGGGGCAAACACGGAGCCCCCACAGCCGGGCACGTGGGCACAGCGTGACAGGGTGGACTCTGCTCCCAGGGAAGCGTCCCAGCGGGGCTTGGGAAGGAGCTGAGCAGGCTGGGAGAGCTCTGGGAGAGGATGGCTGGGCTGGTGGCACCTGAGGGACAGGAACAGGCCAAGCAGGGCAGCAGGGAAAGGACTAAAATTATCATTTACACTGCTCTTTTCCAGCTAACAGGAAAAATCACACAACCGGTGGGCAGCAGCAGAGAACTTCCTGCGCCAGCTGCCAAGGGATCCCAACCCCTTTTCCCTCAGCCCCTCTGCTCTGACACGAGGGCAGGTTCCCTGATACCCCAGCGGGGCATTTGTCAGCAGCCCCAGGGTGGAAGGGAACAGCCAGTGCTCCTGACGCAGCTCCGGGCTGGTTATGGAAGGAAAGTCTATTTAAAGGAGTCAGAGCCTTTCCAACTTCCCTCCCTTCGAAAGGAAAAAAGCCCACCTAAATATATCCTGCCAGAATTAGAGCTTTTAACCTGCCTGCCTCCTGCAGCCCATTGTCCGGCGCTCCACGAGCTGTTTCCCTGGAAATGGCAGCGCTGGCTAATTGCTGTTTGAAGCTTTTCCTCCTACGGAGCAGAGCAGCAGCCTCGGAATGCCGTTCCCTTCCCTGACAGCTCTCTGTCAGAACAGGCTTGCCGAACTATTTCTCCCCGGTTTTCTCCCTGGCCCAGCAGGATTTAATCAGAAGCATTTTCCTGCAGAAGCCACCCAAGAGTGGGTGCAAAGGCTGGGGACACACGGGACTGACACCTCCAGGGGAGATCAGGGGACCCTCAGCAGTGGGAGGAACCTGCAGCTTTCCCTACAGGTGAAGAGTCAAGGCAGCCAGGCAAGGAAGAAATGTAAACAGGAGGAAAAGCCCATCTAATTTATGCGGTTTTTTTCACCTAAGCTCGTGAGAAGAGCAGGTTGTCAGAAGGCAGAACAGGCATTGCAGTAGCAGCTTCTTATTTAATGTAATTTCTATGCCTCACCAAAAGATACAAACAACAAAAAAAAAGCCTTATCATGAGTGAAGATGATTTTCCTTCACGAAATCCTTGAGGTTCGGCATTTCCATTGAGCTCAGCAGAGCAGAGCCCTGCTCCCAGCCAGCAGCTGGGGCTGGGAAGGCTCTTTGTGGACAGGGAGGAGGCTGGGGACGATCGTGGCACGGCAGTGCCCTCTTTGGGCACAGCCACGGGCGGGTGTGCAGCCACATCTTCCCTTCCTCGGTGGGACACAGCAGGGACTCCGCTCCTCGCTGCAGCACAGCCAGGCTGGAGATGCTCACACACAGCGGTGTTCGCTCCGGCAGCCTCACCTTGAGCCTTTCCCAGAGCTCTGCTGCTGGGAAAGAGCTGCCAGAGCCGGGAAATCCCCTGCGAGAGGAGCCATCCAGACCCCTCTGCTTCATCCTGCCTGGAGCTCCTCACACAAACCCCACAGAGCGCAGAGATCAGGAGTCTGCAGGAGCTGAGGCACCTGGATCTGTTGGAGAAGGATTTTGAGGGAGCTTTGAGGAGGATTTGCCAACTCGGGAAAGGGACCTGGGGCCGTGCAACGACGTCCCTGCAGTTTGAGTCAAACATCTGGATGGGCAATGCCCCTTCAGCCTTGCTCTGCTCCAGCCCTTCTGGTCCGGTCGGGATTTCCAAGGGGAAAGAACCTGACGGAGACAATTCCTGGGCTCTGCCGGCACACAAGAGCGCTGTAAGCAATCACCTCCGAGGTTAATTAGATAAGGTTCTCCAACAAGGTGTCTGGCAGAGCAGGATTTCCTCTCCTCTGCATTAAACCCTTTTTTTTAACCCTCTGCTAGGTCTCAACATCGCAGTGCCCCCATTGCACCGCTGACCATAGCAGGGGATCTGCTGCAGGACATCAGCACTGAGCTACAGAGAACCACGAGCAGCAGAGGAAGAAATGAGAGCTGAGCAAGCTCAGAAATTGTCAGCTCCACAGCAGTCCCAGAGTCCAGCCGTGCTCGTGCCCAGAGCTGCATGAACAGCACATGGTATTGGAGTCACAGCAACACCTCTGGCTGCAAGCCTGACACATTCCACAGGGTCTGGAAATGCCTCAGAGCTGTAACCACACACAAGAGGGAAAAAAAAAAAAAAAAAGACAGTGTTCTCTGAATAACACAACATTTCCTTGCAAAAATGACGTGGTTTCTCCATGCCTGGACCTTGCAGGTGCTTGGTTACCAGCCCGAAGGGGCTGAGGGCAATCCCAGCCCTGCAGGTGAGGAGCTGGGCAGGACACAGCCTTATCTCCAGAGCGAGCTCAGCCACTGCTCCCCAGGGCCAGGGCTAATCTGAGCAGCCCTGAACGAAGCAGCCACTCTCTGCCAGCTGCAGCCTCACTGGGGACAAGGGGAGGACGAGGCTGAATGGGATTAGCACAGAGGAAAAAGAGATATCCAGGGCTGTGCCTTGGCTGCTGCCAGGGATGTGCCCAGGGAAGGCTCTGCCTTGCCCGTCTGTGTGCTGTTGAAGGCCAGGAATGTCTCCATGGGTCTGCCCGGGATGGAACAGGTCAGGGTTAGGGTCTCCAGCCCCACATCCCTTCTGAGCTCCCAACACAACACGAAGGGAGATGGGCACCAGAGGAGGCCAGGCAGCAGTCAGGAATCTGCTGCCTCATGCATCCATGTGCCCCACAGCAGAAATGCTGGACTCATCCTCGTGGCACGGTCAGCACCAATGGTTTCTGGGCAGTCTGAATCATTTCTGATCAGACTGACATTCCCACTGACCAGCCCCAGGATAAGGTCACAGAGAAGCAGCTGTAAAACATTAATCACCCCCACGCCAGCCCTCACTCTTGAGCCAAGCCAAGAGCTCCCACCAGCCCATCTCCCTGGGGAAAGGATCCCACTGTGACAAACCAGCCCCCTGGCCTCTCTTATTTCAGTCTATTCCAACCTCACGCTCCCCTGCCTTCCTCAGAGCCCAACTCCATCTCCCGGGTTTGTCACGCACGTGGCTTAAGCTCTGAAGAACAATGGTCAGAGGCTCTAAAAGCCACCCCAACAGCACAGGCCCTTGTTCCTGTAAGGGCAATGAGCTGCAGAAGAGCTTTTTAATTAATTAGTGACCCACACTGAAGGCTGAGCTCCAAACCACCTCAGCACAGAGCCTGCCCTGCACTTGCTGTGCACACAAAAAACTCAAACCAGGCAGGAAAGGGAGAAAGAGGCATTTCCCTGCTCTCTACCCACGTGCTGACCCTGCTGTCTGACCTGATCTCTCCACCAGCTCATCTGCATCCACAGCCTCTGCTCCTCCACTGCCTGCACGGTCCAGGAGCCGGCAGAGAGCCAAGACCCCGGCTCTGAGACATTAACCTGATTCCTTGTGACTGGGTAACCCTTCCTCAGCCCACTGCAGCCTCCCCCAGGGCTGGCAGGGCTCTGGTGCTGCACAGCTCCAGAAAGCTTGGGTTGCTCCCTCCTCTCCTCTGGCTGAATGGAAATGTGTAAGATCTCAGCAGGAGCTGAGGAAATTGCCTTCCTTCATCATGCCAGGGCCTTGCCCAGGCTAACTGGGGCAGGAGAACACAAGCAGCAGCCAGAACCCTGCTCTCCTGCAGGCAGCAGGGCCCAGCACTGAAGGAGTCAGCAGCCCCTTTGCCCCTCAGATTTCCATTCCATTTGCATTTTAAGTTTGGGATCTGCCCAGAACTCAAGCCCTACAAAGGGCAGGGGATGCTCCAGGGCCAGACTCCTGCTCTGCAGGTCAGCCATGGAGAGGGAAGGCATGCTCCCAGCAGCCCCTGCTCAGCACATCATGAGGCATCACCAAGAGCACGAGGAAGAGGACAGGATCAAGAAACAAAACCAGGAACCCTCTGGCAGCATCCTGGCATGCTCAGCCTGGGAAGAAGCAGGTCACGCTTCTCCATGGATACTTGGACAAGGATATTAAAGAGGATCATCACAGCAGGCAGGCAGCGGTCCAAATTCACTGGTTTTAGGCATTCCAGAAGCTGGGACTCGCCTGAACAAGCTCCCAGAAATTATCCCAACAGCACAGAGCTCACTGCAGCACCAGAGACTCTTCCTGCAAGATCCTCTGTAAAAAACGGCCCCAGCAGCATTCCAGATGGCCAATCCATCCAGGCTTCCATCCCCACCCGCTCCCGGGAGCGTGGAACACTTCCTGTGCCCACAAACAGGAGCTATGGATCAGGCTCAGCTGGAGATGGTGGCCATGTACAACAACTGCTTCCTTGGCAGGCTCAGCAGGGCCTGGCCAGGGACACAAGGCTGCCACAAGATCCAACTGGAATATTTTGCCGTAATTTGTCAAAATCTGCGGGAAACATGGGAGTTTTGGCAGTGCCTCTGGAGCCAAACCAAAACCAGGAGCTCACAGTCCTACACAAACACCCTCACCCGACCCCAGTGCCCTGTGAGGGGAAGGGGAGCGGCTGTTTCCCTATTTTCCCATGGAAGCATAACAAGGTGAAGGCACTTTGATGAATCTCCAACTTTTTTACCCAAAGATCCACGAGGGAGATTCTCCCAAAGATGTTGCTGGTGTAGATGGCAAGGCACAGCCCAGTGGTCCATGAGCTGGAGAAGGGAGAGCTTCTCCACCCCCAAAACACAGGAGGCTGCTCTCTTCCCTCCACCCAGCCCCACCTGCAGATAAAATGGAGATAAAATGGGATGGGGGTGGCAGGTGTTTTAATCTCCTTGGACACTCCGAGCACGGGGCTGGAGGGCTCTGCCCCACAGCCCAGCTCATCCTGAAGGAGCCGGTGTCCCAGGAAAACAGCTCAGCCAGCTCCAGAGGGATTGGTCACCGGGCCAAGTGCCAGCAGAGCTTCAGCTCGGCGTCTCTGCA
Source organism: Pardalotus punctatus (assembly GCA_013400915.1). NCBI lineage: Eukaryota > Metazoa > Chordata > Aves > Passeriformes > Pardalotidae > Pardalotus > Pardalotus punctatus. The sequence goes on from VZTX01025330.1 coordinate 27,113, forward strand.
GCTCTGAGCAGCAGCCTGTGCCGGGGAGAGGAGGGAAAAGCACAGCCTGGAGCTGTCACGCTGCACAGATGCCGTCCCGGTGCTGGCGGCTGAAGGACGAGCGTGTAGGGCCTCATTTGCTTTGGCCTCATGGATTTTTTTGCAGCTCTGCCTTCAGATCCACAGTGAGCTGGCTTGTCCAGCCTTGCAGGAACTCTGGAGCAGGGTGAGGACACCCATATCCCGCTGGGACTAATGAAAGGGAACAACTGAGACAGCAGAGACACCGCGGGATGGCTGGGTTAACACAGCCATGAAGAGGGGATGGCATTCCTGTCCCCTGGCCTGTTCCCGTGCCCCCCACTGTCCCCCTCCCCGAGCAAAACCGGGGTGTTTGGGTGAGGATTACCTCCTTCTGTCCCTGGGAGGCTGGATCCAGCCCCGGCTGCCACTCTCACAGGCTTTTCAAGCCTCTCAGATCCCAGGCTGGAAAGCAAACTGCAGCAATTACCGGCTCTCGCTGCTGGGAATGGCAACACTCTGTAAATAAATTACATCTCGGAAATTAATAAGTGTTGCCTAATTGGGGTTTAGCATCTTAAATTCATGAAAATCCTTGTAAGACGACAGGAAAGGAAGAAGGGAAGGTATTTACTGGGCTGGAGAGCCCTGATGCAGCCCCAGCAGCGGGCAGGACATCCGAGGAGGCTCAGCCCTGCCCGTTGTGGGGTTGCCATGCTCCAGCACCGGGATATGTCCGTACATCCCGGGGTCAGACCGATTTTACCGCTGGCAGCAGAGCAGCAGTGCTGCAAATGGCTTCTAAATACCAAGCTAGAGCTCGAGTGCTTCCGAGGGAGAGCACCAGGGATGAAGAGAGACCAAAGCAGGGAGCAGCTGCCAGGCTGGGCCTTGTACACGAGGCAGGGAACATTTTGGCATTCGGCGTTTGCACCGGAGGAAGCTCAACACTCCTCTCCTCCTCTTGGCAGCTCTTTGGTGTCTCTCACCATCACCATGGTGAGAGCTGACTGAGCTTTGGTTACCTGGGAGCACTCAGAGCCCCTGGTGCCGTGTGGGGAAATGGTTTTGCAGCCAAAATCCCGCAGAGATTGCCAGCAGACAATTCCCCCGGCACCAGGCTGGCAGCTTCCTCGGGCTGCCGCCTCTGCCGTGCCAAGTGTGCTCCATGCAGCCTCCGAGCAATCTGTCCCTGTGCAGGGAGCAAGCTGCTGTCCGGATCTGCCCCTTGCCTGGAGCACACGTGGGCAGGAGCCTGGCGAGAAGCGAGGCAGAGCCGCACTTCTGGGTGATGCTGGTATTTTTGCCTTCCTGCCGATTTCTCCCAGCCGCCTCCCAGGGGCTCCCAGACTGTTACTGGGAGATCGGGAGACAGAGAACTGGGATAAGAGTGTTTTCTAGAGCTCCAGCTCCCTGGGGCTGATCCCTCGGTGCAGGCTGGTGGGCACACAGAACTGGCACTCCACTGTCCCCCTCCCCACACAGATATCCTGCACCGATCCCCTTGTCTCCATCATTAACACATCCAGGTGAGCAGCAAACACAGCCCCTGACACCGAGCACTGCTTTTCCTCTCCACTAACTCCTGGGGGCCCAGCCCAGAGAAACCTTAATGGATCTGACACAACTCCCAGCACAGAGCAGCTCCACTGTTTGATGCAAAGTTTAATTTGATTTCTCACTTGAATGGCTGAGACAGCCTTGATGCACATCCTTCAGCTCCTTCCAGAAAAATCTGCTGCATGCAATTAGCACCAGGAGTTACCTGCATTTCACCAGCCCTCCCCTCCGCTCCAGCCTCCACCAGCACCTCCCAGGGCTGCAGAGCAACCCAACTCCCACCTTTGGAAAGGGCTTTCCGTGGCGTTTGCCCTCCTCTAGCAAGGGGAAAGATGGGGTTAAACAGTGGCAGCAATCAATGGGAGCTGATGGAGGGAGCAGAGGCCAAGCAAGGAGCTGCAGTAGCTTTCCCAGCTCAGTCTCCAGCTGCAATTCCTGCAGGAGCACAGCCCAGGGCATTCCAAACCACTCTGTTCCTCCCCAAAAGCAGCTGCATTTCAACAAGGCTCGGGTCAGCTGGACAGCCCCTGAAGAGCAGCAGAGCACAGTGCTCTGGGAACGGGGAGCAAACCCTGTGATTGCCACGAAAATACGGGAAGTGCAGGTGGGAACATGGTGTTCCTTCTATTATTTTTTTCTTTTTTTTTAATATAAAAGTCTGCAGGTTTTTCTGGCATCTGTTTCCAGGACATCCTGAAACTTCAGCCCACAATCCCCGAAGCCTGGGGAGCACAGAGCTGCTGAAGCAGGGTCACTGCTGGGGCAGACAGGAGACCCACAGCTTCCCAAAGAGAGAGGGCTGAACAAGGAGAACAGCATCCTGTACCAACCACGGCGATGCAAAAGTCTCATCTGAGACTGGAGAGCCCCCACAGGCTCTGGCTGTTTTCTGTCTGGTTCAAAACTCGCTGGTGAGCCAGTTCAACCGAATCCATTCCCTTCCCAGAGCTCTGAAGCACAACAGTTGATTTAAAAACCTTACAGCAAACTGTTGGGGAGTGAAAAATGGATTTTCAGGCATTAAAGCACAGAGCGAGGAGCAAACAGACACCTTTGATTGAGAAATCAATGCTGGGGTTTTACAGCACTTCACACTAAGCAGCAGCAGAGCCCTGCGTGCACCTCATCCCTGCAGGGCAGGGGGGAGGAACCAGCAGAAAGCAGAGAAATTAAACACTCTGATGTTTCCCTCGGCCTTACCAAAGCCAAACAGAACCTGTGTTCAAAAGAGACCCTTGGGATTATGAACTGAGAGGGGAAGGGTCCACGCCAGCCCTTTCGGAGGAGGCTTCACGTGGCTGCTCTGGAGGCTGAGGGCTGGTTTCTCCTCACCCCCTGCTAGCCCAGACCCTGATCCCGTGGGTGTTGCTCCTGCCCATGGCAGGGGGTTGGAACTAAATGATCTTTAAGGTCCCTTCCAACCCAAACCATCCTGCGACCCTCTGATCTCTCCCAGCCCACTCCACGAGGAGATCCCCACCCAGGGCAGCACACAGGAGCTGCTGCTGCTCTGTCAACCAGCCCCAGGTGCAAAAAAACGGAAAGGAAAAAAAAGAAAGAAAAGGAAAAAACCTTAAAAAATTAAAAGCAGAGCCTGGGATTGATGAAGATGCCAGAGGGAAGGAGCAAGTCACAAAGGGAAGAGGAGGAACAATCCCTGCACCCAACAGGGATGTTACAAGTGAGAGAGACAAGCTGACAAATTAAAACAGACCACGAGAACCCCTGATATGTTTTAAAGCCTTCCCTCAGCTTTCTTCTTCCCTTTTGTATGTTGAAAATTCATCTTCAATTGCAATCGCAATGCCCCCAGAGGGAAAAACACCCCGGCATAAGGCAGACTTCCCTCTAGGCAATGTGAATCTGTATTACCAGAGCAAAAAGCCTTTCATCTCAAAATCATTCCTTTCCAGAGCACTTGACCCAAAAGGAAGGCTCCTTTATTTCTCTAAAAGTCACTTTCTCTCCAGAAGGGAGCTGGGAGGCAGCTCCCTGCCCTCCCCTGTGCCTGCCCCGTGCCCCTCCACTGCCCCACCGCTGCCAGGGCACTGCTGGGGCAGGGACAGCAGCACCAGGATGGCAGCAGATCACAAGGCCAGGAGCTCAGGGACCCCCCTGCTCCCCAGAGAGCTCCTCTGCCCCTGCCAGGCTCCACAAGCCCCTTTTGCCCAGGGATGGGGTAAAACAGGGACCTTCCCCAGCTGCTTCCATCGCTCAGTGAGAGCCAACACAGCAGTCACTGGAATCTGCGTTTCTCCCCAGCTGCTCCAAGGCAGGAGCGCTCCCCTTCCCAGCAGGAAGGGGCATCCCAGGCTGCATCCACAGCACCAGGGAGGGCTGGGGACAGCTCTGGGGTGCCACCAGTCCTGGCAGACAGAAACCAGCTTGTGCAGGCAGCAGGGGAGCTGTGGTGACTCCGCTAGGAGCCAGCTGTGATCCGCACCTCCAGGAGTCCCCGGAGCCCGGGGTGTCCCTGTGAGGGCTGAAACGGAGGGGAAAGTGGTACCAGCAGCTCAGCAGGAGGGAGGGGAAAAGCTGTTTGCCACAGCCAGGATACTGGTGTGGGTGAGATGAGAGCTCCCTCAGCCATCTGAGATCCGGGGAAGCTGTCACCATGGATGAGGACCTCTGAACCAAGGCTGCCAGGCCAGCTTCACCCTGGGGCAGGTGCCAGAACATCTCTGCTCTGCCCTACAGGACATCAAATACCAGACAGAAAAAAGAAAAGCCGCCCTGGCCTCACAAAGCCTCAGCCCAGCACAAGTCGCTGTTTCCGTGCTGAGTTTTGCGATGGGTGTGCAGTGTAATGTCAGGAATTACGGCACATTTCTGCCCCTCCAAGCTGAGAACCACCTGAATCCCGGTGTGCTGGGAAAACCCAGGGACTGGCTGTGCAGAGCTCTGCTAATTCCATGTTTTTAAGGCAGCTCTTGGGGTTGTTGGAAGTGCCTCTTGTTGGGATCCCTGCGAGCGGGTCCTGAGCACGAGCTCTGCTCTCCCCTGAGCACACACACAGGTCTGGGCTGCTGGCTGGGCTCAGCCATCCTGGAGGGAGCAGATCTATCAGGCAATAAAAATAACAGTGCTGGTGATGGTTCCTTGAGCTGAACTGTTGAGTTCTAGAGAATGAAGCCGTCCTGCTTCAGTTTACACAAACCAGCCCCACAGAAACATCAAAACTCAGCAGTAGGGCCATCAGCTGTCTCAGGCTGGGCTGGTTCCTGCATGCCTTTGGCAGCATTTTTGGGAGGCTTTTTTGAGGCTCTCCCCTTCAGCTGACAACTCCCTCAGCCCCTCCTTTTCTGAACACCCCAAAAAAAGCGAAATCCTTGAAGGAAAATAACTTCCAAACCTCTCAGAGATAAAAAAAGTCCTATTAGACTAATTTTTAGGATGCAGGGAGGAGAAAGCTTAAGCTAAACAAACTAGTGGAAAAATTGATTTATTAAAGCGTTGGATGCTATCAGGGAAGCAATTTCCTGCAAGCACCATGGCCCATTGTAGTAGAACAGATCTGTCTCACCTTCCTGGCAGCGTTCCCTCCACCTGCCCTGCTCTCAGAGCCCCTCCAACGCTGTGATCCTCTCCAGTGACCCATTAGCAGCCACGGCACATTTGCCATGCTCTAAGTGGCAGCAGCAGCAGCAAACATAACACTCTAAATAAATTTTCGGCGGCTGCAGAGCGGTGTAATTAATCACGGGGTGTTTCACGGGCAGCAGCAGGCAGGGCAATGCACGAGGCTGTGGCAAAAGGGACATCGGGTCCCCTGCCTGTCCCCACCCTGCCCTGCCAGCGGTGACAGCGGAGCCGAGGGCTGCGAGCAGCTGGAGCTGGAGCCGAGGTCAGGCTCTGTTTCACAGCTCACCCCGATCCGGGAGCTCCAGCAAGTGCCCGTGTCCCCAGCCTGCCCCGTTTGTTCACAGCCTCCATCAGCAGATGAGCAGCCCTGGCCACCAGGCTCTGCCCACGTGTGAAATTAATCCTGCTCCAAGCCCACTCCTGCATCTTCCCTTTCCCACATTCCCTGAGGATCGAGACCCGCTGACATCAGGGGAAGGAACAGCTTTAAACACCCTGAACTGGCTCCCTGCAACTCGTCCCTTGGCAGAGAACCAGCCCCCAGCTCTCCCTCCCCGCATTCCCTGAGAGCTCGCTCCTCTGGGATGCTGCTCCTGCTGCACCAGGGGACACAGAAGTCCGGGATTGCTTGGGAAACCTCAAATTTTCCTGAGTTGGGGCACGGCACATTCTGTCAGCGTGCCTTGCTGCCCGGCAGCCGCATCCCAAGGCCAGCAAATGGAACAGCTTGGCCCTGGGAGAAACCTCACAGAAACCTCACACCACCACCCCTTCAAAAAGTCGTCAGGGGCTCTTGGACTCACCAGGATGGCACAAATGGCAAGGTGGGATTTCTCCAGGGGAGCTGGCAATGCCTTGGCCCTCTGCTCCTCCCTCACCCAAGGACGGTGACCCACACGGAGGTGTCCTCCTGCTTCAGAGGGGCACTGCCCTCACCTGTGGAAACAGAGACAAAAAAGAGGATTTGTTTCCTGATGCTGAACAGAAAACTGAAGTCCTAAATGCTGTGGTGGAGCTGAAGGGTCAGCACTCACCCTGAGATCAGCCCACCTGGGACAATCCTCCTCTTCCTCTCTCGCTGCTCTCTCCTGAAGTCTGGCATCCCTCCTGCTCTGACCGGCTGCTGCCTCTCCCAGCAGCACCAAAGCAGTGCTGAGCAGAAGGAAAACGAGATAATGTATATATATATAGCAGCCTTTGAGCCACGCTTTTAATATTTCATCTTGCTTTTTCTGCCAGAGGAAAGGAAATTCCTTATGCCGGCTGGGCTGCAACCTCAGCACCACACCCCTGTTCCTCAGCCAGCCCCTCCAGGCAGACGGGGAGTGCGAGGCTCCACTCCCACCCACCCAAACCTTTCTGCTCCTGGTGCCAGTCAGGAGGTGGCACTGAGGGGACAGGGAGGGCTGGGCAGCTGCAGAATTCATGATATTGCTGAGAACACCTGCACTGAGCTCCACAGGGTACACAGATGCCTTCCTGGGCCAATTCTGATGGAAAATCTTCCAGGAAAGGTGACAGGTCAGCAGCCACCAGGTCACCGTGAGTGACATCCACCCATCCCTGCCATCATGCTCTGTGTCAAAGCCAGCCGCCCTCCCACCAGCTATCTATCAAGCATCATCTGTGTCAGGCCAGCTTTTATTTTTGAATTTCATGTCTGTAAGGTATTTTGGTTTTAAATTATTCTGCAGCCTCCCTCGGTTCGGCGGCGCTTCCCGTCTAGACAGAACAATCTCGTTGTCAGTGAAACAGATTCGCCCTGACGTCCCTGCTGAGATGTGGCTGCTGTTTTGGGGAAAGCAAAAGGGCTAAAAAAGCTCTTTCTTTACAGTTTTGGAATGTGATTCCTGTCCATTCGACTTCAAACAAACACCTCCATAAATAATACCACTGTCTTGGGTTTGATCTCTCCATGTTAGGAAATGGAGGAAGGGGGGGATGGCTCAGCGTCAGTGGGATCTGGAATCTCCTATTCCTGCTGCCAGTGTGCCTGCCCTCCTGGGAGCAAGGGATTCCTCCTGTTCTTCCAAACCCACCTGCCCTGGCTCTTTCCCAGGCTGCAGAGCAAGGACTGGAGTGTGCAGATCCCTGTGGCAGCAAAGGCCCAAACACAGACCTGTGTCCTCTGTGGCTGCAGGACAAGCCTTGGATGGCTGGACGGGAGATGCAGGAGAGGCATCAGCAGCCTGAAAGAGAATTAAACCCAGTCAAAACACATCTTTCATACCAGTTTTCTTGCCAGGGCTCTGCCAGCATGAAAGACTCCAAGTCCTTCCTTTATAATTAGAAAAGCACTTTTCCCCCTTGTTCACCAAGGCAAAGATAAACCAGAGCGAGCGTTCGGCAGCACCTTGTGTCAGCCTGTGGTACTTGGAGAGAGAAAACAGCCTGATCCAGCCCAAAATAACATTGGTCCCCTTTAGCTCTGCCAGTGACACCTCCTTGCAGTCAGAAGTGACAAGGAGCAGTTGGGGATCTTTCCATCTCCTCTCCCGGTGAGACAGCCGCCCACGTGGCAGCAGGGAGTGATCTCCACCTTGTGAGAGGCATTCCCTGCCTGGGCATCGCCCAGGGGAGAAGCACAGCCCCAGGACTCAGCCCTGGAGGAGCTGGATGTGCACGCAGCCACACAGGAGCAGAGGGGTTCCCCTCTGAAGGGCAAGAGCTCAGCCCCACGGATGCTTCTCAAGGGTGCCTGTGGCCAAGAGGGGCTGGAGAAGAGCTGAACACACCGACAGGCACATCTGGGGGGTGGCAAAAGGCCATATTAGCTGGTTTTATTCCCCAAATGCCTCTAGACCTCCAGGAGGTGCCCAGTTCAGGGCAGACTGTCTCAGTCCTCCTGAGCTAACATTTAATCCCAGCCCAGAGCATCCCACCATAAATGAGCTGCAAAAGCACTGTACGCAGAAGGAGACACTTGCCTCTAAATATTCAAGCAGAAAAAAGTGCCTGTGAATATTCAAATGAGGAAAATGAAGTCGTGAAGCAAGAAGGGCTCTTGCTCTGTGCTCTCTGCACAGGCACCCACGTCCAGCAGCGCAACAGGAAGAGCTACACAGGGAAAAGCTACTTCAGGGCAGCTCCACGCCTGCTTCCCACTCTTCCTGTGGTCCGTAACCTTGTGAATTCACGCCTGTCCTGGCCTCCATGGAGATACGGAAGTTTCCTTCCCCCAGCTCTGGGAGCAAGCTGGCTCTGTCCCACAGGGAACAGCAACCCCGGCTGTGCCAGAGCCAAAGCCCCACATTTGGAGCAGCCCCCAGCACTCCCACCCCAGCCAGGAGCAGATGGCCCCGGGATCCAGAGAGGCAAAGCAGAGCGGGGGAAGCTCCCACCATCCCAGAGCTGCGCAGAACCAGCCCCAAGGACTGCCTGTACCGGGGAAAATAGCACCAGGAAAACATGGCAAACAGCAGATGGATGTGGCCTTTCCCAGGAGCACGGAGACCATCCCACACGAGATCCTCCTCAAGCACAGAGCCCATGCATGGCTGAGAGCATCCTGCAGCAGCAGCTTCCACTTCACCCACAGCAGCATTTCACCAGCTCGCTAATTCAGTGAGAAGGCTTCGCCCCAGATCTGCAGGACCCTCAATTGCTCCTTTGAGGACCTGCGCTCTCTGTCGATGGAGAGCTGAAGAAAGTCCTCTCCTCAACCCCTCCACCAGCCCTGCTGCTGCTCAGGTCTGTGATAAAGGGAGTTCCAGCTCCACAGGAGTGTTTGCTGTGCTCCCGGGATGGAGGTGTTGATGCATGGGCTGAGCTGGGGGAGTGCAGTGCTGGAAAACGATGCAGGCAAAGCTCATTAGCACATCCCTAATAGCCCTGAAATTGCTGTGAGGGCCTCTGGCAGCTCTCCTGCCCCTGGGTGGGGGGAGCCATTCCCACCAGGGCATCTCAGTGCCTGGAGCCAGCATCTCCATGCTGGCATTCCCAAGGGGAACAGCACCGGCTCAGCTCAGCACTTCTGCCCCAAATCCAATGGCTCCATGAGGGACCGTGGGCATCAGGCATCCAGATTTTACTGCTTCGTGCTGCTACTGCCCTCTGCAAGGAGAGGCAGGCCGTGCCTCTGCTTCCCTGCCTGCATGGAGGAGCGGTGACACCTTCCACCCACCTCGGTATCTCCCGCTCTTAATTCTTGTTCTGCACTCGAGGAACTTCAGTGATGCATTTTGGGGGATTTTCAGCCTGGTCAGAGGCGCTGACTGCATTTCCAAGGTCACCCAAGCATGTAAACACATCAGCATGGAATCCCAGGATGGTTTGGGTTGGGAAGGACCTTAAAGCTCCTCTCATTCCAGGGACTCCTTCCACTATCCCAGGTGGGTCTCCTCCAACACACCCTGAACAAGCTCAAGTGCTCAAGGCACAGGATTGATGAAAGGAACAATTCCTGGCTCCCCAGACCTGGGGCAAAACCTCCTGTGTGAATGAATGAGCTGCTGAAACGCTAATCCTGGGTAAAGAAGGGGCACAAGGCACGAGCAGGAGGCTGCACCTTTAAGCAGTTCCACTCTCCATGGCACCTGCACCGAAGGGATTTGATGACTCCCGGGAAATGCCGAGCCAAGAAGCTTTTAAGAACTCCTGAACTGCCTTTTTAAGAGGCAGGGCACATGTGCAACTAATCCAGTCTTAAAAGTAATGATTTAATTTACCTCAGGAGAAGCAAACCAGCATAAATTAATATCTCCCAGTAGTATAACATAAGCATGTTTTATCTAGAGATTACGTTGATTAAATCATCAAGTGCCATAATCTTCCCTTCGATCCTCAATAAGTTGGAGAGGAAAAAAATCCCTAAAAATGTAGATATAAGCCACAGGAGGGAAGTGCACATTCAGCTCCGAGCAGTCTCCTGGCTCAGCAGAGCGTGCTCAGGAGAATTCCCACCCGCGGTTTCGCTGCTCCAGCTGGTGGGGTACCAAGAGGTAAAATGAAGCTCATGGAAGAGGTGCCAGGAGCTGGAGGAGCTCAGAGGCAGCACGGGAGTGGCACTTCTGAGGTTTCACTGCAGATGGAGCTGAAGGGGTCAGATCTGGCTGCTCCAGGCCATGGATCTGCTTTCAGGATAGGAGACACCAGGGCCATTAGTGATGCGAGCTGGAAATCCCAGTAGCTCAGCCCCAGCACGCAGACAATGCCTCAGCAGACAAAGCACAGGCGCCCCTCCAAAACACCTCCCTCACCTCATTCCTGCCTGTTCCCCCTTCCCTCCCTGAACTTCAGCCCTCACCAAGGACCAACCCAGCCACCCCCATGAATCAAGACTCACCTGGAGTTTCTCCACCTGCCGGGGGCGGTTTCGCAGACGGAGCCGGCTCCTGCGGGACTCAGCTGCAAAGCCTCTCCAGGTGAGCGAGCCCCGGCACTTCAGGCTGGATGGCTTTGTGTGCCGGCTGTTTGCACTGCTGGAGAGCCCTCGGCCCGGGCACTTGAGGTGCACAGCACCTTTTGTTCAGGGCCCATCAGCCGTGAGTGTGAAAGCTTCCCCGGAGAAGGACAAAGGAGCTCGTTCAGAGGAGGTGTCCAAGGCCAAAACAAAATCTCCGACAACAGAAAGCCCCTGCCGTGAACCAGCAAACTCCAAACGCTGCTTGTGCTGACCCCTGGCACCGGCAAGAAAACTAGATTTACAAGGTCAGACCTCAACGTGAGCAACACACTCACCCCTCCTAGTCCCTTATGAAAGTAATTTAGTAAAGAAATGGCAATTAACAGATAATGTTGTGTTTGGTTGTGGCAAGAACCTGGCAGCGGTGCAGGCACCACAGCTCCGTGCCCGTTTCCTCACCAACAGAGAGATTTCTCCACTGCTGGAAGAGCTCGAGAGCCTTCAGAAGAGAAACGGCATTATTTCAAAAAACATTTTAAAACCAATGTGAAGTTGACAAGAGGAGCGCTCTGCTCAGTGTCGCAGGCAGAAAACACATCTCTGTCCAAACACTGTCCTTGGGAGGAAAAATACACATTGTAGTGGAGGCACTTTCTGAACACAAGTTTTTTTCCTCAGGGAGGAGACACTGTGTGCTGGCTTGCAGCATTACAAACATGGAAGCTTCAAGATGTTTCCTGACTTTTTTTTATTATTATTCATTTCTGTGGTCCTGCAAACCTGCCTGATGATTCAGAGAGCGGAGGAGGATTGTGGTTATTTCCATGAACACCTTTAAACTAAAACTTAGACCCAAGCCCTTTTCTCCCCTAGAAGCAAAGCTCCAGGTCTTACTGGATAAGAGCTGACTTCCCTAAAATGATCCAAGGCCGAGGAGTGCAATTTAGGAACAATTCTTCACATCTTTCTGCTGCTGTTTTACAGTAGAAATAACCTTTGTGACCCTCTCCCCCTGAGAGCGTCTCTGCCTGCCCAGCTCTGACCAGCATTTCCCTTCTAGGCTTTGTAACCTCTTCAGTTCCATTAATGGGGCCCCCAAAAGCCTGGGGACTCCATTAGTCCTAAATGAAACATCTTCAAAGAAATTAATTCCACTTGTCTTCTGCAGGACCCTCGTCACAGGCAAGGCTGACATTTTGACCGATCTTCACACTCCTTTTCACCGAGGAAATGCACCATTACACAAGGTTAATTTTTTTAGGATTGATAGAAAATCTCTTCCTCTAGGTAAACACAAGACAAACACCTACACAGTGGGTGGAATTACATGTCAAGCCACTCAGTAAAACCAACTTATCTGCCAGGAACAAGGCTGACAAATCCTTGGTTCAGATGTCTTCCTTCCCCCACTTTAAATTGCACACAGAGGCCTCGAAGTTCAGGGGAAGGGAGGGGGTTCCCCTCGTGGATCACCAGGGATCACAGTGACCTGCAGAGCCCTGTCCCCTCTGCTGCTGCTCCTTCCCCAGGAGAAAACTCGGCTGGGGGATTTGCTCCTCACAGACAGGACCTACGAGCTTTTCTTTCTGCTTTTGGATACATTCCCCTCTCCTCCAGCTCTGGGCAGAAAACTGACAGCAGATCAAAGCCCACAGATGCCAGACAGCTTCTCCTCCTCCTCTTTTGCTGCTTGAAGCCCTGGGGGAGCCAAGGGAGGCAGGGACAAAGCCCACCGTCCCTACAGGATGGACTTCATTGTCTTGAGCTAATGAATCCCATTTAGGAGGGAGAGATCCTCCTTTCCACGGGTCTCAGGTCCTCTCTGAGCTTCACCTAGAATCTGTATGGACATTGCCATTCCACACTCAACATCCTGGACAAACAAATGAGTAATTATCCCCAGGGAGCTGCCATCTGCCAGCACTCTCGAACGGATCTGATTAACAGAACAGCCCTGGGATCTCCAAGGGAAATGTGCTCTCTTCCAATGGTTTATGCAACCAGCTTCTCACCCTCAGCTGCCAAATGGAGCTGCTAAGCTCATTTTCCAGAAATCATCCTGTCCAGAGTGAGCCTTGGCCCATCCAGCTGTGAGGAGAGGGTGCCACTGAAGAGATGATGTGCTCAGAGGTGTGGGTGAAGTTCTGACACTGCCAAAAACCTACAGCAAACCCTTAAGGAAGGTTAAGCTGCCCTCAAGCCCGGAGTACAATCTAAGTTGAGAAAGAAGGTAATTTCTAGCTGAATTACAGAGCCAGCTCTCAGCCTTTGCCCTCCTGTGCCTCAGCCTCCCCAGCTGAGTCACCAAGTTTGTTCTCATTTACTTCTCTCTGCAGAAACCTTTGAGATTTGTATTTCAGAACCACTCTGGGGGTGATACCAGTGGCGAGACAGGCGCTGGATGCCCTTCACAGCAGTGCCCATGCAGGAGAGGAGGATGTTCTCACACTGCTGCCGGGCTGGCTCCTCCCGTCTGCTCCGCTCTGCAGCCGGCGATTGCCACAGCAACAGGAGATGGAGATGGAGAGAGAAAAGTGCTCCTCCAGAACGGATTCGGGGGCTTGTGAGTGCATGAACAGAGGAGGGTTTGTTTAACAGCGGCAGGAGCAGGTCGGTGTGAAATTGGAAAGGCGAGAGGGGCTTTGGCTCGGGGGTGAGGGGATGGAACACCAGACCCAGCTGTGGAGCCGGGGACCTGCGGGGTCTCAGCGCTCAGGAAATTTGTCACTAACGCAGAGCTGGGGCTGCTCACCCCCTCTGTCCCCAAACCCCAGCGCACGGCTGAGCCGGAGGGATCTGCCTTCCCAAAAAAAGGGGTGTCCCAGCCCCACTGGCAGCTGAGCTGAGTAACCAGACAGCGAACGGGGGCAGGAAGGTCGGGCAGGAGCTGTGCTCCACCCCAAAACGATTTGAGAGGCTCATTAAACCGGTTAATGGGGCAGGAGCTGCACTGACCCCGTGCCACCAAGTTTCCTCTGGAACAACAGCCCCAGGACTCCAGCATTTGGGACAGCTCGAGTCCAGCCGAGCTGTGCCAGGAGCGAGAGCAGGCAGCTCATCCCGACAAACACAGAAGGTAAAAATCCCGTTCTTGGTGAGCAGCGAGGCTGTCCCCGTGCTCTGATGATGATGATGATGGCTGGGTTCAACACCCAGGCAGCACAACTCACCCTCACCCCCTTCCTTCACAGCCGCCCCTTAGAGCAGGCATTTGGGACACGGCCGGTCCCAAAAGCCGCCCTTAGGGAAAGCAGGGGGAGAGCTGAACGAGCCCTTTGAGCAGCCACGTTTTTGTGACTGTCCTGGCAGCCCCCTCAGCTCACCGAGGGAACAACTGCACACAAGTGACAGGCAGGGTTGAGGAGCCAGAGCCCTCCGGGTCAGAGCATCGCATCCTGCAATCCCCAGGGACAAACCAAGCACCCAGAGCCTGCACCACATTCCTCTTCCTCTCAGACACTGATCCAAGCAGGGATTTGGCAATAAAAGGCTGCAGAAGCAGTGGAAAGGCTCACTATAATACATTAATTAAGTACAGAAAGGTAGCAACGCCTCAGAATTGAAGGGAATGTGCAACACCACCGCTGAACAGGGCTGGAACACGGCACGCTCGGGTGGCTGAAGGAGAGGGCTCGTGGCTCTGCTCGCCTGACTGGCTGCAGACATTAATTACAGCCCCATTAGGCAGGCAGGAAACGCTCCCGAGCAGCAGCACCTTCCTGCTCTGTCATTCAGCCCAGGAACATGACAGATCGAGCCGAGCTGAGGCATAATCGAGATGGAGCACCTGCCAGCAGGATGGATGGGGAGAAAGCCCTCTGCTGGGAGGCTGGGCAGGTTATTGATACCTTGGACATCGTGACAAGATAAAGAGGCACTGCGGGTCTCAGGAAGGGCACAGGTGGCGTTTGAGGCTGTTCACATCCATTACAGGGCATGTGGGTGAGATCTTCACATGATGCCTAAAGCAGGGGTACCTGTGACAGAGGCCAAGACAGGTAAAATTTATTAAAGGCCTGTAGGTACATCCAGGGCAAACAAAGCCCCCTCGTGAGGCTACAGCCAAAATGGACAGCAGGTCAGGAGCTCCTCACCTTTTATCAGTTCTGTCCTGTTGGCATATTGGGTCTTAATTCTCCCACCGCACCCCCAGGTGATGGTGTCAACCACCCCAGGCCTGCTCCCCAAATTCACTGTTGTTTACATATTTTGGGGCTCTAAGGCAACGAATGTGTCCTTGGATTTCCATTCAGAGGAATTGTTTTGGCTAAAGGCACTGGGAACCTTTAGTGTTTTATACTACACCAAAGCCACAGATACACGAAGAAGAAAAATTAGAAATTCTTAAGGCATGACCCCAAGGCCCTCAGCACTGGGGGAGCAGAGACCGGCACAGCCCAGCATGTTCTGCTGCTTCCTGTGGTGCTCACAGTGGGATTTCAGAACAAATGAAACCTTCAGACTTCTTTGTGAAAGCCAGGTCAGCACAGAGAGGTGCCCAGGCAGGGAGGCTGGAAGATGATCTTTAAGGTCCCTTCCAACCCAAATATTCTGTGATTCCTTGATTCCCTCCAAGGACAGTCCAGGATCTGCCTCCCTCACCCAGGCACAGCAGCCCAGGTGTGAGAGCACCAACACTGCAGCTCTGCACCCCAAAACATCTGCTAAATACTCCTCAGCCCCTGGAAATGGCAGACAAGCACCTGTGACTGCCCAGGTGGATGAAATCCTCCAGGAGCAAAGCCCTGCTGTGGCAGAGCCACTCCTTGGATCGCCACCAATTGTCCCTTCCTTGTGACAGACGAGGGTTTAGCCATCATCGGGGACGGACACTTCATTTCTGTATTTCACCAAGGCTTTCAAAGCTCTGCCCGAAATAGTTCTTTCAATGAAAGAGGAAACAAATCAATAGTTTTGAATTCTCTCAGGGGAGAACGAGACCAAGAGGTTGAGGCAGGGCTGGTAACAACCCTGCCACATTATTTCCCTTCCCTGAACTGCAAAACTCCACACTTGGTCCAAAATGAGACTTAATCAATACTCTGATGCTGAGATACCATTACAGACTGAGCATCCCTGGGTCACAGGTCAAACTCTCCTGTATGTCTTCCTTTTCAAGACAGTCTTAAACCAATTATTTTAGCAATTCTCCATCTTGGTGGATGAGATTTTTACTGCCCCAGAAATCCCTTCTCAACAGAATCTTAGCCTCCTGCATTTATTCTCATTTTGACATGATTTAGTATCATCAGTATTCAGCGTCTTCCCCATTATGTGATGCCTCATGGTGTGTGAGGTTTGGAATATTTCTTCTCTAATCACATCAGAAAAAAAAAAAAATCCTGTGGCTATTAGGCAGTGTTACTAAATTTTAGTTCAGGGGCAAAAGGCTATTTCTTCTGCAAAATAAGTAATTCTTCAGTGTTAACAGGAATTTGACATGACGAGCAGCTGCCTTCAATGGTGTAACAGAAATTAATTAATTATCCAACACCCTGAAAAAAAAGGAAAAAATGCAAAACAAACAAAAACCTTGACTTACCTCCTCCTTTAATGATGGAAGCAGACATGGAGCTCCATCCATGTGTCCTGAGCCTGTCCTGCAGACCCGTGTCAGCCAGTGCCACCAGTCTGTTCACTTCCAAATCCTTCAGTCACCAGCTCCAAACAGGATTTAAACCATCGAGCAGAAACCTGGTCTGAAGACACCCATTTTTTCCCCTCCATTCGCATTTGTGTTTATTTTCGTTAAAGTTCATTAGCTTTCATGACCTGGGCTGGCCATTAAACCTGCAGGCAGTGACCACCCTCAAAAGGATCCTAAACTCAATCAAAATAAGGAGCGTTAATAAAGTGAAATGAAAAGTGTACATTTCATCAATATTCTGCTCTTTCCCCCCCCCCCTCAAGATTTGGGGCAGAACATGGGGATGCAAATGAGAACTAAATGAAAAATGACAAAGCTACCTGAGGCATCCAGAGAACTGATAGCTTTCAAATGTGAGATTGATGGAATAAATCAGCAGCTGTTTCCCGTGGGTTACAGCTCTCACTTCCAAAGCCCTACAAATGCCTGGCTTTGCTCAGAGCATTGCTATTTTAGAACCAAAGGCTTAAGGAA
The DNA here is from genome assembly GCA_013400915.1 of Pardalotus punctatus. Classification (NCBI taxonomy): domain Eukaryota; kingdom Metazoa; phylum Chordata; class Aves; order Passeriformes; family Pardalotidae; genus Pardalotus; species Pardalotus punctatus. Next base: position 43,720 of record VZTX01025330.1, read on the forward strand.
CTCTTCCCGTGCTGCTGTTCAGCATTTTAATTATGTGAGGGGAGTTGAGACACCCATCCTGTTTAGATATACACCATGGAGAATATTCTGCATTCGTTTTGTTATCTAAATGTTATTTAAATGTTGGCCCCAAGGTTTCTTTAAGCCGCTCTCCCCTTCTGTTTGTTTATTAGCATCACATTGGAGGGGACAAAAAAAAAAAAAAACCAAAAAACCCCCCAAATATTTTGTGGGGGTTTTGGTTCTCATAAACCCAAGCTGTTCTTTAAGCCTATTTAAAAATTAAAATCAATATTTTACAGAAAAGCATTCTTGCATAAAAAGGAGGAATCTAAATAAACAGAATTGCTCCACTGTAAAGTGATAGCTACTTAGGTATTACAAGATGTTTTGGCATCCCCAAAGTCTGAGCTGATGTTAAATATTAAAGGTGTTTTCCACATTCAGCAAAATATTACAAGAGTGGAATTGTTTAACTGTAGGAAAATTGAAGTTTCAGTGACAACAAGTTTTCACAAAATCATAGAAAAACAGAAACATGCCTTTTTTTTCCCCCCATTAATATTCCACTGTATATTCTTAGTTTTAAAATTGGGCAAACTAAAAACGGTAACAGCAAACCTTAGACACCCATTCAGATTTTCTGAATCTTTCAGTGTTTGCTTCTATGGAACAAGAACCCAAAAACTGCTTTTACTTGTTTCTGAAGGAGGAAGAACCTCAGTTATTCACAAGGGTCACAGCTGTTTCTTGCTCTTTTAGGCTTTATTTTAAGTTCCCCAGAAATTTACAAAAAACAAGGCAAACAATGAAGGTTTCTGTCATTAAATCCCTTTGTCTCTTTACAAAATTCCAGGCAGAGCAGATAAACTAAAAAAAAGACAATTTCATTTATTAGCATTTGTCCTTGGAAAAAGCCTCTTTGGAAACCTTTCCATGAGTGTGATGTCAAAAAGCCCCTGGAATTTGGCTCCCTGATCTGGCTTCCTTCCATGGGAACATCTAATGGCCGAGGGGAAAGTCTTTTTTATTTTACACATATCAACATCACAGTCCATTTCTCAAGGCAATAAAAAAAAAAAAAAACATAATATGAGTCAACAGCCAACTGCAATTTAACCCTCAATAAAAGTCTATTTTTGGCAGAAGGTTCACCTTTCTTTAAAATTACTGTAACGACGAGTTAAAGCCATTTCCTGAACTTGCTTTGAATGCTGTTCATAATGAGGATTAAATTGTTCCATACCTGCAGCAAAGCTGTCTCTGTTCAGAGGGTTGGGATCCTTCAAGACCAATGACAGGCAGGCAAAGAACAGACAGAAAAGACAATTTTCTCCTAGAATTCAAGCAAGGCCTTGTCCATCTCCTTGAGTAACCTGTCTCTATTTTTCCAACCTGTGGCAGGAAATCTTCAATTCTTCAGCTGATGTCTCTACTCTTGATCTCCATATGCCTCATCCTCACCACAGAATTACTTGTGCATCCTTTTAGGATTAAAAAAAAACAAAAATGCACTTGCTTCCCTGAGTGCACAGCAAGGCACTGCACTTTATCACTTCCAGTCTCACAAATGGCTCAGGCCATTACAGAACAGCCTGCCAGGATAAAAAAAAACCCAAAAAACCAGGATACAAATATTCATATACTCTGTGAGACAGATCTACTCTTTATGGTGATCGACAAAGGCAAGGCAGTCTTTCATTTCATTAAGAAACTGAGGATGAAATGGCCTATAAACAAAATTCCTTCAGTGTAGCAGTTAAGTTTGAGCTATTTACAACAGAAAAAGCCCATTCTCAGCACTGCTAAAAGCAGAAATTAACAGTTCAAAGGTTGATCGGGGGCATTGGGGAAACTGGTAAAGAATTCTGAACCTCACACATCCTTCCTGGAGACCAAGAGTGATGTGGAGGAGTGAGAGATTGAGGTCAGGGTTTGCCAACTTCCATGAGGAAGCAGTGCCTTGGTTCACCATCAGTTCTTGGAGCCCCTCTCCCCACCCAACACACCCTGACATCCCCTCAGTGGGATGCCACCCATGCACACTTCTATTAATACCCCAAAACACCCCAAAACAGGGAACACCACGGCAGCAGATGGCAAAGTACCTGCCCAACAGTGAACCCAAGTCCTCAGCCCTGCCCACAAATATCAGTATTGATAAAGTGATATAGACAGGAAATAAATCCTGCTACTGCCTCAGCACTTTTTATTATTAGAACGATGCTCATTTTAAGACTCAGTGACAAATCCTGTCTGGTACATCATCACCTTATCAAAAACCTGTGACATGTGCAGAGAATGTTAAGTTATATTGAGTAAGCTGTTAACTCGCCAAAATCCAGCCTGCTGCTTTCTGCCTGCCTGCGCTGCAGCAGAGATGGCACATTGTCAAGGGGTGGGAAACACCCTCTCCCTCCTTGCCAGAGCTCCAGATCCAGTCCAAACTCCAAACACAGCAAAAATCAAGTCAGGTGGCTCAGTCACAGCAGGAACTCAGCCATCACACTCCACTCCAGACCCACGTACAGGCAGCAGTTTTTGGGGTGTGACTGCCACCCAACTGCAGGAGAGAAATGGGCACAGGCATTGCAACTCCCCTCCCTTGACTGCATTTAGCCAGACAGCGAAGAAAGGCTCGACTGACGTGGAACAGAAAGGCAGCTCAAAAGCAAAACCAAAATATGCCTCAAAGTGACAGATATTGAAACAGAATTTACAACTTTTTGACTAGTAACCAAAAGGAGCACAAAGTTGTTCTGCACAGAAGGCAGGGATGTGACAGCACTGCCAGGGCACCATGCGGCTCCTGCCAAGGCAGTCACACGTGGCACGGGTGGTTCCAGCCATCAGAAAATGACTGGGAATAATACAGGAATGCCAGAGTCGGATCTTTAAGCACCTTGGGAGTGCCTTAACATCATTATTTGAGCATTTTCACTTGTGCTGCAGGAGGGCAAGTGCAGAAACCCAGTGTTGGCTCCAGCAATTAAAACAGCCCTCAAGGGCAGCCCTTGGCACAGCATTTTGGGGAATGAAGGTTCCAGCTAACAGCATGGCAATGCCACTTTCTACTCTGTACCAGGCTCCTTGGGAAATACAACAGAGCCAGGATCTCCTGTCAGCAGGATCGCATCATAACCTGTTATTCTGAGCATCAATGAAAAAAGTGGAATTGATCTTTCACCTCTCTACATCTGTGTGTAAACACAGGGAGTTCATACAGCCCTGCTATCTGCAAAATCCAGGTAATTACTCCTTTAATTTAGTCATCCACCTCTTCCAGGTGATCTGTATCAGCAAACAGACATACTCTGCTTGTTCATTGAAGGGCTTTTTAATGTGAAGAGAAATGGAAGCTTCTGACTAACCACACGTGACTCTGAGCTACATTAAAATCACTGTATTTTTCAGCAGTTTCTGAGCTGTTCACACCATCTTAAAGAAGTCTCAGTGCTCCAGTCTTTCAACAGTCCATCCAATAATGCTCATGTTGTGCACCAGGTGTTCTGGAGGCATCTCTCAGCTGCAGCTGAAATCTGGCAGGATTCATCTCTTGCCCAAAATCCCGAGCCTTGCAGGAAAACAAGGCCAAAAAAAAAGATGAATAACCTCAGGTCTTGACAAGCAAAGCTTCTCCCACTGGTCTGACTTCCAGCAGAAACATGATGATGTTTTTGACACATGAGTCCCATCTGTGCACCACGAAACAACGATGAAAAGGAGGATGATGCAAAGTCTTCTCAAACAGTCACCCAAAATACAAAGAGAGCGTACAGAAGCTTGATGCAAAATCCAGAAATAGTCCAGGGCAGTGCTTGGGCATCACTAAAGGTTTAAGGACTACTGGGGATTATGTGGCCAGCCACAAATTGTCTCATCAGAGGCCAGGACTGTTCCCTGCTGCTGGGAGGAGTGAGCAGCCTGGGAGCCCCTGGCAGAGGTTTGGTGATCCGTTAAAAACCGGGAAAGGGGCAGGGAGAGCAGAGTCAGGCGGCCGATCGCCGGCGGATCACGAACACGCCCCGCTGCAGCTGCCCCAGGTAGATCCTCATCTTGGTGCTGTCGCTGGTTTTCCTCACCCAGATCTGCAGCAGAGAAAGGGCAAAGAGAACGGGGCATGGAGAGGAATTAAAGGAGAAAACGGCAGAACTCACAGCAAGCAATGCACAGACAAATTAACTGTGTATCTTAGTGCCTGAGCAAAACACCTCAGGGGGCACAGATCAATGAGGTTAATCCCTTCTCCCTCCCCACATGAGGCATTTGGAACCTGAGTAGAAAATGAAATAAGGTCTCTAACTTCACCTCCTTAACTTTCTGCTCAGAACAGTCCTCAAGAAAAATTACTCTTTCAAGCACCATCAGGAAAGCAGGCTCCTCCTGCTACAGCTCGCAACAGAACCGTGGCACTGAGCTTTGCCTAATCAAGAATAAGTCTCTCTAGACCCACAGATCATAAAATGATCTGTCCTGGGATTTGCCCAGACAGGTAACTATTAGTCAAATGAAAAGCTTATTCTGACTCTGTTCTGTGGAGCATTTCCCACAACGTGCCACAGAAATTGTGTCTGGAGATAGAAGGGCTCCTCTCTCCAACACCTGCCTGGAAGGATTCATGCCCCGTGTCCCGGGGGACAAATCGCTGCCACCGAGGCAGCCACTCCTGAAAGTTTTTGAAATCACTTTCAGGGTGTTTAGATCTAAAAATCTGTGCTTTTGAAATCGAGTCTGAGCAATTTCCTCTGCATTACATCCTTCTAATGCATATCAACATACTTAAATATGTAAAGTAAGAATTATCCAGCTTTTAGCACTGGAGTATTTTAGGAGGGAAGTCCAGTATTTCCTACTGCAAAGGATTATAAAGTTATAATGGTTTGTGATTTACCTTAAACTATTTTTTGGGGATATATTAGCTGACCTGGCAGAGTAGATTGATTTAACTCTATTATTTTAATTATAAATTGACTTTATTAACAGAACCCCTCAATATAAAAGAAATTTAATATTTGCCTGTGTTTCTACTTCAATTATTGCTCCAGAAAAATTGAAATGAACATTCATTGATATCATCTCCCAGCTGCAACATTTCCAAGAATTTGGCATGTTGCTCGCCAAAAGAATTCAAAAATCCACAAACTTTGAGCAACTGTATGAAATGAACATGTACAATTTTACATTCTACCATAGCAGGATGGAATGATACATTAGTTTTGCTAAATTACAGTAATAACTTCTAACAAATTTTAATGCATCCACAAGCACACCACCCCTGCTTTATCTGAACAACCACTGAGTGCCACAACTGCCACTGTGAGGGAACATCTGTGACACAAACAGATCCCACATGCAGCTCATTCTGGGGAAAATAAAGTGTTTTCCCTTAGCTGCCACAACAAATTAAAGTTCCTTTATTGGCTGATTGAGGAGAAGTGCACTCAAGTCTATTATTTCTTTCCCTGAAGTGTCTGGAATCTGCAAGCAAAGAATAAAGTGCTCCCTCTGCCCAAGTGCTGCAGGAGCTTGTAAAATGTAGGATCATCCTTCAGAAACAGAGCAAGTCTCTTCCCACCTCAAAACCAGATTTCTCAAATCAGTTTTATCTTGGATTCTTTACACAGCAGACAGACATTTATCTATCTTTAGCCCCTTTGTGTCTTTCCCCCCTCTCCTGACAAATAAAAGCAGTCCCCACCTCGTTGGCGCCCACAGAACTGATCACACAGCTGATCTTCGTGTTCTCTTTAGACTCCAGGTAAATAGCTTGGCTCTTGTGGTACCTGCAAAAAGAAAAAAAGAGAAAAATGTGAATAAAAGGGGAAACACATGAAAGCATTATTGATAAAGCTGGACAGAGTAAATCTGCAGTCTGCCACTCCTTCCACACCACTTTCTCTGTCTTTGCAACATAGTGGGTGAACTGATCACACACACAAACACACTCTGCATTTAATGATATTTGGAAATGCAGGAGGGTCTTAATTCACATTCAACTCTGCACTGAAGGGCACTGAAAACCGATTTCACGTCTGCAAGGGGGAGAGGCAAAGCCCCAGCTACAACTCAGGAGAACAGGGACTGACAACACCCCCGTGCTTCAAGGGTTAATCCCAGCAGCCTTTCCCATTTCAGACACAGCATGGAATTCAAAAGGCAACTCATTATGCCTGATAAAACATGGCAGAGAAAATCAGAGATACTCAAGTTATTCCCCAATACAGAATTACAAGAGCACCACCACCACCACCAAAAGTGAATTACCCTCAATCAGTGCAGTCTGTGCATTGTTTAATCAGACCTCAAATTTCTAATGCTGTCCTGTTTGATGAAAATACCCAAAATGGTAACTGATGAGCAACTGTAACGAGCTGTAAATCTCTGCCAGAAAGAGACCACGACTAAGCGGATCCATTTCCCTCCATTTAAAATCATATTTTAAGCCCTGTATTGTTCTTAATGTGTTGTGTATAAAACAAAGTCTTTGAAATTCGTAACTCTGAACTGATTCCATGGACTTGCCTCCTTCACAGTCCACATTTCTTCCAGTGCTGCAATGCGCCAGCCCCAAAACCCAGGCTCTACTCATTCTGCCTCATTCTGTTCCATAGGCAAATTAATTACACCGAAACAGCTGATCTGTAAGTAAATCATCTTAATCAAGCAGGCACCAAAATACTTTACAATTCTAAAAGCATGACTGTATTTCCACCTTTACCCTAATCATGATTTTATCTGGGCAATCCAAGTGGCAGAATTCCCTACAAAGATATTCCTTTAGTAAACACTCAGAGCAACCCCCTGCAGCCTGACTGCCATTTGCAAAATGTATGGATTTATTTAATCTTTACAGTTATTTCCACAATAACCATACTGTACATGTGGAAGCCTTCCAATGGTTAATTATTCCACAATCTCTTCCTACTGGCTCACGCACTCAGAGTTTTCACAGTGCTTGCCAGTAACTGGAATGAGTGTCAGCTTTGAGCCTTCCAAACATACTCATGGGCTGGGTGAGGGAATAAAAAAATCCCTAAATCCTCCAACCTTTAGACACGTGTGCCCAAGCATTGTTCTTTTTCCTTCTTTTTAGGAGAAAGGATGGCAGTGGGTTTCAGGGCAGTGCAACAGCAACAATGATCTGAGCCAAAAAAAAAAAAAAAANAGAAGTTGAACAAAAAAAAAAAAAAAAAAAAAAAAAAATCGAGTCCCGATGTCATGAAATGATACAAAGGAACTCAATGAGCTACTACAAACCCCAGGCCTCACTAAGATGAGACAAAAATCTCAGTCCAGCAGTGTTCATGCCATGCTGTGAGTGCTTAAGCAAGGAGAATTTTGATCTTGATACAATCAGTAGGAGTGCAGGAGATACCAGTGCAAACAACAGCTCTCGAGTGTTATCTGTGCCCACACAGAGAATGGAATATTTTCCCCCTCTTTCAGTTTTTGATTACCAGTCATTCCAAAGCTGATGACACACATGTCAGAGGCTTCACTCAGCCCTTGGATTTCACATCATGAATTACTCTCCATCAGCAAATGAATGTTAATTGTGCACAGAAAAGGCAAAGCACCAAGTCAGCAGTGTTTCACTGAAGAGTTGTCTCAGCTGTCTCACGCTCCACGCTCACAGACAGGGCAGCTGAAGGCACAGCACCCCGGTGCATCAATTACCTGCTCATGTCTCACCCTTTTGCCAAGTTTATACATCCAGAGAGACACAAAACTGAAATTACCTGAGATGAAAAACGCAATGGGGTTTAAGTTGGCTTTCAAAAAAGCAAAGAGCCAAACTCTCGCTGTTGCAGTAGGTAAAAGACACCAAGTGAGGCAAGGAGAAATAATTCCATTTCCTGCTGTAAAATATTTCACTGGAAGGCCAAGATTTCCAACTACAATTCCATCAGAATATTGAAAGAAACCACTCTGCATTATTGTATGCAGCAAAGCTAAAAGCAAAAAAGATGGTTGTTTTACAGTGCACTGTGTTTTAGGAACTGATGGGGGAGCACAGAGCTCTGAGGACAAAAAAAATGAGTCTTAATTCCACATTCACCTGAAACACTCCACTTTGGAGACGTGTGTGAAATGTCTCTGCAAGACTTCAGGGGGTTCATTAATGCCCTTAAAGTTTTCAGATAATTGTCATGGAGGGCTGCATCAGGAAACAGAGAAAGTCACTCCTGGGCTGTCAGGTTTAGGATTTCTGTGCACACCAGCATTCATGCACCTGAGAAAGAATTACCCTCCCACTACCAAGAATTACTTCATTATTTTAAAACATCAGCTACTTTGGAAGAGTACTATTATTATCAATCAATAAAAAAAAAATCTAAGCAGGATTATTACAGCCCAAAAACGTAAAATACTGATCTTAAAACAGCATAAGAATAAGGCAGCCAGGGAAGACAACAGCTGGAATTCCTGACAGCAAGACCCCTGTGACAACTGAATTCAACAAGATGAAAATATCTGTAAAATGTTTTATGTCCCAACTAGGTACTCCTCAGAGAGAGCTGGTGCTTTTGTGAGGTTCATCTGGGCTCACTGAAGCTCTTCCAGGTTTAAGTTTAATGGGAAGTTTTGTGCTTTACTGACAGATTACTTCGAATTCCTTTTTCTTTTTCTTTTTTTACTCATGAACACTTTTCCGAAATCCATATGCTTCAAAATTCTGAAGAACAGTTTTTACACACGAAAAAAAATTATGAAAGCAAAAAAAAAACACTTGAAAGAAGTAGCCTGTTCAGTTCTTATTTGCTTTATGCTTCATGGATGTTTGAACTCCAGGCAGCAGCTTTTATCAGAGCTGTATACACTGAAATATCAATTAAACTTCAGTCAGAAGGAAAAACTGACCAACAGGCCAAGGCGGTGGTTGTGTAGAAAACCAGCTTCACACTTCTGTGATAAAATTACAGCCTCATCACTTGTTACTTTGAGCCACCAGAATACTGAAGCAGGCTACCAATAAGCAGATGATTTGCAAATTGCTTTCTGTTCAAGGAGTTCAAGATTGCCCCCTTGATTATCCAGGTTTGCAAGTCTCATAGATTAAGTTTAAGACCTACTAAGATTCCACTGCAGAATTTAATATTTTCCTTGTGTTTTGTGAGGCTTGTACAGCTGTATGGCCATAAAACTCAACAGGGATAAATCCAATCAGCAATTCTGAAGTTGCCTCTCCCAGGTGGGTTTGATCTTTAAAGGTTATTTGGATTTATTAGAAGCATTTTTCATCCTGAGCAGCTGGTGGACGACATTTCTTCTGCCACCTTGTGGAACGCTGGGAAAACTGAACCTGAGGAATGTGAGCGCTGCTGGCAGCAAATCATGGAGTGTCTGTATCCAAACCGGGCAGCTTCAGTCACATCCCACCATGGCTGCTGCTGCCTCTCCCACCTCATATTAGGTTTGACTTCCTAAGTGCCACCGTGGGCCAGGGAAAAGATTCAAAGTCTCCTTTTATTGGAGCCACCAGTTATCTCTGAAAGCCTGCAGGGTGTAAACACTCCATCATCACCCCCGCTTTACTGGATCAGTGCTGAGCCCATGGAGGGAGCAGCCAACCTCTGCCCAACAGCATTCTGTCCACCAACTCTTTGATCAAAGCCATTTCTCTCTGCTGGCTCTGCCTCCTCACTACACAACACAACACTCAGACTGATTAGAACAGCAATTCCCCAGGCCTCACCATCTCTTGTCATAGTAGAGTTTTCCATCTTCTATCCGAGCTTCAAAGCGCTGTGCCGGAGACTCTGCTGGTGTTGCTGGGAGGTGCTCGGGAGAGGAGGGGGAGGCTGGGGAGAGGAGAGAGACTCTGGTGAAAAACCATCATGTGTCCATCACACAGCAGCACATCTGACTGCAAAACTACAGTTAATAAGTCATATGTGCAGAAATAACAAGCACAGAAAGCTGCAAACTCAAACATCCATCTGAAAAATATTATCTATTGTGATGAGTAACTCGATCTCTGGCTTGAATTAAAATATTCACTGAAATACAGCCTTTATCTGGAAAAACATCCATAGGTAAGTGATGGACAGTATGTCCTTGATTTTTAGTTATAATCTACAGTAAGGTAGTTAGATAGGGTTAAAATTACTCAGGCAAGTTAGTTCTATTCTGTATTGAAATAAAGTGCCCAGGCACATCTAGAGAGCTGGAGGCATAAAACCACAAATGCTCCATCCCTCCATGGACCTGGCAATCAGGCAAGGGGCCCAGATGCACCTAAACATAATGGAAAACCCCTTTCCACAGGTGGATTGTCCCATGCCCAAGTGTTTCAGCCCCCAAAGATGCACCTGCCCCCTTCCCATCCCTGACAAAAGTCAGGGCCCATTCACCCTCACAAAGAACAGCAGTTCCACAGCCAAGAGAATTGTACAGCCAAATTCCAGAGGCAAACATCTCCAACACCACCCTCTGCTCAGAGCAGCCCCCTGGGAACAAGTTCTGATGCATCTGTAACTCACCTGGTCTCTTGGGTGATTTGAGCTACATGGGAAGAGAGAAAAGCAGCGTTAGAGATCTGACAGGAGCCACAGCAGCTGCAGCGATCATTTCAGATTTCTTACTTTCCATGCTCTGAGTATTTCTATTTTAAATGCACTGTTAAGTGGCATAACACATAACCACAGCAGTGTAAACAGCCAAAGGTGAAGATGGTCAGGATAACGACACAAAAGGCCAAAAACCCAGACTTCAGAGCATTCAGACAACCCACACAAACGAGTCAATCCCATTTAACATGCTATTTTTGAGCAGGATCTAACACTTCTCAGGGTGCACAAAATATAGGAGATAAATCTTTAGAGACACCTCAACAGCTGGCACAAAACCAGTGTTCCACTACCATCCTCAAATGTCTTAATGAGCAGCTTAAATTCTGAGAAATTAGATAAGCCTTCAAGTGCTCAGTAAGAAAACAATATGTTAATCAAAACTAGAAAAACTATAACCATGCACACTGCCCCCTATTCAGCTTGCTGAAATATTGTGACAGCAGGGAGAAAAAAAAATAAAAAAAATTAAAAACCCACCCTGTACTAAGGCCTAAACTAAAGCCTGTGATCTCCCAGAAAAATACACTGACATCTGTTCAGCCACGAGGAAGAAACTCTTTAACACAGTTCATCCCTTGGTTCAGACAAAAGGTAACATTTCTAGATGACAGTCATTCTAATTAGGTTAATTAAAGCTAAATAAAAAGGAGGAGATACCATCTTGCTAAATCTTTTATTGTGCTACTTCAGAAAGCCTACAGGGATGAAATAGTCCCACATCTCAAAAAGGAACATAAAAGAGAGCTCTGTTCTCTTCAGGGGAAAGCGCATTTGCCCTCTCTTTAAAATAAAGAAATACAATCAAGCAACAATCCCTACCTTATTCAGCGTTCTCAGGTCCTCCATTATTTGCTCATCAGTCAACAAATAATTTAGCTGAGGTATCCACAATTAAGGTTTCCATAAGCTCACAACAAGCAAGGCTAAAAATTAAAGGTCAGTGACATTTCACTTGACTAACTGTAAGCCAAAAGGTTTCCAGGATTTTAATAAATATCTTACTTGAGTTTTGGTTTTTTTTAATATCATAGGAATTAATACAAGTCCTCCCCCACCATCTTAACAGCAGAATGCAAAATCATTTTAACTTATTCAGAACCAACCATCAATAAAAAATCTTTAGTGCAGTGACATTTACTTCATGGAAGCATCAGGCACCAGTATTTTCAGTGTTTTTCATCTTGTATTTCTGTGGAGAAGAATCTGGGAGCTGACACCAGGCTCACTTCAGGTTTTCTGCAATGAATGAAGCTAAATCCCACCTAAACCTAGTTAAATAAAACTTTGTGTGGCTGGGGATAAGTAAGAGCCCACAATGCACCTGAAAGCAAACCCAAAACCTCAGAAAATAAAAATTATTAGATTATGGTCTTATTCGAGCTCTGCTGCCCTTTTGTTTCTTCAAAACAACTCTTTAGCCAAAAGTATTCAAAGCATTAAACTAAAGTGAACAATTGCTGGGTTGCATTTGAAGGATTTTGGTTCTGATGGACTTTAATCCTCTCCCAGTGAGCAAAGGCAGAGAGTTTCATACTGTGGTTGCTGTATCATGCTCAATTAGCAGGTCATGTTCACTATGAAACTCATTTATTTTGGATGAGATAGGGGCACTAATAAATGACTTTTTTTTTTCCCTGAAAGAGTGAACAGAATCTCCAACCAGAAAGAGGTTAATTGAAACTGGAGATGCTCATGACCATCCTGCATGAACTCCAAAAGTTCAAGGTTTGATATTGCCTTCAGAAAATGAGAGTCACTCAGGTAAGTTTTTTTTAATCTAAGACAATATGCATATAGATCTAGTAAGAAGCCTCTGCAAAGCAAATATCCTTGCCTTCCTCTCCAGGTGAATTTAATACACAAATAGAAGAGGTGCCTACTATCACAGAGGAGCTAAAAACGTATTTCCAGAAGCCAAGGAACATTTTAATTCTGAGACATGCAGCAAGGCAGATCCTAAGGATTACATAGACATGTTTTTCTGTCTCGTGACACACGAGAACAAGATGAATCTTTATCTTTTCTTATTCAAAGAACAAATCTAGCACTCCTCACTTTTGCTATGCATTTCTAGATTAGAGACCTGAAGCCCTTATCAGAAATGGAGAAACCAGCTGGATATGACAAATATGATCTTTCTGGTAAATGCTTTGTCACATCTTGAAATGAGAAAAGCTTTGGCTCCTGTAAAAAGCCATTTACTACCTTTGGAATCAATTATCTCAGCATACATATATATATATATATGCATATAGTTCTTTTAAAGCTTTTCTTTTGTGAAATAAATTGTCTGGAGAATTCAGACTATTCTCACTGACAAAAAAAAAAGTTATCTCATGATACTGTAAGGTTTAAGTTATGATACCAAGAGATCTCCAAACCCTGGTTTCCATAGATGCATTGTATTCTATAACTGCTGTATTGCTTGAGCATGCATTATACATGACAATCGTGCTTCAGTATTTCCCAGGTTAAAATCCAGTCCAGGCATTTAATTTCATTTTCCTCGCTGCACAAAACAACAAAGCTGTGGGCAGCACAGTGGCTGTAGATGCAACAGTGACTCCATGAAAGGATATCAGGAGCAGGTTTCCTCCTCTTGTCTGGGATAGGAACTGGATCATTTGGTCGCCGTCTCAGTTTCCTTGTCATAATGGGCTTCACTTCCATCGAATCTGTAGAGTAATGAAGTTGGAGAGCTGATAAGACCAGAGAGAAAGGAGTAAGCAGCAGCAGCTTTCTACACAAGGCACAAGGAAAATAATCTCTCCTCTTTCATAGAGCAAATTGGATTTCTTTTTTTTTTTTTTGTGATAGCTTCCAGCATGGAAGTGCTGACAGTGAATCCAAGTTCTCTCTCCCATCAGGTCACTGCTGCAATGCCATGGCTACAGCTGCTCCAGGTACAGATAAGCAGCACAATGATGCTACAAGGATTCAAGGCAAATTCCTTTCATGCTAATGCTATCTGCTTGGGAACAGAGCATTTAAAAGGCCAAGTTCATGGAGTTCTTTGCCAACCCAACTTGGATCGTTAATAGCATGTAAAACATCAGCCACAAATCAATTGCTCTCTCATCTTCAAGGCAGAAAAACAGCTTTGTCAAAAGATTAGAGAAAATTCCCGCACTGAAGACTGATACAAGTCTGCTGGAGTGATTTCAAATAAACAGTGTTTAAATTTAGATTATCTAAGAATGATTAATGAAATGAGCCTAATTAATAACATGTAGAGCAGCAGCTGACAGGAAGCAAACTGCAGCATATGCACTGGGGAAAAAGTCTGCTTAAAACTTAAACACCAGTCTCACCACCAAGTAATTATCTGAACTTATTTGTATAAATGTCTACAGGTAACCTCTATCGAACAACTTCACTGAAACTCTCACAACTCATTCCTTAGCTCATGAAGATCTGTTGAGCTGGCAGCCAAGAGACACCATCATAAATGCCAAAAACCTCATCCCACCTCCCTGTCTATGTGCTGAGATTTATTTGCTCATCTCTCAGTACCCCTGAATCACATCCTGAGTAGCACTTCAATCTCTGAAGCCCCTTTGGCTTCCTCCAGACACTAAAACCTTGAGCAGCTCTCCATGTGCAAAATACACCAAATTTCTTCTCCCACTCCCCAAGAGTGAACAAGGATGACGGTGAGACCAGAATTCATAAATAATTCAAAGAAGTTACCAGGGGAACAGCATAACTCAAGCTGATTGCCAGTCCACATCAGCCTAAGAGTTTGTACCAAGCCAAGAGCACCATTGAATATGCCAAAACAGGGTTTAATTCTGACTTCTGTGTATTAAATTATTAGTTTATCTAAAACCTGTAGATACTATGCAAGAAATACATGAAGAGTCTAACTCATGGACAGGTCTCAGCCACAAAACCAGCACCATCAGTCCATGAAGTGAGGGAGCTGCTCTCAAAAAGAGCATCAAATCAGACTTTTGGTTCAGTATCACAGCAACAGAATTCTGCAGGAATAATTAACCCCCGACTTAGCTCCCCTGGGCCCTCTACCACAGCACTGCAAGGCACCAAGGGTACCAACTGTCTCAAAGAGATCTGTCCATTTAATGTAAATTTTCCAGGATCTGGACACAAATGTAACCCACAAATCTATTCTTCTGGCTTTAAGCAGCGTATTTCAACCTCAACCTTTATTGTTTGGCTCTCTTCAACTCCTTGACCTCCTATTCCTGTAGGAAGAAAAGGACACAGCTTTACAACCTGCCATCACTGGTTGGGTCAATATTGTGACATATTTCAGTAGTTCTACTGTCAGATCACAGGGACTAAAGCAGCCTCTTTCCCTGCATATAAGAAAGCCCATCTCCTGCTCCACTGGCACTGCTTGATTGCCCTGTTAGCAATTCAGGTCACTGAAGTTTATTTCGAGCTGCTTCCTCCGTTAAAAGACCACCAGTTTGTGTTCTTGGCATTTCCCACCTGTATAAAGCAAAACTGCCACCCTTTCAGCTTTTTTCCTAAGCAGTAGCAGAGTGGATAACACAAATGACAGGTGCTTATCTCCTTTACCTCCTGTTAATTCCATGGTTAGCTTTTCGTTCTCAATCATCTTCTTCTTCTCTTCCAACTCCGCAATCAGATTTTCCTTAAGCTCAATTTTCTTATCTTCAAACTCCTTTGCTGCTGCTTTCTTTTCCTTCACGTAATTTTTCTCCACCTGATCCGTCTAATGCAAACCCAAAGAGCAAGAAGGTTAATTAAGGACTCAAGTTAATGGTATCACAAAGCTTTTCAAGCAGCTGCATTGATCAGCTTTTCAGTTCAAAACCAGCATGAGTTCTAAAGATTATCAATATTCCTGATCTACAGAAAAACATCTAAATATGACTTAGTGCTGTTATATTGGCAAAAGAATTATTTGCAAAAAGACATGTTAATGTTGCATAACAAATCAAGCCTCTAGCAGAGTGATCTTCACTATCACTTATCACCTTAGACAACCTTTTTAGACCAGCCCAATTGCAAATACTCAATTCTATTTTAACAACAAAGTGCAGAAGTTTCTTGAGGGAATACCAGCAGTAAGCTCAACTACATCTCAAGAGTAACAAGCCAGCTAGAGGGAGAAAATTTCTTTTAAGCCTTCTGGGAAAACAAGCCCAAATACTGGCTGATGAAACAAGGTTTATGCTTCTTCCATCTAATGAATGCATGTTTTTGATAAATTAAGAGTACTTACTTCCAGCTGCAGGAACAGTTCTGAAACACAAGAAAGAATTAATTTATTACCTTCAAAGCTGCACAAAATTACTTTCTTAACATTTTAAGCCATTGAATATTGCAGCCAAGACAGGCAGTGAAGCAAATAATGCATGTACTTATCCAACCTGTACTCTGACTTTGAGGTTTTATGCTGAAAATAAAGTGACTATGAAAAAGTTCCACAAAAATACACTCCTAAAGCTCCCAACAAAAGCTTTAACAACTTATGATTAAGCAGGATGGGACCCTTTTGTGTTTCTTGGATGACATAATGCCCAAAATAAAAGTTTTTACTCCAGACAGTGGCAACAAAAGCAAACTAAGGCATCTGATTGGCTCTCAAGTGACCACATTTCACCAGTATATTAAGCTTTGGCAACACCTGAAAGAGTAAAAACTTTCATAAAAATTACAATTGTCAAACATATTTTGGAGAAGGCTGTAGTAGCAAGACTGTACTACTCCATTATTTTAGAAAAAAATTTCAAAACCCAATAATACATACAAAATATGAGAATGGTGCAATAAAAACCAAACTTTCTATTTGCAAAGCATGAAAGCAGTCTTATGTAGATAATTAAATACAGCCAAATCTAAACTGTGGTTTTAATAAACCTCAACATGGCAAGGACAGACATAAAAGATCCTTATTCCTGTAGTACGAGGCAGTTGGATTTTGAAATCATAAAATTCCAAGTGATCACCACCTGCCCTCTTGTGGAAGAACTCTGCTGCTGCAGCACTGCTTGTGGCCAGCCAGAAATACCAGTTTGCACTTAAGGCTTAATTTTATCAAAACAACCCAGGCTTGCCAGGATGCAGCTCTAGTGCATATGAAAGGTCTTTTTGGAGTCTTTTCCAACCTAAATCATTAGTGAAATTCATATCAGGAGACAGATTCCTGTTAACAATAAGTTGTTTGAATCATTTTAGCTCCTCAAGCAAATCTTCTACCTTCCCAAGCACTTCTAGAAATACAGAATTCACTTCTTTTTCTAAAGGAGGAGCAGCTACATTTCCTATTTCCACATAATGCCTTTATAAAAGGCCCTGCTTCAGTATCTAAGGTAAGAAACTACTGGAAGGAGAACAAGAAAGAGGGAGGGCAAGCAGATGGATCTGATTCCCAAGCCATTCCTCTGCAATACCACAATAAAAACACCCAGAAGGACGAGCCCTGGCCACTTTAAAAATTAACTTGGGCCTTTGCTCCTGGAACAGGGCAGGACACAAAGTCCAGGCAGCTCATTCCATGTCACAGCCTGCAGAACAGCAGTTCCAGCAGCAAATCCCTCTGTATTCCTTGCTCCATCGCACAAAAGATCTTTGTGAAAGCATGCATTCCTCAACTTTCCACTCCTGAAAAGCTGAAGGAGACAGGGCACCCAAAGGCTTCAGCAAGGGGCACAAAAGAGCAAACCAAAGGGGGAGACTGTGGGTTAGGCAGATAAAAATGAAATAATCTTTTCACTCGTGCTGTTTTACACAAATGAAGACTGATTGTCAGTCAGCAAACAGTGCTGATAAAGAGAAGCAAATAATCAAAGTAGATCCTGTCGTGTTTGGTGAACTCTGAAAAAACCCTACACTGTACCCAAAGATCCCTTTCCTGCAGCAGTTTCCTTTTCCTTAAAGGACACAATTACTTTTTTTTTCCTTCAGGTGTTATATAAAGCACATATTTAAGTTATTTGCAGTGTCTTAAAGAAAGGCTCCACTTACCTGCATTTCGTATCCTTTCTTTGTACTGCTGGTCCAACTTTTTCATCCTTTTCTGATATTCCTGAAGAGTACCTAGTGGAAATAAATAAATTATAGATTCCCACTGAAATTTTTTCCCAAGTATTAAATATCCTCAAGGAGCCATACACCAATCAAAGCACATTTCCTGCTTTGTAAAAAATGGATTACTCCTTTTAAGCCTCTGTGCTAAAACATTCCTTAACTACAAGTGGAGTTAAGACGGAGAAAAGATGGGAAGTAGCTGACGTTTTTAACTCTGCAGCACAGCTGAGAGCCAACATGCAGTGAAGGATGCTGCTCACATATTTCAAAACCCCCATCCTTCTATGACATTTGAAAAGTGCTGAAAATTTAAAAAAGCTGCTCTTCAAAGCTTACCTTCCTGCAATTGCTGTAACTGCCTCTTCAGAGATGCCAGTTTGTCCTGATACATCCTGCAAACACAGCATGAGACTTTGAACACCAAGCACATGTAGTTTATTCCACCCTCTCTTCAAGTTAATGCAGGTTTACACAGAATTAAAACTTTTCAGAACATCAGGAAACGAATACAAACTAGTAGAATTTTATTCAAATGAAAGGTTTTCATCCTCTCTTAAAAATTCTGATGTTTCTTTGGTTCTACAAAGGGTTTACAATTTGGGATAAAAGAGGATTTATGTTTTTTTATGTTGAAATCTAAAATGACATTTAGGTGTACAAACACCAGAAACTTTACAGCAGAATCATTCTGCCACTTTGTCAAGTCTTATTATGTGTGTATTAGCTCCCCACACTATTGAAAAAACCACCAAAGTCTATTCCTGGTGCTGCTGCAAACCTGCATTTCTTTTACCACACATCCGTGGTTTAACACTCGTCAAGTCTTCCTAATGTGAATAAAAACAGGTCTCTGCCAGCAAGCAAGAACTCAAAATACTGCAAATGCTCCTAAACATTACCAGAAAGCTATTTCAATTCTCCAAGAAGTCCATTTCTGGTTCAGGACTAGAATTCAATTGTTTATGGCATTTGAATAGGCATCTTCCTTTTCCTTAGTTTAAGTAAAGCAGAGCCTTTATTTTATTTAAAGGATCTGTCTGCAGCGGGATCCATTTACAGCTGCTCCCAGAACTCATTACTATTTCTTTGCCCAAAACAGCTGCAGCTCTTAATTCCCTGAATTCATACAGAACAAAGAAAGTAACTGGGGAGAGCAGAAATACAAGTGTATTAAAACCCCCAATCCTGACCCAAAGCTTTACCAAGTTTTGGGCAATAAACACCCCCATACCCACTAATAAATTGAATATCACCTTACTTGTGATTGGAATGGGTTACTTACTGTTCTTTCATTTCTACAAAGTCCTCCTCCTCATGCTTTGCCAGGTCTGTTTCACTGGCGTCCTCAGTGTCTGAATGAGGCAAAAAAGAACTTGTTAAAATTTAAAAAATATTAAAAAAAAACAAACCTAAGTAGTAAATTATTTGAAAATAAGGAAACAAGCAAACAAAAAAAATTCCCAAACCTCAGGCAATTTAACATCAAAGACATAACCTGAGAGATGAATTCAGGAGTGAAATGAACCATTTCATCTCTTTTCTGCAACTTTACATCAGGTCTGAGCAGCTTCAGCTTCAGAGACCCTGGGAATTTCTTCCCATTTAAGACAACAGGCTCTACATTAACACTCACACGCACACAGGTGAGACACAAACAACCCAAGGACTTGAAAAACATTTCACAAACTTGTTACTAGAGTTCCACCCACTCAGCGCTGCTCGGGCTGACCACAAAAGTCTCACCAAAGAGAGCAGTTATTGGCTGGGATCTGAACTTCTCAGCTACACTTCACTCAGAAGTACTTCAACATTTAAATACCAGCGCTGCCATAAAGATAGCTGCACTTTATAAACAAGTAGTATAAATGATAAATAAAGTAAGCTACTATAGGATTGCTAGTTTTCTGCTAAGACTTTTAAGGCTTCTATTTATAACACATGGGTAGCCAAGAATCCGTTACCTTTCCAAGGAGGGGTCAGTGTCTCCAGACTTTACAGGGTACAGCTGAGAAAACTAAACCTCAGCTAATCCCCTACACATGGAAGTGTAGGGGATTATCCCTACAACATCCCCCAACCCCTTAAATCAAACCTTTTGCAGATTTTTCTTAAGATACATACAAACAGTTTAAGCTTAAGATAAATTTTAACATACCAAAGATAACGAAAAAGTTTTCTAACTGCAAGAAATGTACTTAAATGTCTGGGCCACCATAAAGGACTTCCATACTCTGTTGGGGGAGCCTTCACTGATCTGAATCCTGTCACCCCCGGCATCTTTAACATCATTCCATCCATAACCACGCCAGAGGGGATGGAGGGCTCCTGCTGACAGCAACAGGCACTGTCCAAGCATCCTTCTCCATCCCCCTTATTTGTTACTTTATGCACTCTACACTCCTGGATACTCTGGGTTTTACTTAATTTCCTCTTCTCCCTTGTTCTCTGGTTCTACTATCACATCTTCCTGCACTCTGCTAATTCTGTCCACACTTTCTCCTCCCTCAGCTGCCTCCTTCCGACCTCACACCACGGAAACAGAACCAATACAGTGAATTTCTCCACTGTTTATACCCTGCTGTCCCACTCAATCCCCTTGTTCAGCCTCTCCCGCCTCACCTGAGAAGCCACAACTCCACCTCTCCTTCCCAGTCCTACTCTCCCGCGGGGAATCGTTGCAACCTGACGGGTCCTCGTTTCCTCCGGGCGTTCTCGCCCCTCGGGACCCTTTAACCTCGCAGCCCTTCCTCAAACACCGCGCGGAGCGGTTCCCTCCATCCCCACACGGCCCCGAGAGCCCCCGCTCCATCCCGCGGTCCCACCCGGTCCCAGAGCACCAACCCGCCCCCTTCCCTACTCACCCTCATCGGAGTCGCGGGCCCGGGCGCTCCGCTCGCCGTCCTCCTCCTCGGCGCTCTCCAGCTCCTCCTCCTCGTAGTAGTCGGGCGCGGGGGCCATGGCGGGGG